>CM061526.1:27495000-28096601 GCA_030068015.2 Neoceratitis asiatica
AAAAAAAATTTAAAAAATTTCATAATTACGTAGCAAAAATTGAAATTTCAAACAAAATAGAATAAATAGTCGGGAAAATGCTATCATCAATTCCGGCGTGATCACGAAGTTACGAAATTCGTGAGATTGGCATCATTGATTCCGGATGAAACGGAACTTTGACAATTCTTCATGGTAATTTTTTCCGAATGCTTTTGATTGTCGGGAAACCAAAAGAAAGCAAGAGAAAAGTAAGAAAAGTTCAAATCTAAAGAGTGGAATTTTAAATTAAAGTAAAAATATGCAAGAAGTGTTTATTAGGTGAAATAGTGTGTAAATAAATGTTATTTTTCAGCAGGTCAAGATCATTCACAAACCAGTTCACGTAGCCAGTACGAAATGGTAGAACTTACCAAAATTGTTGGTGTTCCTAGCAAGGCAAGCGAATTTTTTTTGCGAGAACCCAATCAGAAATATATTTCTCTCAACATTTCTGATTGGGTTCTCGCAAAAAATCACAACAGAGCTATGGAGGTGTTAAAACTGGAGGAGGTAGATCGGATTTTCATGCTAGATAGTCCAAAGTGTTAAATAGTGTTTTAACTATTAATTAAGTGCCTTTTAAGGAATGAATTCAAATGAATTAAAAAACTACATAATATGCTATAATATGAAATAAGAAACACGAATTTAAAGAAATTAAATGAATTATTTACAAAGCTCTAAGAATATTTTGTCTTATTTGTTGGAGCATTATTATTTACAGATTTGTATTATTTACAGGCTCATTTTACTCAGTATTATCTATCTCGGTTGCCTCCGCTATTTGATTTTCAGTATAATGTTCTTCTACGCGGTAATATATGCTGGTGTTATGTAATTCCCAGCAAGCATTTACGCTCTGTGCAGCTTTCTGTTGGGAATGATTCAATTTTCTGACCCCAAGTATGCAGCGAAACCGATTTTTCAATAGCCTTTTTATTTCTTTCCACAACATATCGGGCCTTTGTGAATGTATCTTGTTGAAACGGCTTTCAGGACTTCCTGTACAATCCTTGTAAAGAAACTACAAAACAAAAATGTTAACAATGTACATACATATGTATATATGTAGTGTTTTATAATAAAAACTCACGCTTTTTCTTTCAAACTGAAAGGATTGCCAACATTCCTTAGACTGAGTTTATACACGAATACTTTTGTTGCTTTTTATCGGCAATTTCTCTTTTGATAAACTCTGTTCATGGTAATTTTCTGCCATTTCATTTCATTTCATTTTCGCAATTTACCACACACTCCGCCCCTCTACAAGTTTTGACATACATATTTTTTATTACAAATTTTTATCATAAAATTAAAATCTAATCAAATCAAACCAAATCCAAACAAATAAAATAAAATAAAATAAAATAAAAAAAGGTTTTTTGCAAGGGGACAGTCTAAGCCCTTTGTGGTTTTGCCTTTCACTTAATGCGCTCTCCTCCATCCTCAATTCAGCTAAAGCTGGGTTTAAAATAAAAAACGCCGACGCAATGCCCTTCAAGCTCTCTCATCTCCTCTACATGGATGATATAAAACTGTATTCAGGATCTGGGCGCAATATAAACAAACTCCTGCAAATAACAGAAAAATTTTCTAGGGACATATGTATGTCCTTCGGTCTAGATAAATGTAAAAGACTCAGTGTGGAAAGTGTCAAAGTGGTATCACGAAATTTCCCATTAACAGATAGCGAAAGTATAGAGGCGTTGGACAATGATGACACCTACAAATATCTAGGTATTATTCAAGCAAGAAGAACTCATCATAATATTATGATACGAAGAATCACCGACAATTTTATGCAGAGAACAAAGTGTCTTTTAAAATCTTGTCTTGACGGTAAAAATTTATTCAAAGCGATTAACACATTTGCGGTGCCTATACTAACACATAGTTTTGGGATATTGAAGTGGTCTGATACGGAATTGGAAAGCGCGAAAAGAGCAACACGCACTAACTGCTAACAAAATACGGAGCTCATCACCCTAAATCAGCAATTGATAGAATAAATTTGCCTAGAAGCTTAGGCGGGCGAGGACTTATTGATGTCATGCATCTCCATAAAAAGCAAGTCTCAAATTTACGTCGATATTTTTGTAACAGAGCACGACTCCTCACATAGCAATGTGCAAAGCGGACGATAGATATACACCTATGCAACATGTTGAAACTGAAATAACATATACATTACAAACCGATCAGCTGCTAAACGATTGGAAGCTGAAAACATTGCATGGTAAACATCCACATATACTGAGCCAACCTGAAATCGACGCATGCGCCTCAAACTTATGGCTGCAACATGCTGGCATTTACTTGGAAACTGAATTTAAAATATATTGCTCGCAAACAAATTGACAATGACAAGTGTAGAAAATATCAGCAACAATCTGAAACTATACATCACATCACAGGGGCGTGTGTTATGTTAGCGGCCACTGAATACTTGACGCGCCATAACAACGTAGCAAAAATTATTCACCAAAGCCTTGCTATACGTACTACACTATTGGAAAAAGAAATGCCTTATTACAAATATAAGCCTGCTGGAGTTCTAGAAAATGAAGAATATAAAATCTGCTGGGATGGCACGAAACTGACGGATAGGAGCGTCCAACATAACAGACCAGATGTCATTTTCGTCGAGAAGAAAGAAAAGCGAGCGCTTCTTATCGATATTGGTGTACCCAATTCGCACAACTTTCAAGACTGCTATGGTGAAAAGAGAAGCAAATACCAGCAGCTGGCATTAGAAGTGAAGCAGATGTGGCACTTGGACAAGGTTACAATTGTTCCAATCATCATCTCGTCGACAGGTGTAATACCCAAAACGTTGCTGAAGATGCTCGACGAGCTACAATTAAGTGATAAGTTTGTAAGTATTCAAAAAGCAGTTATATTATCAACAACATCAATTGTTCGTTCGTTTTTAGAATAATGAAATATAATATCTGTACCTGTTTTAGCAATAGTTTTATATATCTTGTTTTAAATAACCGATATGTGATATGTAACTCAAAAAGGATTAAATAAAAACAAAACAAATAAAATAAAATAAAACAAAATTAAATTAAATTAATATAAATAAAAAATAGAATAAAATAAAATAAAACCAAATTAAATAAAATTAATAAAAATAAAATATAATAAATTAAAATAAAAAAGCATAAAATAAAATAAAATATAATAAAATATAATAAAATAAAATTAAATTAAATTAAATTAAATTAAAATAAATTAAATTAAATTAAACTAAATTAAATCAAATCAAATCAAATCAATTATATATAATTAAATTAAGAAAAAAAATATTTTTTGCATATTATTATTTTATTATATATATAATAAAATGCAAAAGTACATATAGTGCCAATCGAGGTACCTAATCTCTTATGATGAAATATTTTTTTCTTCAAATACACAACAAAGGTTCAATGAACTCTTACCGATGAATTGAAAAGGTGAAACGCCTACAGGACTACTGTTTGAGGTATTTAAGTATCACACCTGTATATCAACAATCACTCATGAAACCACAAATTGCTACTAGTCATTGATTTATTGAGTATCCCGAAATGCTGCCGCTGGCGTTAGCCCTAATGAAGAGCGCGACAAGAAACAAAACCAAGTGGTTGCCAGATGTGACACGCAACCAACAGGTAAGCGAATACAATGAAGAAGATGTTTTCATAACGATCGGCGGCACAGTACGAAGCCAAGACGGGAGGCAAGCAAGTTGCGCTGAAGATTTTGACGCCTGCGCCAAAAATAGAACAAGTAAGCGAGCCTACACACATACAAAAATACAGACAGCCTCGTGTATGTCTAAAATAAATATAACTCAAAGGAAAACAAACAATAAAAGCATATTGAATTGTTTTCTGTCGATAAGCAACCGAAGGATATGAGAAATGTTGTAGAAAGCAGAGAACAATAAAATACACAGATGTGCGACGGCTGTGCGGTATTTTTATTTAGCCGTCGACTGGTAAAAAGAAACCACGACAAAATAATTTCTGGTAAAAATAAATTTACAGACAGGAAAGCAACATTTACAAATACATACATACATACATACATATACACAACATGTGTACGCTACACTTCGCAGACTGACTATGCTGGCTATGTATCCTTGTGCCTTCTTGCACTAGTTGGTTGAGTGCACGCACATGAGGCTAATGAATGAGCCAAAGAAGTAGAGACTTGTTGAAATAAAAATAGCCACGTCCTAATAAGCGCGTAGTTGCTGAGCAACCACCGAAACCCACAGCGACGAGCAGCATCCATCCATGTTACAGCGCAGCGCTGGTGGCTAAATCTACCCTTAGCTCAGACGGCATTCATCCGACACTTTTCGTTTGAGTCTGCGTACGTACGTTGCAAACGTAGATTTATACATTTGAGTAGCGTGTTAGCTCCATTTATTATTTGGTTTCTTTTAATTCAATATTTACTACACATGTATGTGCATGTATGCATGTATGTATGTCTGTAAAGCTGGCAATAGGCATTTAGGGTAGTGAAATTAACGGCTTGATCGCAGTTTGCTTTAGGGGAAGCGCTAAGCATTCATTGCCAAGCGCAAACTAGTTTTACTGCCAGCTTGTTTATCCTCAAAAGCGTGTATATTTTAGGCGCATAAACATTTTCTGCACATTTTTGTATTGAATTGTATTTGCCGTTCGTTGGTGACTGTACATGCTCATGTCTCATACATATGTATGTACATTCATGCGAACTGATGTACAGTGAAATATTTATTGCTATTGGCCCATTTTCAACACAAACATTTTCAGGCTTTACTACATTCGCACTTTTTTTTCGAAATGCAGCTCTTTGTTTTGCCACTTATGGCAATTCAATTTGTGCGCTTGGTTTTGGGGTCAATGACACTCGTTCAATATCATGTGCCAATTTGATGCTCATGTAGGTACTATGTCTTCAAAGAGTAGGCTTAAAAAAATATAGGCGCATCATTTCAGATGAATGCAGACGCTTGTTTGCTGCGGAGGTACATACATACAGGGTTATCCATGTTGTGGTTACCAAAATGAGCGTAAATAAAATGCATATAAAATAATTTTGGTCACGGAATTCTTTTTTTATTATCATTCAAATGACCGTATCGTGAATTTTTGAAACATTGCTAGTTTTGAGGTAATTTTCATCCACCTTTTAACACATATTGGGCGGTTTATCAAGAATTTATCCATATAAACATGGCCTTTCGCGTAGATCAACTGTGTTAAATCGCACGACCTCGGTGGCCAATTGACATAGCCAACATGAGACGTCATGTGTATTGTTCAAGTCATGTTCTTGAATTGCAGGCTAAGAAGAAGTCAGTTATCACACAACAATTGACTGTGACAGTTTCGCCGTTGTCGTTTTCAAAGGAATAAGGCCCTATCACACCTACAGACCAAAGAGCGCACCAGACTGGAAGTTTTTTTTTTGGTGTAATGGCTTCTTTTCAATTATTTGGGGTTTCTCATGGCCATAAATGCGACTATTTTGCTTATTTACGTATCCACCTTGTGAAAAAGGTGCCTCGTCGCTGAAGAAAAAAAAACTCCGGTCCACAGCTTGTTGTCCAAGAACACAATCGACGTAACTACGGCGTTATGAATGCTCAGTTCGCTTCAGTTGTTGTGTGAGCTGAACTTTATATGGATCTAGATCTTACACCTTACAAGTGCAAAATACGCCATAATATGTTGTAAGAAAGCCCCAGCTCTTGAGAACGTCGAAAAATAGACACAATTCAGATCTTCAGCTCTATCTTCATTTACAGCAGCGATATTTGAGATGGAACGAGAAAAACGACAAAGCACAGGCCTTAATAAATATCTGTAACCGATCCAGACTCTTCAAATTTCTTAAGATTTCATCAATTGCTTGAGTTGAGTTGCTTGGACGATTATATGCACCAATCTCCTCTTAAAGCTCGAAACGTGACTACAATTTTAACGCGATATAGGGTTCTGATGTGATCCATTTTCATAAATGCCTGATTTTTAACTAAAACAAAACATGTTTAGTTAGACAGTTAAGTTTGACAGATGTCAAAATACAACCCTGAATTTTTGAAACGACTAAGTGGATAACCCGGTTTCACACAAATGTATGTATGTAAAAGTGTTAGATTTAGAATTTCTATCAAAACTCATAAAAATTTCATTTACTTATTATGCTAGATTCCATTTGGGGATCCTTTGCGGTGTCTAATGTACGGAAGAGAAGACGACGTGACCAACAATTTATTCTGGATTGCACCTAAAAGCACTACATATGCTAAATTTAGTTTCACCGGTACCCAAAATGTCCATAGTTTCAGGTCAAAAGAAAAAAGTAATATAAGAGTACTCAAACTTCAGACGCAGAGACAGGTTTCTTTGGTATATTGGTTGGCTGGTTGGTTGAAATTGAAAGAGAAGATTGAGGATCTAACCACAAGTGATATCTCTATAATGTGTTTATGACCAGTTCGGTAAATTTTATGAATTGGTTTTGTTTCTTCTAACTATGCGTGCTCACCTCCGTAGAGCTGGAGTAGAGAGCTTTGTGAAAGATGTGAAGTCCGGACAAAGGTGTCACCATTTCCTCTTCCCGCTCTGCACTTAGGTAGTGAAGATGATATCATAGAGGTAGGTGCCCCGTTAGTATACCCAATAGTATATTAAGTTTTCTTATGCTTAATTCCAGTTGAACTAGCGCGAGCCAGATCAACCACCTTTTCATTGCTAGTTAGTGGGTTGATTGCCACACTTAGGGCCACAATTGCCTCTTGGCTGTCTACCAAAAACCTATTAAATTTTTCCATTGAAGCGTTTGTCCATTAGTCAACTTCAATAATCAGGTTAAACGCGAGTTCTTTTATTATTTTCTGTATGCTGACATGTCCCTCCCAATTGGGAGATTGTTCGTGTCAATGACTTTTATGTTCCTAGCTGTTAAAGCTGCATTATACATCACTTGTAAATTGATTGGTCTAATATCGAGCATGACTTCCAAGGCCATTGTTGAGGTAGTTCTCATAGCGTCGCATATATCCACTAAACAGGTACCATACACAAAAGGTTTAATATGACACTCTATCTTTGGTATTGCCCATTATACTGATGCTTTTTACATTAGTATGGGTTGTAAAGCCAACTTACTATTTCGGTCCTTAGCTCATTCTTGCTGCAATAGCACTTCTGCAGGTATTTCAAATTCGGAGGGCCCTATTTTCCCTGCTTTCATTCCCCCAACTAAGTTTCTTTTTACGGATTACGCAGAGATACTTGATCGAGTCGGGGGATATTGTGATATTTCTCCTTAAGAATATGGGTTCTTTTTGATTTCCTCGTGAAGAGGATACCATCAGTTTTCCCGGGTATGCAGTTAATCCTTATGTCTCAACTCAAACCGCTGAGAACGGTAACGGAGACAGGATGCTACCCTGTGGAGCGCCACTATTGATTTCGTGAATGTTTTTAACACTTTCGTATTCGTATAGACCTTCTGTTGCATCTTTTGATATAATCGAAACGGATTTCAAGGAATGGTGTGTCATAATCTTTTAATTTTTTGAGAAGTGTGAATAACAGGCTAATGGTGAGTTTACTAGGTTTACAGCCAAAATGATTAACTGCGTTTATTTTGCTAACGGGAGGCTACGGTCTTTTTTTCTCACAGAACTCTATATTATAAGTTCGGTATGCCTTTCGCGTAGGCTTATTACATTATAATTAGTGTGGACTGTGCAGATCCTCTCCTCTCTGTATTTATTTGCCTAAACATACGGTTTCTCATCGGCAGCCTTTCTTTTTTTTTCAACCATATCCAGAATGAGTATTTCTTTGATATCCAAGTATTTCTATGGATCATTGGTTACCGCCACTTTTCTTTTTGGAAGTACAATAGGCATTTTGATTTTGTCATATGAGTCTTAACTGAGAATTTTACTACGTCATATCTGGGAGCTTCATTAGAATATATTGACAAGATGTTGCATTGCTGCTGTTGGAAATTTTTTTTACAGCCTTAGGCAATACTTTAGGCTGCTGGATTACTTCATTATTGGCCAGGCCGAAGTCTTCGCTATTATGAAAGCTGCGGAACTAACTAATACCGCAGGAACTAGCTTCAGAAACATCAAAATGATAGCTAGAAGGCAATTTAAATCTTCGTCTTATACGCCAGAATATGTTCTTAAAAGCAGAAAAGCAGTGGTTGCAACTGCATATCTACTGAGCTCCAGGCCACAAGGCCATTCCTAAAATGAAATAATTGATGCAATCGCCATAGGAGCCGAAACAGGATATAACGAAAACGCTAAATGCTCTATTGGATGAAAAATCTTGAAGAAAAAGTCATGTTGAGATGTAGTGGTTTAACAGCCGATATCCTGTTTTTACTCACTAGCCTTTAAAACACCTCGTGCTCCTGCATTTATGTTTATCTTTCTGCTTTTGTCAAAAAATTCGTCTGGCTTCCACCTTTAATTCATTACTTTCCCCGATCCTTATGGAATACGATTGTTCGGCGGTTTACAGAAGTGTCGGTCAAGCAAAGAAACGATCAGTAACTGTCACTTGCGATGGAAGCTTTTCAAATTATAGCTTTTCTTGTACTTTTAAAAGCATATTCAACGCTATACCGATACCGGTGTGTGATACGGACTATGTTTCGATCAAGAAGGTAACCTCATCTTCTCTCACAACAAGATCAATATGAATTTGTGTTGATAGGTTCTCAGAGAGGAATATAAGTTAAGTAGAGGGAAAAACATTCGAGTACTCCTTAAAAATTTTCATAAAGCGCCAGCGGCAAGCGTAGCACATCTGACTGTTTTCACAATTTTGCAAAGCTGATCTTTTCTGTGCTGGGAAGCACACCCTAAACAAAAGCCATAAAAGCTTCGATATGTTACTTCATTTTCTACCCGACGGGCGGCTTGAGCTATAAGGAGAATCATTTCTGGCTAGAAAAATTAAAGTCAAAACCTATTCCTTTTGGCGGGACTCCAGCGTTTGTACTCCTCCTTATTCTTATTATTACACGGAAAGATAAATAAAATTAAAAAAAGACTAGATAGCAGGGTTTTGTAAATTCCTAATTTTTATGTCCATGATGCAAACCCTGCTAACGTGTGCATGCTGAAATGCGGAGTCTTTAGAAATCAAGGTTGCACTCTGCGCCTAAAGACTGTGATTTCAAGACATGGACTTAGAATATCTACTAAAATTTGATGTTGTAATTCTTATGGGAGCGAGACGCTCTCACTATCGTTAACCTCGGAAATTCTTGCCCTAATTCGAATTAAAACAAATACCCGTATTTCGTAGTCCGGATTTCGGCAACTACTTATACCTTTTATGCATATTCTGCCAAAGAGGGAAAACAAATGCTCAAAACTGGTGCGATAATGAATGCTGCACGTAGTAGAAACAATCCTATCCCATAACTTTGAGATCGGCCGCGAGACGTGTTGAATCTTTCCAAAAAGAGAGTTACAAGGGACAGCAATACTCGTTCAGAGCTAAAGAGAGTAGCTAAAATGCCTTAGTGTAAACAACTTGCTGAGCTGACGTGAAGGGGAAATGCTGGAACATAATACAAAAAGATGCGAATGGAGATTGAACTTCTTGCTGTAGAAAGGAGATTGTATTTTGATTTTTTTGCCTTATAAGCTTACTATGCTCTTCCCAATTCATAAGAAGGTGAACTCCCTATGTCGCTTCGATCTTAGTAGGTAATTTAAAAGTAAAATCCTCCCCTGATAAGTCGAGTATAATACCCTAGAATCTGGCACGATGAGCTGCAGTAGGTTTCCGGCGATCAGAGAGCCAACGAAGAGACAGTGCATGGAGTCCAAAACAATAGTTTTAAGATCATGCCCGCTACAATTTCCAAAATAATAAAAAAGTTAGATTATCAACAATCCGTTAATATACTTTTATTGTAACGATCTGCAGTCTTGGGATATAAAATATAAAAATCTTTATTATGAAATATATTTTGAAATGTGTTTTATGTATAGAACAAGTTTAGGAAATCGGCGAAGATAGAAAATAAAATAAGTAAATGTAGGTTCTATGAAAAGTAAATGATGTAATGATGAGTTGCGCAACTCTAATGAAGGCTTTGAAGTGAGGTGCAAGGGATTGTTGAAGTTTTCTTCTTCACTGTACTGATTAATCAGTTTCGCAGTCATTCTTTGGTTGTATCTTTGTCTTACAGTTGCACGGTTTTGGTTGCCCTCTAACAGGTGCACCGTTCTCCTCACACACACTGAAGCGTGCTGACGATGCCGTAACCGAATAGCTGGCATCACAAGCAAATGCTAATGCTTCTTCTTCAGCGATTGAGACTCTTTGTTTCATACTCGAGTTCCTCGATGGTGCCTTTTCGCTTTCGCCATCAGTGCCCGTGGCGGTTTGATCTTTGCTCGAATTGGAATACTTGGACTCCGTACTCTTCATATATGCATTGCTGCCCTCATTGTCTGCTATTGCCAACTCTTGTGGCATTGGTGGTGGCTTTCGTTTTTTTCTTATGCAACAACATACAACTTCATTGACAGAACCGGGTGCTGGTGGTTCGGCGTTTAACTCCGGTTCAGGTTTCCAACTTTGTGCCTCTGCGAGCGTACACAATTGCTGGCGCAATTGCTCCAGTATGAAATGTTGCTTACGCCGTACATCACCCATATTTATAGAATCCCGCATAATTGGTGGTAAGTCGTCCTTTTCTTCATCGGGATTGAAAGCGAGATGTTCCAATTCGACCAAAAGAGATGACCACTCACTGGGCTCGGCTTGAATGATTTGTCTTATGCGAAATTGTAAACGTGCAAATTGTGTGGTGAGTGTGAGAAAGGCACGCTGAAGACATGTGAACTCGCACTCCAGCCGGCGGATATATTCGAGGTGATTTACACTTTCCTGATTTGGATACCAAAGATAGAGCAGCTCGAATGGCTTCAGTCCAAAGTTGCAACCTTCAACATCCGGTTGATTGTTGCCATTATTTGGGCTGTTGCTGTTTGAACTTTTACCATCTTTATTTTTCATCACACCAATTGAAAAGTTTGTTGCAAGAAAGGCGTTACCTTGCTCTAACTGCTGTTATTACTGCTGGTTCTTGATATTTGTCTGTCTATACCGCGGCTTCGGAGTGCTCTTGTTTTTATTTTTAATTATTAAATATGGCTTTTATAGTGGAATGGCCGAGAAAACAATTGTTTTTCCAAAATATGAAGTTTTTTAAATTTTGAATTTTGACTGAAGAAAAACATTTTCTCAGTTTGAAATCCGTAAATTTTCCATACAGTTGAATTTTTTTCGTATTGAATTCAAGTGTTTTGATGTAAATTATTAACGTAAAAACGTAATAGTGTTTTACGAACAAATATATGCTGCGAATAGTGGACTCTGAGTACTGCCCTCATAAGAAAATGTCATAATCTTCAAATTTATAGAAAATCGCCATGTGTGTCTTTCAGATATTTCGCAATCATAGGTCAACTTTGTGACAGTCTCTCTACTATAGGATGTTTCTATCAATGAGCTCTGTTATAAATTGTAATTTCTCTTGACCTTGGTAACTTGCACAGGTAAATTGTCAGTATTTCGTCTGCAAATCTCTCATTCAGTCAATCTATGGGTTACTTACCGGCAAATGGTTACAAAACCTACTCTATTAAGGAGAAATCGGAGAAGTTTTTGGCTAACTAGGTAGAAGAAACATAAAATGAGAAGTC
This sequence comes from Neoceratitis asiatica, assembly GCA_030068015.2. Taxonomy (NCBI): domain Eukaryota; kingdom Metazoa; phylum Arthropoda; class Insecta; order Diptera; family Tephritidae; genus Neoceratitis; species Neoceratitis asiatica. The sequence continues at coordinate 27,506,774 of CM061526.1, forward strand.
TTTGTGATGGAAGTTTTAAAAACTCATATCTGATCGAAATCCGAGGCTGAAGTCTTTTTTTTTCATTGTAGATGGTTTCTACGTAGCCGGCTTTACGTGGCGGATATCAAACCCACTAAATAACCTCACTATGAGAGTAGGTTTAGATTTTGGGCGCAACGGGTCGCTTGCTTTAAGATCGAAGCTCATCAGCAGCTACAACACTATAGCTACTTCTGCTTTAGCCTTGACCCACGGCTCCACACGGCTTGGTAATGACATTTAGCACAAGCATTGCTGATGTTGCCAGGTTGTGCGACGAGAACGCAAAGGTAAAGGGCGTAGAGGACGATGAATATGAAAGTAACTGCATACAAAGAGTCGGACCACACCCAATACCATACCAGAGTCGAGAAGAATCTATTCGACTTTTCCGATTTCAAACAAGATTTCAGTAAATGACTTCTACAATTGAATACTAAAGAAAATAATAAGAGCATCAGTGCTAAACCGAGAAGGTAAAATCATCTACAATAATGTTCAACTGCCGAGTGTGCGCCGTTAGTTTTTCCTTTTTCAGATTGGATAAGGAATCGAGACCAAACTCCACAAGTCTCTCATCATTCCCGTACTATATGGTGAGGAGGCATGGACGATTTATGGACCTTTGCGCATTGGCAACGGCGAATATTTCAAACGATAAGCTGAACGAGATATACGACGACATTTGACATAGTTCATGTCGTCTGTGTCGGCAACAACATTCCAGCTTTGAACTAGCTGGAGGTAAAGTAAAAGGCAGACATACACTCTTTTGCAAAGTGTTGGTGGAGAAGGACTTGGTCGCATTTGACGGCGCTATTGTTCTCTTGGCTATAATCACGTTAGAGAGTTTATAATTTTTGAACCTAACGATTTATGTTCGAACTTTTCGAAGAAATTGCATGGGATGGAAGAACTGATACGCCGATATTCTCAGCAACTTCTTTAATAGTGGTACGACGCTTCTTCATAACAATTTCCTTGATTTTCTTAACACATTGATCTGCTGCCAGTGCGCTGGTGTGTCCAGAATGTGTCCATATATGAAAAGCTTGTAACACTTGCAAATATACCAACATGACATGGCTTTTCCTTTTCCATTTTCGAAGTATAGTTCATGGGAAATAGATTGAAAAAGCGGACACTTTCAAGGAAATCTCCCACCTGTGGAGGTTTAGTCGCCACATGACGGTGATAGGACGATGGAGGCGAGAAGGTGAGCCATTAACTCACAGATTCAATAAATGGGTAAGAATCCTGGTGGATATCTAATATTACATCTCCTTCCGGAACGCCCCCCTCCCCCGTGGAATACCTACAAAAAATCCGTAATCAGTACCCTGTTTTGTTTGACCAGCATTTTGCGGAAGGACTTCGTTACTTTACAACCTCCCAATAAAGGTGTTTGCTTGTGTTCAGGAGCTTGCGGAAATCTTTATCACAAACAAGTTGTGGTTGGCAGTTGTCCCACAACTCTGGTGGACTTTTTACAATTGGGTTGATAACTGCGGCGTCTTCAGCAGAGTTGATAGCCAGTCTAAATACCCCTATTTCGAAGCGAGGAGTGCCTATCTGATAAACAGATATGCTGAAATTGACGTCGAGATGAGGTTCGTAAGACCATCAATTCAACTTCGCCTCCAGCGAGGTCTGTTACTCAGACGATAAGTTCCCTTTGGGTTTCCCAGCATCTTTGATAGCATAGTTGAAGGGACAGATGGCTTTTCAATACTACTTCGGTCTCTCACTGTGTTATTTCCCCCACAGATTCCTGATGCTGCGACTACATCATTGTCACTCGCAGTATGCCATTTGTGGTTGGAATTGGTCTTCTGTTTTTCGGTTAGTTTAGTCTTCTGAGGAGCTCGGAGCTGTTTTGTGGCCTTTGGAGGCTTTGGGCTCATATTGGATTTAACTCTACTGAACGTCTACTAGCTTTTTTATCAGGCTTCACTTCTCGTTTTTATTGTGTTTGACAATGATGTGAGCGTGAGGTTGGAGCCTCCAGAAACTTTGGTACTGAAGCAGTTGAAATTCCAGATGGATTTCCATTATTGTGGGTATGACATGAAGTTTATCCAATGTTTACATCCTCAACATGCTGGAATGCAGTTTATCCTTTATGTCAAGGTGAACGGCTTCGCGAAACGCTTACTGGAAGCTCTCCGTCCAACTCTCTTCCTTTCCAAACACGCGATTGGAATCGGCTACGTCGTCGTTCTGATTACCTTAAATACAAATTTTTTAGAAAGCTGTGTTTTTTATCTTGTTGATTAGTGTTATCTTTGACAGATTCAATTGTCCGTTGTAATTTTTTTTTTTAATTTTGCAAATAACGGTTTTTAAACATCGCACAACAATTGGAAAAGTAAAACATACAGATGAAACCGGCAACGAAAGTTTTCTCACTGCATTATGACACTCGTTTACTCCTCTCTCTTGTCTCACGCTTGAATTACTCTAAAGTAAATCCACTCATTTCCAACTTACGTTCATTTGTAATTTTTACTCGATGTTGAGTATTCAGAATCCGCACTACCCACAACTGTACCATTACGATCCGTTGACTTATACGTCGATGAATCGGTATCGGTTTGTTGCGGTGGTGTATATTTCCAAATTGGTGCATCCTCGAGTGTGCTCAGTTTCTGATGCAACTGATTGAGGATATAGTCTTGCTTGCGTCGTACATCGCCTAAATTTTGCGCATCACGTTGAATCGGTGGCAATTCGTTATTCTCCTCATCATCAACATTAAATACTAGTTGTTCAAGGTCAAGTAGTAGGGCATAGCGTTCACAAGGTTCAGCCTGTACTATTTGCCGTATGCGGAACTGCACTCTTGCAAATTGTGTGGTGAGTGTGAGTGCAGCGCGTTGCAGGCAGGTGAATTCCGACTCCAGTCGGCGTACATATTCCAAGTGCTTGGTTGTTTCGTGAGTTGGATACCAAGCGTATGCCTGTTCGTAAGGATCGGAATCGCATTTATCAACGTCAATTTGCGCACGCTGTGAATAGTTTTGCGAATTTCGTTGACTGCTATCTGAGGTTCTTTCATCGTTCATCTTCATTTTTTTAGTGGTTGGGAAAAATGTGCGGAAATGTTGAGATTTTTTGCGTAAGTAAGGAAAATAGCTTCTCTCTTCAACAGCTGCCTTCACGCAGCTTACAGCGGTCGTAAATAAATGTTTTTAACTCAGTGGTGGGGTGTTGTAAACCATAGTATAATCCAAAAAGTTTTATTCAAATAAAATTGTTAATTTATTGAATTTTGAATTTTGACTCAGAAAACTATTATTTTCCTCTATTTTGAAATATTTTCCAAACGGTTGAATTACTATGTTATATATGTAAGTACATATAAATTCATGTTGCCTGATTAGGAGAAAAAAATTACATAATACTTAGTCACAAAGTTTCAAATTTCTTATCCAGACTGCTTCTTAGTAAGTTAGTAGTATATTCTACGTTGGATCGTTACCTTCTAAATCTGTGTGATCTGGAGTTCAAGTAATGTTAATTGCAGTTTCCATTTAATTGCCTTCATGTTCTTATATATTCAGACGTAAAGTTGATAACATGACACATCGCTCTCCTGTCTTTGAAAAAAGCGGAGAGAACACTAAACTGTGCGATTAAACAAGCAGAAGTTCTTAATGCCAGAACATTTATAGAAAAACTGACCCGAAATTCCACCAAAAAGTGCTCACTCTGAAAGGCACATAAGAACTTTAAGCCTCCAGTTAAAGAGAGCATATCTATCACGAACACAAATGGTAAAAGGACGCGCAGTAACGAAGAAAGGAAACATTATTTTGTCAAAATATTTAACTGATGTGTTCCAGCCAAAAGACGCTACTAACAATTTTACGTTGCCGAAATTAATCGGGAATTATCTTGAAACTCAGGTGACGATTAAAGTAACACTTCTGGAAGTTATAAATGTGATCCAGCGATTAGACCCAGAGAAATCCCCTGACTATGACCTTATTACACACTGCTCTCTGAACTCTCAATGCCATTCTGAAACTAAGTTACTTCCCGAACGTGTGGAAAAGTCACCGATATTAATGTTAGACAAACCTAGGTTAAGACCACATAAAGACGTTTCTTATGGACCAATAAGCCTACTACCCTGCCCTTCCAAATTATTCGAAAGAATTCTGCTATCAAAAATATCTCCTTCACTCAATCGTAACAAAGTAATACCAATGATGATCAATTCGGTTTTCGTGAAAAATATGGCACTATCGAACAAGTTCATCGAACTACTAATGAAATTAGGAAGGAATTCGAGTTCAATGTGTACTTTTGAGCTATAGTTCTTCACGAAGCACAAGCGTTATGGAATTCACCTGTGGGTTACGGACCTGTAAAACTAATACTGAGAAAATACAGAGGTTCCAGTCCAAAATCCAAGAGCACTAACAGGCGTGGTACGTTCGTAACGTATACATTCACCTTGTTATCCTACTGGTTAAGCCTGAAGTTGAGCGGAGCAGAGCGAAGCACTTCACAAAACTGAGAAATCATACCAATCCGTTTGTTGACGCTTCGTGCAACTCATCAAAAAATTCCCGACAGCAGTGAAGAGATGTTACCGCCTACAAGGGGGAGCTTCATGGTTCGATAAGGGCTCAGTGTAGAGCTAACGCGTATTTTCTAATTTAGTTTTAAGATTTGTATACTTCTTGTTAGCTTAAGTAAGTTTAAGCGGATTCCGTAATAAAAAAATTGTAGGCAACGATAAATCAAGCTTCTTTAGTTCTGTTCACGGGGCGTTAAGGTGTAATGAACTGACCGTTTACACTGCTGGCGAAATCATCTCCCCCCTACATACGCAATATGATGACATCTGCCTCAGGAGACACAGTTGAATGAATATCTTCACCGGATCTGTCCTCAGTTATTTACTCTGTTTGATATTATACCCCTGAAAAAGATATGTTTCTTCAGAGGCTTTGGAACATTTTGGTGACAAACAAGCTTAGAGCTATCCCACAGCTCCACTCCGTTGAGCGGACGATGGAGTTAATCACCAGTCTAAAAACATATCGTTTGAAAGAAGCAGTCCATCTGAAAAACAAGACTATATGAGTATAACGTTAAGATGAGGTCCATAATTCTCTCAAGCCCTACTTGTCGGAGGAATGAATATTCTGATTTATATTGGATTTTGTATCCTCAAAGAGTCCGGAGACATTTTTCTGTCTCATGTTAGGCGTCCAGCGACCACGGACGTTAGCCAACCCTTTTTCCAGGGTTCGCCACTATTACATTCATTTGGCTTGACGAACGTGTTTTATCTGGGAGCGGGGTGGGAACATTCAGAACTCTATACCCTACCGTGGTTTCTTATAGATAGCTAAGGCGTAATTATGGAAATTAAATGTGTGAACAAAAAGTCCGAATATTGGAAACTATGTAAGCAGGTAATTAATATACTGTCGCAATGCATTGATCATCTTCTGGGCTAATGGGAAGACAGACAAGCTGGCCCTTGTTCATCTCACTATTGTTATCCGTCTCTTTTGCCTTGCCTCAGAGCTTTTCACGCAGCAATTCCAACGTAGATCATACCAAACTGTCACTCAATGTAAGTTCAGCCCGGTCTTCAGTCGATCCCGTGAAATCCTCCGAGCCATTCCGTATGAAACGCGGTACCAGAACTAAGCCACGAAGATGTAAAAAGTAAAAAGGTCGGGGATTGGAACCTCATACTTGAAATTTCACAGAGTCTTGAAGTGGATGAAGTTGGGCAGGGAAATCCCATAACAGAAATATTTCCAACACATATATAAATACGAGTATATGTATATAAATATTTACATGTAGACCTGTGTTGACTACTTCTGAGACGATCCAAATGCTTTCGCGATTTCTTAAACACACAACGCCACATTTTCTTCGCCAACTCATTCATTCGCAAAAGCAACGCACAGATGAAAGCCAAATATAAACCAAGAAGAAAACGCAAAAAAAAAATACACACAATCAATTCCATGTGCCCGCATGTGGCGTGAAAAGCGGCAGCATTAAGTAATTTGTCTGAGTGTGTGTGTGTGTGTGTGATGCATAACGTGCCGGCCGGCATGTTAAGGTAGGTTCGTACACAATGCTTTGGCGCAAAAATCTCGCTCTTTCTCTCTGTCTCTCTCTCTTTTAACCCAGCGCGAACATTTTTTACTCCCCTGCGGTGCTTAAGATACGCACCGTCGCCTAAATATGTGCGGTTATGTGGTATGATTGACATTTCAAACGTCAAAGTTCGTATAATTGTCGGCTAAAAAGTGGGGCAGTCTCGTGACGCGACCAGCAGCAGCCAGTTGGCGCGAGTGACAATATGGCCTGGAACATAATTATTATAGGAAGTGGAAATTTATGGTAAGTTTTTTTTTTTTTTTTTTTTGTAAAAAAGAGCGAGAAGGAGCTGAGCGAGTGTGGAACATGTGGAAATGAAATAAGATTGGGTTTTGTGATATAGAAGAGTTTAATGTATTTTTAAGGGAGAGCTCTTTATCGCAGACGCTGTTTAAAGCCTGTTAAACGGCTTATAGTTCTTTTTTGGGAATGGAGTGCAATTTTTGTGAAGAATGCTGCAGATAACATTGGCAACGGTAGATAACATGTAAAAGTGATTAACAATATGGATGGACTGTAGACAGATATTGAGAGTCATGTGCTATCCACATTGCCGGTACACCTTCGACATCGCCAAAAATAGCTGAATAGTAACAACTCTTCATTTTGATTCCCCGTGAAGCTAATATGGCTGACTCTGAATATTACTAGAATTGAGAAGTTTCGTTCGGTATAAAAGGTGGCTTTAAACACTTTCTATCAAATCGCCACCATGGAATATGTTCTGCTGTCTCCAGAAAAGGAGTTTCCTCGACCTTCAACAGCTCTCCGAAGGTCAAAAGAATCTCGCCACTAGACACATAAAAGTAATCGCCCAGCTTTCGCTATTCTCTCTCTGTTGAGAAAGAAGATCTCAGATCCATTGCAAATCAACTATATGTGCATTTCCCCTACAATACTAGAAGGTGCAAGCTGAGACAAAGTTCTTAGCCACGCCGCAGTTACGCAGTATCCGTAATAGTTTTGTTTCCAAGTAACTCCACACCACGGAGAGTGACGACATTCGTGCATTCGTTAATAATTTTTAACACACTATGAGTGAACCCTAAACATCGAAAGCTGCTGGGCCGTCTGAGAATATGTTAACTTGTTATCGCTTCCTTCTATATGATACAGAAGCGTGAAATCTTGCCATTAGGCAGCTGCAGGAATTTTTGAGAAGCAGCTTTGAGGAAGATTTTCTTTGCTTTATATATATGGCGTTTGGTAACTGCTGAAGCGATTTTCGGCTGAGTTCTTCCTCCAATTTGTGATGAGCGTCTAGCTGTTTTTACCAACAAGTGGAGGGATCTGCACTTTATTCTCAGTCGCCTCTGCCAATGATTTTTTAAAAGCAGTTTTTTTCATGTCAGAAATACACTCAAAAGAGTTGAAAACAAAAGTTGGATGTTGATCAAACCAGGAACCAGGAATCGAACTCTGGCCTTCCGAATGATACTACGCAATGGTAACCACTCGTTCGTTTGGAAAGACCAATTAGCTTTACAAGATACATGATCCTTTCCTATTGTTGTAAGATTTCAATGGAGAATGATTTGGCTGCCAACGGTGGGCTCCTGCTCATGTTCAAAGGTTTTACAGAATTTCTGTAGAGGACACGACCATATAAATTGTTATTGGTAAGGTTCGCTTTCACGTGAGCAAAAATTAACCACTTCCAAATTTCATAGAGTGCAAAAGACAGCACTCTTATGCATTAGTGAAGCATTGCGACCACACCAGCTGAAGCTATGAAGGTCCTCTTGAAACTGATGAGCTACAGTCATACTAATATCTTAAGAAGGTTAGTTCCGTCTACAGGCTCAGTGGCGAAATCAGCTCAAGGAATCTCCGAGTTCAAGCCTCTTTGTTTTCCGAATCACTGTAGTTTCAATAGTACTCTCAGTATATTGTATTTAATCGGATTAGCCAGTACGCATTAAGAGCCCTGTAGTCTGTAGCAATAAAATGTAAAACAGCAGAGAATTCTCGACGATCGAATTCAGAGAATTCGCGATGAACGTGATAGCTAGGTAGTTCTCTCTCAACCTAGTATGGGTTTCAGATCAAAGTAACATATCGGATAATAAGATGGCGGATTTACGTACAGGGAAGAACGCTTGAAGGCCTACTTTTGGATATTTGTTTATCACTGACGCGAATTCAAGATGCTCTAAGACACTCTTATCAGATGGATCCACTCGTAAAAAGGTTCTCCAAAGGCAGAGTAAGAGACGTTATTCATATATTAAAACCCAAACAGGCGCATGGTTTTGATCTAATTACTGGATTCCCATTAAAACAATTACCAAATGAAGGCATTACTTTTGAACTTACTTGTTTAACGTAGTACTTAAAACTGCTCAATGGAAGGTATCCCAAGTCATAATTATCCTTAATTAAAGTGTCTCCCGATTAATTACTCGCAATATGAATTTATTCGGTCTTATCTGAAAAAATCGGGCATTTCTGAGTTAAACATGGACTGAAAAATATATCCAGACTCTGTACAAGTTTAGCAGGCGTTGGCCTAGCAGTCTCTTTACACTTTTGACTTACCCATATTAGAAGAACTTTCACTGATGGTACTACTATCCTAGCAATAGACGCACTTCCAGATCAAGCTTTTCTGAAACTCCAAAGAGGCCGTTTGGTGACCCAGCTAGCACTTTAATCTAAGCTAAGAACCGCTTTCACTCTGTCTTCTGCCTTCTGCCTCAATTGTAATGTCTCAGATATACGCATTCAGAAGATAAATACATTGGAAAATTTATTTAAAAACCGTCTAAATCTCAAATTGAAATTTAACGGTTTTCATCCAACTAAAAAGAGTAAATCAGTTAATTTAACTCTCTTAACACATAAGAAAATGAGTAAAAGCTCTATTTCCAAAGCTTTTGCAACTGTTGCTCTGAGCATGCTTGTGAGAGCACCAACGCTCAGTTCGCTCATTAAAATGCACTCTCCACAATGTGAGCACAAGGGGTGTTCCATTCATTGTATCGGGATTTCTGCTATAAAAATGTGGGAAAGTATATAACAAAGAGTAACGGATAATAAAAGTTGCAGATGTGAAGGAATGATGGTGGACATGCATTGGCATTTTAGCTTGTTAGCAGCTGATTTGCACATATGTAACATACATATGAACACATGTAAATACGTTTATACAAGTAAATATGTACAAAAAATTTGCTTGAATTTTATGGCAAATATTTTTTCACATTTTTTTTTAATTAAAGAAGAGCCTACTTTCAGGCGCTTAGACAATATATCTTCTGATGATAATATCGTAACGGCAGTTGTTTGTAGCCTTGCGCTTCCGTTCTAATGCCAACGTCCCAACTTCTATATTCCCAGAGGTTCACTAAGCGTTTCACTTCACTACACAGTCGGGTCACGTTGGGTTGATACTCCAATCTCGGCATGTTCTATTTGTTTAAGCATCGCCATATGGTCCCCGAGCGCGAACTGAATGAAATGCAACACAAACTGTACAGGATCCTAACTACGAGCACATTATCCCTACACGTTGCGTTTTAACAAAGAGTGTTTTTGCACGCCTAGCGGTAACGAAACATTGTTTGAACAACAACAACATAAACAGCAACAACAGCCCAGCCTGCAAGAGTACTCGGGCCGACGACGGAGATGCGTTTCGCAAAAACAACGCAAAAAAAATTTGCCAAAAGCTTTACAGCTCGTCGGCCCACGAACTGCTGGGTTGCTGAGCATTGGGTGGCTGGGCGGCAATGCAATTTTCGCACCGACGACGAATTCCGGCAGAAATAGAGGCACCAGCGACCAACTACTCGTACTACTTATGTAGTCGTGGTACTCGGTGACTCTGTGGTTCTGATGTCTCGACTAGTTTTCTGCAATTTCAGTTTCTATTTCAGTTGCGAATAAACGACTCGAGCGTTCAGGTGTGTCGAGAAAAACGCAGCGCGTGCGTCTTGCGTCTTGCGATGCTTACGGTTTTAATCAAAACTGTTAAATTTTTGTGTAAATCTTAGATATCTGCATAGTTGATATCCAACTCAGTCTGAGGGCGGTGTCTCAAGCGGTGCTTCAACTGCATTTGTTGTCCTTAGATTACATTAAAAACAAGAGCTAAACGTGCGCGAGTAACAAAGTCACAGACGTGACGGCGTGTATGTTCAAGCGTAGCGAAAGTAGTTTGCGGTCAAGTGTAAGCGGCTCACGAAAATATATACATTGTTTCAAGAAATACAAAAAAATTTAGAAAATTATAATATCAAAGGCAGCAAAATATTTTGTTCTCCAGTGGCGAAGTGCTGCTGCGTATTTTTGTGCGCCGAAAGCCCAATTTTCTGCTCCTGCCTTATTTGTGGTAATGCATATTTTCATATTTTCCGTGAGAATATTTATGCAAATGAAATTTTTATTTTATGCAATGCAATGTGGCATGCAGCGAAAATAGAGAATTTCTGTTTCGCAGCAGCCACTGACGCGAAGGAAAAATGAGTTTGATTGCTTTCCTTATGTTTCTTAAAGTCAAAAATATCTAACTATTTGTATGCATACGAGTATATGTTTGGTTATGATAGATATTGAGCGTTTATGCTAGTGACCGGTTTAACCAAAGGTATAACCCAAAGAGTGGAAGGAGATTTTTGAAATTACTTAGAAATTCTATTAATTTCATTTATTTTTTTCTGTAGAAAAAAGCTTTTATTTCCTTTGATTCTAATGAATAAATTAAATTTAAAAGATATTAAAGATTTTCTTTCAATTTCGTGATTTTTTTTTTAACGTGCCACAAGCTCGAAATAAAATTAAAAAGAAAAAACTGGAAAAAATAAATGTAATTAAAGTTTTATTAAAAACCAAAAAAAAAAAATCAAAAGTTGTTACACGTTTTTGCCAGCTTCTATTCCGCATTGCATATCAGGCTGAGTATAAAGAGACGAATTTAAAAGGTTTTTTCTTTTTTTTTTTTGGGGAAAAGGGAAACCTATTTCTTGATTTATTATAATTTAATTTTTATTTAATTATTTAATTTTTTTTTATTGTTTTGTTTTTTATTGTAAAGCAACAGCTCTCATTAGTGTTGCTGCCACATACTTTAGCTGTATAATCGAGAAATTACGTAAATTTAGGCCTCGCATTGTTAGCTTTCATTTATTTAAATAATTTTAGTGAAACCTAACTAAAATTAATATTTTTTCTTAATTCTGATGAGCTCACAAAATGTTAAGTACTCGCTGTTTAGAGGAGTAGTGCAAAGAGAAAAAGTGCCCCTAAAAATATGCCTTTAAACGCTGCTAAAACCTCGTTTAAGCTCTGCATAAATTTGTAAAAGAAAGTATTAAAGCGAATAATGATGTAGATATCATTTTAAGCAAAATATTAAATGACTTTAATATGAACTTGAATTATTGGGGATATAAAATTTCTAATTTGCATTGCATTTTCAGCGGTTTTTGAGCAGTTTTTTTATAGCAAAAGAAAAATAATATTTTTATAATTTGTTTACTGCAAATACGTGCATTTTTGCATTAATTATTAATATGAAATATATATAATTTTTAATAATGACCTCAATTATCGGCACATAATTTAACTTCAAAATTTTTGAATATAGAATTTTTTTTAAGCAAGTGAATAGAGTGGTAAATAACATTATAAAGAATTGAATCTGTAAAAAAATATTTGTTAAAATATTTGGTTTATATATAAAATTAAAGTACCATAAAAAATATAAGTGTGCATTTTTTTGGTTGTAATGTGTTGTAATAAATGTTGCTGCTGCTGTTGGAGGCTCCAATTTTGATGCGCAAAGCAAAAGGTAAGTTTTTAAGCTAAATAAAAAAATTAAAGAAATTAAATTTAACACCTTCTAAAATTTAATAAAAAAAAAAAATTAACCTAATTTTATTTGTACGTGTAAGAATCCATATGTGGTCTAGAAATTTTATCCTTAACCACTACTTATGAACAATAAACTTTAAAGATCATATAAAGATATTTATATCTAAAGGAAAAGAAATATGTTTACTAGTTGACAAGAATTGGCTTTAAGCAACCGTAGAAGAAAATATTACTAAATATATATATATGGGCCTGAAATTATGGTTAAAATACGGTGATCATTTTCATTGTTTTAAACAACTTTGTATGTATGAATACATGTGATCCATATATTCGCAATTGTGACATAAAAAAATATAATTTTTGCACGATACAAAAGGGAAAGCAGTTCCAATCAAAGTTTTTTTTTAACAAACTTACTTACTAGACCACTTAAATGGGTTTTTTGACTTTTGTTTTATTTTTTTGCACTTAAAAATAAATAAATTTTTATTTAAAATATACTCAAAAAACGGTTAAAAAATATTATTTTAAATAAGAAAAAATTACAATAAAAAAATCCAATGATTTGTAATGAAATTTTTTGAAATCTAATGGAAATAAAATAGTTTTCTGGAGTTTAAGCAATTAAATTTATGGCAAAAATTGTTTTGATAATTTTAAAAGACTCACTTTATATGAAAACAAAATATATTAAAAAAATATTAAATATATATTATTAATAATACCATAGTGGAATCATTACAAGGTGTGATCAGTAGACTCACCTCACTTTTTCCGCAATCTTATTTCGCTATTTTTTTTTTAAGGGGTTAAGCCAATCTAGAATTTTCGGAAAATGGTTTTTTCCCCTTCAAATGATCCATTATAGTCTCGAGAACTTTATCCCGAAAGATTATGACATAAAAAAATTTCTAAATGCCCCATTTTCGTTCTCTAGTTGAAGTCCGTCCGCTCGGCAGGGAGCCTACTCAAAACTTTAAACGCCTTTATCTCAAAACTGATTTTCCAAGATGGCCGAAAACGTAACTCAAAGAATTTACAACCGATTCACTTGAAATTTTGACAACATTTTCAGAAATACATTATCTACAGAAGTACGTAGGATATTTTTTATCTTGCATAGTTTTTTCATTAACAAACTTCGAACAATATTTTAGTCGAAATTGTTAATTTTTCTTTTAGAGACCCGCCATTTTGTCAAAAATAAAGATTAAAATAAAAAAATTACAGGAGTTGTGTATCCGGTCGTGGTTCCCGAAAAAATGGAGACATCCATTTTTAAATTAATTTTTCTTTAAAAACAGTTATAAGCAGTTAATTATATGTATATTTTGTCAGTAATCAGATTTATTTAATAGTTTTCTCGAAAAAAATTTCAAAAAAGGCCTAGTTTGTGGCCTTCTAGAGGGGCCTAACCCCTTATAGTAGTAGAAAAAGTGAAATATAGAAAGTCATTTTTATGACTACATTTTTATATTACAAAATAATGAATTAAATATGAAAATTTCTTCAGCGGTTAAATATATATATTGCAACAATTCTCGTAATTAATCTCAATGATTTCCCAAATCCTTTTGTCCGACCACTGGATTGCTAAATAAAAGTCCCAAGATTTATTAGTTCGGCTTCTTAATTGCCGGAACTCACTCATCCTCTAGTTGCTCTTCAATAATTATAATTCTATACAATATACTCAAATTAACATATATATAGAAAGTTGTATTCGATTATTGCCACTAAAATATCTAGAAAAGTCGAAAATCAGACTTCGCTTGTGACATCGAAAGTATGGAAAGTCAAGTCATCTACCATTATTCCAAACATGTGGTAGCCAAAATGAGTTTTTACTACCTAAGATTACATTTTGCGGAGAAACAAAACGGAGTGCTTAATCAGTTAGCCTTAAAAGAAAGTATTAGGTTCTCATGGACTTCTAATATAGTTGAAATTCATTTATCTGGAACTTATTATTCTTCAAATTGTTTCCTTTTCAATATTTTTTTCAGTTTAATAAACAAATTTTATAGCGAAAAAAAATTGTTAAAAAACAAAGAATTTTCCATAATTTTGACAATCACTACACAAAAGCAAAAACAAAATACACGTGAATTGTTGTATTTGTTCTCCTTTCTTTAGGTGAAGCGTTACTAAAGTAAGCCACGTTTGGAATAAACTTTTTTTACATTCTTTTCCATATTTTTTTATAAAAATTATGGTATATAAAGAAAGTTGTTTTTCAATTATTTTTGACTTTTGAATTTTGTCAAGTTTGATCATTTCCATATATCGAGATATATCATTTCCGTCTGCATTATTTCATTTCTAAGCTATTTTTTGATATTCTAGTAGGTTGAAAACATTTCAAATTGGAACATAAGTGGGAACTTCATTGAATAATTATTTAATGCTGTATTTTAATTTCAAATCAATTTTGTGCGTGACAAAAATATCCATAAATTAATACCAATAATTAATTTTTTTTTGGAAAAATCCAAAAAATTATCAAGCGTATTATATAATTTGTAGCAAACGGAAATTTGTGGAAAATTTATAGTTTTTTGAAAACTGTAATTTTTTAAAATTCTATAGGTTTCATATGGCTATAATTTTTAAAATCTAACAATAATTGGATATTAGATGACACTAAAGTATACATCAACAAAATGTATTGTGCTGTTGGTCTAACCAACAAATATCTGCTGAAGTAGAATAGAAATGAGGAGAATATCACTGGGTAGCAGCTGATTAGTTATCTTAAAATTGATAGCGACTTTATTGAAGTTTAGTGCAAAATCGGCTTTTTTAAAATTCAAAAAACTCCCTAAGTAGACGAAAATCGAAAAAATTTGCAGCTGCAATCTTCGTTTTTTTTTGATATTCCAGTGTTAAGGATTCAATAAAGGCTTCCCCTACAAAAATTTTTATATTCTGCTAAAGCCTTTTGAAGTACACACAGCCCAAGCGTAGTTATGTATAAACCATTCACATGAAAAATTGTCAAAAATGCACACAGACGAGTATAATAAATTACGAAATAAAACGTTGAAATTGCATTTTTACATTTAAAATGGCTATAGGTTCTAATACAGACCACCCTTCGGCAGAGAATGTCAAACTCTCCGAATGTATTTTTGACATGAAATTAAGTGCTCTTCGTAGACGAGTGGAAAAATGGAGGTCCTCCCAAAAATAATTGAGCTAGGGTGCCAAGATCAAGCCGATATGTTATATCAAAAAAAATTTCCTCAATTGTTGAAGCCAATTGATGTTTGGAGAAACAAGTTTAAGCTTCTGGGTTCTATTAAATTATATTTCGTTATTACTTTGGTTTGGTTTACTCTCAATAACGGGCATAATACATACAATAGTAGCTTATAATTAAGTAATATTTAACAAAAAAAAGTTCTTTGGTTAGAATTTTTCAGCTAAGCCTTTTACAAGTTTGGAAAAAATATATATTTTGTGCCTTGAAAGTAGAGAAGAATGTTGCTCTAAGTTAAAAAGAAGTTGATATAAATAAAGGGTTTTCTAATAGGGATGATATGATTTCTAAGTGTCGTTTTGGCTATAATACGTCGTTATCTGTCTTTTTTTAATAAATATTCAGTAAAGCTTACAATTTCATCCATGGACCAACATAAACGTCGTGAATTTACTGATTTTGCCTGATTTTCATCTGAGCGGTGCCGTAAATAGGCAAAACTGTCGATTATGGTGCGAAAAAAATCCACAAATTATTAATGAACAAACATTAAATTCACCTAAATTGACAGTTTGGTGTGGTTTTTGGTCTGGTGGAATCATCGGTCCATACCTCTTTCGAAATGAAACTGGTAGCACCGTTACTGTCAATGGAGAGCGGTATAGATCGACGATAACCAACTTTTTATGACCACAATTGAAAGAAGTTGATTTTAAAAACATCTGGTTCCAACAAGACGGGGCTACGTATCACACAGCACGTGCAACAACCGAATTATTGCGAGAAAGGTTTGGAGATTCGATTACTTCAAGAAATTGTGAAATTGAATGGCCTCCAAGAAGTTGTGATTAAATACCATTAGACTACTTCTTGTGGGGTTATTTGAAGTCATTGGTCTTTAGTAATAAACTAGACTCTCTTCAAGCTTTAAAAGTCAATATTGACTTAATGCTATTCATGACATCCGACTTGATTTAGTGGAAAAATGCTCAAAAATTCGGTTCACATTAAATAAAAAAAAATTAATTTCCTTAACAATTAGTGTGTTTTTTTTTAAATAGAAATCATATCACACTTATTGGAAAACCCTATATAATATATTCTGTTAAAAATGTTTGAAATATCTATTTTTTTTTAATGAAAATTAAAAAAAAATCTAATTAATTTTTTTTTCCAAATTATCAATTTCAGTACTTTCGTCCATCCAAAAATGGCGTTGAAACTGCATTGGTTTTCATTAACACTGAGTCAAGATGAACAGATTGAGGTAGAATGAGAGTTGCAATCAAGGAACAATCAATGCCTCATCAATTTCAAAATTCCTTATATATATTTTCAGAAATCAGGACCAACAATATTTTTGAAATTTAAAATATTATAAAAACTGTATTAAGAGAACTATAGAAAATAAGGTGAGAATAAATTTGAAATAATTCTAACCTACTTGACTTCTTTGTGAACTGAGACCAACTGCTGTTTAAACGATTTTTTTCTAATTTTTCGCATTCCCATTATATTGTACTTACGCAACTCTCCACCCACCCGCACAATCGAATTCAATGTCAGCTAGTGATAAAAGAAACTTTTCATCCAAAATAAAGGAAACATTTACAAAGCGAAAAAGAATACAATGAAGAGAAAATCGAACATACACACAGACACAATATATATATGTGTATATGCCGATGTACATATAATGTGTATTCGTACATAAAAATAAGCGTGCAAAATCAACGACCCATTTAAGTTTTAATATCAACTTTATAATGATTTTTTTCCTTTTTTATTTATTTATTTTTTATTTTTTATTCTTCTTCGTTCTTCTTTTTGTGTGTGTAACGTAACTAGGTTACCCCACCGCCACACACTGACGACTGAGGACGACAACATGGCAACATTAAGCGTATTTGTTATTTTGTATTATTTTTGTTTGAAATATTTCGAAATCGAAGATCAATAACATTGTCGTGTTGTTGCGTGGGCATCCAACAGCGTTAACGTGTCGAAAAACGCGCTAATGTTGGCGCAACGTATATACACAGCGGGCAGCATCGACACTCTGGGGCATTTGTTGTTGCTCCCATTTCGACACCTTTGCTTTCAGAGTGGTAGGTCGTGCACGAAACCTTTTTCATTTTCATTTTCATTTAATTTTTTTGCAATAAGTGTGAACTCAACGCATCTTCAAATTTCGACACTTTATTTATTTTTTCTTTTTTCTTTTTTATTTTATTTTTTATTTATTTTTTGTTATATATGTAATACTTGAATTGAGAATCGTCATAGTTCTGAGGCCGGGAAGTCTTGAATTAATTCTTCTAATAAAAAAATATTTCAGTTAAAAGAATAAGAGCAACTTTAAATTTAGTTTCGAATCTATTTTTAAATCCTTTTAGTGACATAAATTCATTTAAAATGCCTTCGAGTGGAAGTATAAAATACCTTTGCCTTCCGGCATCCTAAAAGAATTCAATTTGCGTTAAAAATATTTTCTTCAGTATATGAATTAGTAATTTTCTTCGAAACCTTTTCATTGTGATCATTTTTTCCTTGAATTGTTTCTTTAAAAAATGATACTTTTCAGAGACAAAAGTCTTTAGTTGAGACTAAGTGATCAAAGCATTTTGGCAAAAGAGACTCTTATTCTGATTTTATACGTTCTAGACATCTTTTGTGGCAATGCATTTTTTGATTAGTTAGTTTAGGATACATACGTATATGAATCTCTATTTCAATGAAATCAGCTATTTATATGTATTTACGAGGAAAGTCGACTTCAATCGATATTTATTAGGTGCATGAGATAGGTTGAACGTCAAATTTTGAACGTTTATTTAGGAAAAACATGTACAATAGTATTATTCAAAGCTTTGCCTATCTAAGCTGTAACATTTTCTCATCTTTATGAAAATCTGTGGACTCCATCCCAAAGGGACTTCGCCGGCGTGACGACCAAGTATGAATCAAGTCAATATTTTTAAACCCTATTCTGATGTGAACCTTATACCAGTGAGGGCTTTCGACATCGACCGGAACAAAGGATAGTCAGCAGTGGCAGGATTTTGGCTGTAAGGCGGGTGATGCAAAAATTCCCAGCCGCTGTTTTCCAAATAGTTTTTAATCAGTATTGCAACTTGACGCCAATAGATGGAAACTTATCGCTTCTTCTCTGGTCCCGAATTCCGCACATTTTTCGGCAATTGCTTGCTTGAATTTGGTGAGCTGTTGTCGCTAGCGCTCTCAATTAATGGTTTTACCCGGTTTCAGAAGCACATAATAAAGCCTGTCCTTCTGATCCCACCAAATACCGAGGATTACCTTGGTGCAATGGACATTCGGCTTTGACGTTCAATTGACTAGTTGACCAGGCTTCACATATGATTTTTTACGCTAAGGGTTATTGTTGGGGATGCATTTTTTTTCACCAGTCCAATGTGATGCAAATATTAATTCTCTCAACACTGTCATGAAGAACTCACGCCAAAAACACGTTTTCAGCTACAAAAAGAAAAAAAAAGTAGTTTTTTTACACTTCAAATGAATAACATATACTGGAATAGGCTCACAATGACATTAGCTTTCCAACAAATGTTCGGAATATTGGAACGTTGGAATCATAATCAAGTTACGCCATCTCTTGGCAAATCGCACGAATTACGTTATAGACCCAATATTTAAAAAAAACTAAAAATACGAAAAGTTGAGATTCTTTATGCAATTATTTTGTTGCTTTTTCCAACCGTCGAACCATCGGCTTCATTTTATTTCATTTCAAAGAAATTTTGGAGACAAATATAAACAATGTTGCAAGTTCTAAAAAAAAATAATTAAAAAAATTTTTTTTTTGTAAAAACAGTTTTTATTTATCAATTAAAATTTGTAGTAATACAAATGGAGTTAACATTTTCATATTAATACTACCGTCTTAAAAGCTAAAAATGTTTTTGCATTTACGTGAGACCAATATTAGACTATGGTTCATTGACATGGAATCCTCGATAATTACTTCACTTCGACAAGTTAGAGTTTGTTCAAACATAATTTCTACTTTTTGCATTTAGACATTCCCGATGAGACTCTGGGTTAAATTTTCTTCTCTATACAAATCGTTTTAAGCTTCTGAGTCTACTCACTTTTACAAGTCGTAGAAAAATGTTAGGTTGATCGTAGTCAAACTTCTCAATGGATCTAGGCTGTTTAGACCTATAATTTTCAAGTCATAACAAATTATAAACTGCATGAATAATTTCACTTCATTTTTATTCCAGCAACTTTGACTAATCAGATTTTAGCATTAAAAACTATTATTGCTTTCCTTCAACACTTCAGTTTTAAAAGTTTTAAATTAATAAATTTCAACTGTTGAATAAACTCTTTTTTGCAGCTGAACAGTTTTAAATCTCGACATTTAACAAACTTTTGCCTTTCATGACTTGTCAAATTCCGTACGTTTTGTACATGTTGCCCCTCGAGTCGGTTAACCGGGAGGAGGGAGGATGGTAATCAGCTGAGCTTATTGTTATTATTATTATTTAAGAATACAACAGCGCATCGTCTTGTAGATGAGGACTGGCGGCGATGTCCACTTTGGCAGGCAGTTTTGGCTTTTGAGCCATAGAAGAATGATGGTATTGAACGGAGATATAATAAAATTTAATTTAATTTAAATTTTTGATACAGTTTCATTTTTCAGTGTCCTTCACGTTACTTAATCGCTCTTAAAAAGGCACTAATCTCGGAATGCACATATAATTTTTTCAAACGTATAATACCTGCTTGATCACATTTTTGCAACAACAGTACTACGGATAAAGTTTAAAGAAAAATGTTAAAAATGGAAGTATATCAGAGAACATAACAAAAACAACTGTATACCTAAAAAATAAATTGTGAACAAAAATGCACATCTACTTTTTTCCCTGAGGTTCTTGTATCTGCTTGGAGCTCTGGTTTATTATGTTGTAAAATTACTGAATACTTAAAACCCAGAAACCTTATCTTCCGTTTTAAACTGTTTTTCGTCAATGCTATCCGAATTTGAAATTCTATACGTCCTATCCTTAGGAGCAGCTTCAACAAAAATATTTATAAATATTTATGTATATATAAATGTATATTTATAATTAAATATATGTATTTCCGGACGATTTTTTATTTTTGGAGCATTCCAACTCCTTAAGAGATAAACATCGCCAACTGCATTAGTGGAGCATATTTGAAAATTTGTATTCCATTTCATTAATTAATTAATTTTCTTCGTCTATTTGTAATTTATACACAAACTTTTGCTATTATTATAACAGTTAAGGAATATTTCGGCCGAAAATCACTTCAGCGGTTACAAAGTACCAGTTTTTAAAGAAAAAACACAGAAATTCAAATTTAATGGGGAATGCTTATTATCATTCGAAAGAAGATTATTTGGCATTTATTTTTTGGAAAATTATCTCTTTAAAATGTTGGCCGCGGCCACGTCTCAGATGGTCCTTCCGTTGAGTCCAATTTTCGATGACTCGTTTGAGCATTTCGAGTGGTAACTGGCGAATGACACGCGTGATGTTTTGCTCCAAGGCCTGAATCGAAGCGGGATTGTCCGCATAGACTTTAGAATTTACATATCCCCACAGGAGAAAGTCTAACGGTGTGATATCACACGATCTTTGTGGCCAATCGACCGGCCTGAAACATGAAATTATCTGCTTACCGAAGTGTTCTCTCAATAAATCCCTTGATTGATGCGATGTGTGAGAAGTCATCTTGTTAAAACCAAATACTGCGGAGATGATGAGCTTTCCAGGCATCAAATAGTCGGTTATCATACTTTCTCACCGGCATCATTTTTGAAGAAATATGGATCGATGATTTCACCGGCCCACAAAACACACCAAACAGTTGTTTTTCTGGATGATATGGCAGCTCGTGAATATCTTCAGGTTGCTCTTCGTCCCAAATACGGCAGTTTTGCTTGTTTACATACCAATTCAGCCAGAAATGGGCCTTATCGCTGTACAAAGTTTGGCTCGAAAATGTCGGATCTTCTTGGAACTTTTCAAAAGTCCATAGAGCGAAGTGATGTCGCTTGGGAAGGTCGAGCAGCTTCAATTATTGCACAAGCTGTATTTTGCACGCTTTCAATTTAAGATCTGGACGAAAATGCACCATGTCGTTCCATACGACAGTCCGAGTTGCTGCGAACGGCGACGAATCGACTCTCCACGGTCTACGTGTACACCCTCAGCTACGCCCGCTGTATTTTCCAAGAATGAATGCTGGGTCTTAAGATGGGTGATGGTGTTGCGAATAGTACGCTCAGTAGGCCGATTAGGTTGACCATAAGTTTAGCGATGCGCGCGTAACACATTCTTTACATAACGTGAATTTTCGTAATAAAGTTGAATGATTTGCAAACGTTGTTCAGGCGTAAGTCTGTCCATGCTGAAATGCCAAACAATACTGAACAAAAATAACATGACAGTTTGGCACGACTTACGCGTGATCCGTCGAAAAAGGCTATTGAGAAAAGTACCGCTACTTTAATTTTAGATATTGCAGTTAAATATTGTGTTATAAAATTCACATTTAGTCAATATTTGATGACTCAAAAGAGTAACTGTTGAATATATAAAGTAAATGTGAGTTCTTAATCGAAGTATATTCAGCGATTTGTGTCTTCTGAGGCGTTGATTCAAAGATTTCTGACATACTTGAGTTCAGTGCAAAAGCGAACAAAATATAAAATGGGTTTCAATTGCTTAAAATTTTATTTATTTATTTATTTATATGGCTGATGCCATTTTCCAGGCAATTTCGCACAATATAAATTATTTTACTTTATGGAAAAACTCTTACAAAAGTACATGAGTGACGAATTTCCGAAGCTAAAATAATGACAAAACCTTATTTACGTCTACAAAGCAAATTTATACTTTCTATATCAGCGACGTATAAGTAGGGCAATTTTTCTAAAAAAAAAGTTTGTTAATCTTTGTTAAAAGTTGTTGATAGAGTATATGAAGAAACATGATACACTCTTACTGCTTTAAGAAAAAAACTTTGCATGATTTTAGCAGCTTAAATCAGTACTGACACATTTCAGTCACTTAGTCATGCATATTTTAACAACATACAAAAGTATATTAGTTTTTACTCATATAATAGCAGACAAGAGAAAATTCTTTCAAATTGAGAAAAGTGTAAAAGCGGAAAAGAATGCACTTCACGTAAATTGAATAGTGAAATAGCTTTAAGCCATTTCACTTTGTTACGGTGCGCAACACAAATGCAAAAGTTGAGCCGATAAATTTGCAAGTGAATGTGAAAATACTACTATATATGTATGTATGTGTGTACATATTTATGTACCGATATCGCTACATTCCTCCACGTACCGAGAAGCATACTTGTATTTACTTTTTAACAATGGCACACTTGTAAATACCGTTATTTACATCTTGACAGACACTAGGAGAAATATGCAAGGATATTTTTTCAAGTTAATATTTAAGGAATTTAATATTGAAGAAAAAATCATTCAAAATGATATTGTTCAGTAAAAGAAGGATTTAAAAAATTTTATGATTTAAAATTATTACTGAGATAATATTTTTTTTAATCTTACAGAGATATAGGAGTATAAATATATTTAAAGATATATATGGCTTGGAATAAAACGCACTCTTAAGCTGTAAGATATTTAACTTCAATTTGAATTTTAAAAGCCTTGAAAAAAACATAAATTATATTTCCATAAAACGGCTTTTCTCTTTAACAATTTTTCAGGGGAAAATCTCTGCTTAAAGACCAGCAGTTATCATAAGATAGTCCAAACGACTTTGATAACATTACTCCAGCACTTTAAGAACCTGTTGGAGCCGCTCTCCCTGTTTCTTACTATAACTTTATAGCTTTCAGAAAATTTATCCAGATTATCGCTCAGAAAGTGTAATTTGATACTCATATTTCTTCATAATTTGGAGTTTTATGATTTCCCACAATTTTTGCGGCTACCAACAGAAAACTTCCTTTAAAACTGCAATAAAAGCCGCCACTCAGTAGGTTTATTTTCTTTTAGTCTGTAATTTTAATTTTTAAATGAAGATAAAACCATCGAAATAGTTATATTTATTGCTTTATTGAAGCTTGCTGTGAAAATGGTTTACTAAAGAGTAGATATTTGATTAACAGTGTATGCTTTTACTTCTTCTTATGTGTGCATAAGTACTCTCTCTCTTTAAAATCCAAATATAATGACCCATCATATTTTCATCAAATTGGACTTTACAATGTTGTTTGAAGCTCAAGATGATGCCTTAAAATTGTTCTAACTCGCTTTTTGAGTACGATTCGAAGCGTTGGCAATATTTCAAATGCGAAAATCTGTATTATTTTCGGACTAAAAAAAACCATAGCTATACCAGTTGCTTCTAATAACTTCGGAAATAAATTTTCGGGTATTGAAAAGTTTCTAACAGTATCTTAATGTGTAAAAGCGGCATTAATACTTTTTCTGCTTCAACAATTTGCTCAGATGTTAAGCCTTGCTTTCTGACATAAAATTCTGTTCTTGTAGGCCACGGAGTATAGTGCTTAGCATCCTCTTTGCTATCCCGTAAGTACAGGTAACATAGATTCTTTGTAAAGGGTGTTTTTTTTATAGAGGTATAGAACTTTAAGTTGGCATTACTTTTCAAGATGGCGACCGATTTAACATCTGTCAAGTGATTTATTCTCAGTTTGGTTTGGCAATTCATCATGAATAGACTCACGCCTGAACAACGCTTGCAAATAGTGCAATTTTATTTCGAAAATAATGGTTCTGTGCGGAAAACGTATCGCGCACTACGTCCATTAGCGATGAAGCGCACTTCTGTTTGAATGGCTACGTCAACAAACAAAACTGCCGCATTTGGAGTGAAGGTAATCCTCAAGTGTACGTTGAAACACCCTTACATCAAGAAAAACTGACTGTTTGGTACGCTTTATGGGCTGATGGAATCATTGGTCCGTACTTTTTCAAAAACGATGGTGGCCAGAACGTTACAGTCAATGGTGATCGGTATAGAGCCATGATTACTAACTTTTTCATTCCTGAATTGAATAACCATGATGTTCAGGAGATGTGGTTTCAACAAGACGGCGCAACATGTCACACAGCTCGTGCCATAATAGATTTATTGAAAGACACGTTTGGTGACCGCCTAATTTCACGTTTTGGACCTGTGAATTGGCCTCCAAGATCTTGTGATTTAACACCGCTAGACTACTTTCTGTGGGGCTATGTAAAGTCATTGGTCTATGCGAATAAGCCACAAACGCTTGACCATTTGGAAGACAACATTCACCGTGTTATTGCCGATATACGGCCACAAATGTTGGAAAAAGTCATCGAAAATTTGACGTCCAGATTGGACTACATCCGCACCAGCCGTGACGGTCATATGCCAGAAATTATATTTAAAATGTAATGCCACAAGATTATCTTTCGGATAAATAAAATTCATGTCAATCGAATAATCCGTCGTTGTTTTGTTGCAACTTAAAGTTCTATACCTCTATAAAAAACATCCTTTACTTTCGTGACGACAGTTTAACTTTTTCTAGGCTTGTAGAACCAACGGATCGTTGTTTATTTCTCGGAAGCCTTTTAGCAGTATTGTGTGAACTAAAAATCACTCTAATGCGTAGTATAGTTTTAAATATTTAAATTAATTAAAATTTATAAATATATCAAAACTGAGTATTTTTACTATAAATATCAAAAAAGCAAACTTTGTACCGAAAGAACGTATTTCTTTTCGTTTTTGTGCCTGAGGAAAATCACAAAAGAAACAACAGGACATCAGTATTTTTTGTATAGTAGCGTAATAATTCAATATGTTGAGTTGAAAAAATTTAGCCTAGACTTCTTTATAGGATCCTCTAATTCTTATCTTATAAGACACTGTAACTCACATATAAAGCAATTCAAAAGAGAAAGAATGTTTCAAGTTTTCCTAGAAAAATTAAACTGGAGTTATGACTTCGAATGTGGTACATAAATGTATGGTTTCTGAAAATGCTAAACGTCATATTGACACATATTTTGAAAAGTTTAGTAGTTCCCGCGCTACTCTGGGCAGAATAATTGAAGCAATTCGTTACAGAAATTTTAAGTTTAACACAATTTTTACCAAAATATAACGAAAAATATATTAAGTCTACATAAAAGAGAAAATAAAGTGATTACCCTCCCACTAAATAAATTACAATTTGCTTGTCATTGCAATAGATCAACTAAAGCTGCATTATATACGAGTATCATACTCCGCACCAAATGGGTGCCTCCTTCGAAAGCTCAATTGCGTTGGTTTTCACACATTACGCTACACTGATTATTTAGTAGTATATACAGTAGCTTTCCATGAGTATATCACGTTGTGAAGCCATGAAATTTAGGGACACCATTATTACAGAGAGTCCAGGCTGTATTTCGAAATTCAGACGTGATGTACACCCAGCAACAAATATAAGTTTCCAATCATCCTAACATGTTAATTTAGTACATTATTAAATAACTATGTTACGTGGCCACAATAGCCGTACGATTAGCATTGCGTGCTAGAATTTGGAAGTCCAGGGCCTGAGTCCAGGTTCAACCAATACCTAAAATTATAGAAAAAAATTTTTTCTAATTGCGTTGGCTCTCCGCAGGGTATATAAAGTCCACCGACTGCAATTTTTGAAATTGAAAGCTTGTCATATAAATCCATCGGCCGTTAGTTGTAAGTCCCTCCATTTGCTGTTAAAAATATCAAGACGCAAAAACCACAATTGAAAGAAGAGCTTGGGCAAAAATCTCTTCATGCGGTTACAAAGCGCTAATTAATTATTATAATAAATCAAAATATTACACGGCAAATTAAATATATTATTAAAATCTGTTGTATTGACAATATTTATGAGCAGTTTTGGTTAGAAAAAACTGTTTGATTCAATATTAAAAACACTTTCGGAAATACACGTAAAGGAAGGATAATTATTCTGAGGTCTGCGCTGTTCACGGACCAATAAGGAGACTTTATGCCCAATTTGTTTTTGTCATCTTTCCCATTAATTAAAAAAAAAAAAATGAAATAAAATAAAATAAAAATTACAGTAAAAATAACTGCTGTTCCAAAAGAAACCTTGTAGCATGTACAGATTTTGCTCAATGACTATTTCTCAAAACTTCACATTTTTTAACCAAATTTAAATTGACTACCCTAATAACTGAAGTGTTACCACAGGAGTACAGATTAATTACAGACCACGTCCTGTAGCAAGTTTAGACAAACTTAACCGAAAGAGGATCGAAAGAGGTTAACCGAAATATACTCCCTTAGAAGAGGGGACATCTGAAGAGTAGTAGGAGTCCAAAAAGGCCACTGTTTAAGAGGAGGATATGTCAAAATGTTTGAAAGATGATACAATAGCTGGTAGAATGGTGATGATAGGAAATGATCATATATAGAAAACTGTCCTGCCTTGAACAGAGCTAAGCATCGTAATTAAAGAGCCACTTTCCTGATATAAAATATCAGTCGTCATAGTTAAGAAGCTACTAAAATTTAAAAAAAAAAAATTCTAAATGTATAGAGAGCGTGGCAAAATGATTGGGCCTAATCTGGCCTAAGTGGATTCATGCTCCCACATCAACTGCCACATCTATCTAACCTTACCTCCCTGCACATTTAGTTGTATGTTAAAAGTAGAATATCTCGTCACTGGATGGAATTTCAGTGTTGCATTTTGTTTTCCCTCAGAGACATCTGAATGTAAAATTTCAGTTTTGTAAATTTAAAAAAAATTAATTTCCACACAAGATTTGTATTTACGTGACATATATTTATACATTCTTCCTCATTGTTAAAGAAAATCACTGTTTTGGGGATAAATTTATGTTTCTTTGCATGCTCTTCAAAAAACTTCGTTGAAACTCATTTGGGGTTTGTGCCCTGAAATTATATTTGTCCTATATATATTTGTAATATTTTCGAAGAATCAATTCTTAGTTTTTAAAATATTTGATAGCCATGAGATTGCCTTGCTTATTATTATTGTTTTATGCAATGGTTTACCCAACTATAATGCAGATGGTGTATATTTTCTCGAACTTGGAAATTGAGGGTATAGCACCCCAATACATGGATACAATTTCGTGTGTGTATTCCAGAGAATTCGAGAATAGGTAAGTTTATATTGCAGCTGAGTTGCCACCTGTTTTGCAATTTTTTATTTACCATATGAAATATTAATCTAAAAGGAAGAAAGGTTTGTTTATGTTCAAATCTCCGTGAGTTAGATTTGCATATCCCAGAGCTATCATCTACTAAATTATTCAAATTAGCGACTTGTGAATTTTTGCAAACTTTGATCCAAAAAACATCCTAACGACGTCAAAGCGCATCTTGTGTTGTGTGGCATGTGGCTCCATCTTGTTGTAACCACATATTGTCCAAGTTGTGTTTGCGATGGCAGGCCGAGAAAAAGTCTGTTACCATACGACCATAATGCTTCAAATTGACAATCCCACCTACGGACCGAAGAGCGCTCCAGACTGGAAGTTTTTTTTTTTTTTTTGTGTAATGACCTGTCTTCAGTTATTAGAGTATTTTCGGATCCCCAAATGTGACAATTTTGCTTATATACGTATCTGCCGAGTGAGAAATGTGCCCCGTTGCGGGAGAAATTTTTGTTGAAAAAATCGCAGTTCACTGCTTGTTCTTCAAGAACCCAATCAACTTAACTACGGCGTTGTGATTGATCAGCTGGTTTAAGTTGTTGTGTGAGCTGGACATGAGTAGTTGGACAATTATATGTAGCATAATCTCCTCTTAAAGCACTAAGCGTGGCCACATTTAAATCACCATTTTTATAGTAATTTTGAAAAATTTTATCGCGTTGTGTGGTTGTTAAGCGATCTATTTTCATAAATGCCTGACTCTTAAGTAAAACAAAACATGTTTAGTTTGACAGTTAAGTTTGACATAAGTCCAAATACCTTGAAAGCCTGGAAATTTCGAAACCTCTAAATAAATAAGCCTTTGCATTAAATATCACTATATATACAAGGCAATATAGAGATTTCAAAAGCTTAAGGCACCTGTTTGAAAATTTTAATACACTTGAATTGGTGAGTTGAATGTAATATAACATCGAGGGTACAAAATTACAGAGAATTTCGAAGCCTTACAGTGTAAAAAGTTTTTGAGGGATGCCATATTTTTAAAATTTTAAATACAATCAAATTATTAAGATAATGATGATACGATATGAAATTGAAGATATTTAAGAAAAGTTAAATGTGAAGATATTTTTGAAAGAACTCCGACAAGTGTGAAAGTTTTAATTACAAAGATTGATTTCACAAATTTAATATAACAGTAGGAGAATCAGTGTACAGAGCTTTCAAAAAGTTTTTGAAGAGGATTGCAAGCTGATTAAAAATTTTAATGCAGATGGCTCATAAAGTTTCTGAGCGAAAAATATTTTTTTTTTATTCTTGTTACATGTTTGGCAGCACTGCAAAGACAGATCTGAAGCTGCCAAAATGCAGATGCCAAAAATTGAAGAAACGGGTTAGTA
Source organism: Neoceratitis asiatica (assembly GCA_030068015.2). Taxonomy (NCBI): domain Eukaryota; kingdom Metazoa; phylum Arthropoda; class Insecta; order Diptera; family Tephritidae; genus Neoceratitis; species Neoceratitis asiatica. Next base: position 27,535,557 of record CM061526.1, read on the forward strand.
GCTTGGGATGAATGCACAATCGAACCTATAAATTCGTAAATTCGTTCGAGGATTCTTAATGGACATTTTCGTTGAAGTGTTGAACTATTCTTGGAAAGCATTTATATAGTAAAAAGAGATTTTAGGCAAATATTCCTTAAAAAAATATGGAAAACTTCTGAAATTGTGCAAATGATTGAATTATTAATATCAAATAAAAAATAGGGGAGTTTTGACTCTTTCAATAATTGTTTTGGTGTACGAGAGGGAGCCGCTAGTTATTTAAATATTAATATTTAACAGGTTCTAATTCTTTATTACCGCTTTCCCCTTCACTAAAATTCTAATTATTAAAAATAAACTATTTTCCACATTTAGCTTTTCTCAACTGTGACTAAATAAATTTCCCACAGTGTCCTCTAGAAATAAAATCAGTGCGAAATTTGCATTCTTCAATTTAAAAGGGTAATAAGAAAGAATATTCCTTTGTATATATGTATATATGTATGTAAACAACAATAAAAATCGCATGAAATCCAATAAAGCAAACAGGTAGCAGCAGCAGCTAGGTAATAATAGAAAAAGAAAAAGATGGAAAAATGGCTTAAAAAGGGAAGCAAAAACGTGCAGAAGGGCAAAAGAAAAATCTCTTGAGTTGGAATTTTTCACTCTCTACAATACTTATGTATGAATGTGTGTATGTATTTACTTGGAAAAGTTATTGGCAAAAGATGGTGAGTGAAGCAGCTGTTGAGGCATTTGAAGAACATAACTGGGTATATTACTTTGCCGCGCGCACAAACGTAACAGCTACAACTTTAACGTGGCTGTTGTTGTTGGTGTTGGTCTATTGTTGCCTTTGTTTTCGCTGCTCACCAAATGCTGATGTTGCCGCAGGTGCTACTGATTGTCATCATTTATGGCATAGGCGGGAAGGTGGGAGACATGCACACACACACACACACACACACACACACCTAAATATATATAAGTACATATACTAGATAAGTATGTATGTATGTAAGTAAAAAGATGTGAATGAAGCGCAAACGAAGACGAATGTAGGTGCGATGATATTGAACAGGCAGGCACCTGCTAGCCTCGAAGCACATTCTTCAACGAGACTGCTTCTGAAGTGTGAATTGAAGCGCCACTTAAGCGACGCGACGAGTAGAGTAGAGTAGCAGAGTAGCAGAGTAGTTGAAGTAGAAGAGCAGAAGTGCAAAAGAGGCAGCAGCAGCAGCTGTTACGACAATAAATTTTGTTGCCGCTTGTGCTTTTGTTAATATTAGCGTTGGCATTGCTATTGTTGTTGTTGTTGTTCCTGTTATTATTATGCTTGTTATTCTTATTCTAAGTTGTTGTTTTTGTTGTTGTTGTTATGTTTTTGTTGCAATCGATGATGCTTTGTTGCAATTGACTGCCACTTTGTGCAGTTGTCTTTCTGCATTGCAAATCACCGTTGCAATATGAGTACATGCATATGTATATATATTTACATTCACAAATCATCATAGTTACATACATAGTTACATATACAGTTTCGACAATTTCACAATGCATTAGTTGTTGCTCATACGCAGTGCCGCTCTAATTCACATTCACTTTCGATTGTTGTGCCCTGCATTCAGGTGCACGTTGTGCACTTTATGTGCGCAATTTTACTTTATATTCAAACAATATTTGTTAATATAAATTAAGGTAATTTATTTGTTGCTTTTAGCGTCGTTTTGTGCTACACAATATTAACTTATTCGACTATTTATCGTCAACTCGCCCATTTCCGCCATATTCAAATTTAATTAATTATTCGTGTGCTTTATGACTACTTAACAGCGTTGCATTTGTTAAACACAGAACTTTTTTTCCTCATTGTTTGTTAAAATGAAAACACGAAAAAGGCGTTTTCATTGAAAAACTGCTGGCACTTTACGCTGTACACTGCAGCTACTTTGCATGGTTAACCCACGGCAGAAGGTAGATGAAACGAAACGTTATTGGAATATAGAAATATAGTATTATGTAAAGAGCTCCGGTAATATAGAAAATGCCATATAAAATTTTGTGGTACAACCACAATTTAAAAAGTTTAAAAAACATTAGAAATAAATTCATTAGAAAGCATAAATTAGCACTAGAAAGACCAACACCGTCAATTTGACCGCACGGCGATTTCATTCTTAAATATTTCATATTTTATGATATTTACTAATTTGCTATTGTTAGGCAAAATTTATATGAAAAAATAATGATCCAAGTAGAGGTACTCTTTTCAATAGCCTTTTTTTGACAAATCACGCGTGAGTCGTGTCAAGCTGCCATGTTATTTTGTTTTTGTTTTGTTTAGTATTGTTTGGTATTTCATCATGGAAAGATTTACGCCTGAACATCGTCTATAAATCACTCAACTTTATTACGAAAATTCACGTTCTGTAAAGAAAGTATTTCGCATGCTTCGCTCAAATTATGGGCAACATAATCGGCCTACTGAGCGTACTATTCGCAACACCGTCATCCATCTTGAGACCCAGCATTCATATTGGATAATATTCGAGCGAATAGACACGTCCAGCACGCAGTGAAGGAAACAAGCGGCCGTAGCTGAGAGTGTACGCGAAGACTGCGAAGAGTCGATTCGGCGCCGTACGCAGCAACTTGGACTGAGATCTTAAATTGAAAACGTACGAAATACAGTTTGTGCAATACCTTCTCAAGCGACATCGCTTCACTCTATGGGCTCTTGAAAAGTTCCAAGAAGAGTCGACGTTTTCGAGCCAAATTTTGTTCAGCGATGAGGCCCATGTGTGTGGAAGATTTCCATATCAGGAAAAGACGAGAACCGTTCACATGATAATCTATTACCCGAATAAGTGGTTTTGCTACTGGTACCACCCTATCTTAAAAGGAGCCGAAAAATTACTACCGACATTACTACTTTTGCACGTCTCTAGGTTTGGCTAAAAAACTTATCGTCGAAAATATGTGTGTTGTTGAAACAATGCGGCGTGCAAGACGAAAAGTGCCATCGTTTTGTAGAGGTATTCGTACCACAAGGTATGAAATTTTTATAATGAAAACCGAGACCGATACAAAAACTACTGTCTGTAAAGGAAAACCAAGAAAAAGTGTTATTTTTTGAGTACTGTGCACCCACCCCAACGTGAGCATTGGTACTGAGGCCACTCAATTTTATAATGAAACAAAATTTGATGTACACATCGTCAATGGAGCGGTACGAAAGCACGCCATAAGGACTAAAAGTCGGAGACTGGGAATAAAACATTCTCAGCATGATTTTATCCTTCAACTAGTGGGCGATCAACTGGCAGAGTATTCTTCAATTACGACTCAAAGACAAGGACCTAATTCTGAAACAAGTGTACGATGTACTACAAACAATAAGGGGCGACAATTTCAGGTCAATATTAATTGTAAAAAAATAAAAAGTGTGAAAACTGCACCAATTGTAAGAAACCTGTTTGTGGAAAATGTATAAAAGATTTAAAAAATATTTAAAAAAAAAAAAATGTTACTTGTTACAAATTTCACTCAGTTTAAATGCTAATATTGTTTATATTTAAAGAATATTGGTATTGTTTTCATTTTATTTTAATGCGGTACATGGTATAATTTCATATTCATTCTGACTGAATCTTTAGTATCGTTAAATTGCGGTCTTTGACGGTATTTTATGAAGCCCGGCCCTTCTAGTGTTAACTGGCAACAACATTTTTCTCCATAAACATCGACTTTATTCAAGAGATTTTAACTGTTTAGTCAAATATCCACATATAAATTATATCTTTGGTATAGAGGACAACATAAAATCAAACCCAAAAACTTTTTTTAGAGTCTGATTATCTGCCTTAACTACAGCTGTTGCTTATGGTGAAACGCTTGGTAACTCTCCAAGCGACGTTACACACCAATTTTTCAGTTTAATTTTCTTGTTGACGGAAATAATTTTTCACTTAGCCTGGACTCTGACTGCAACTCTACTTTAAGCTTTGGTTCTCTAAATCTTTCATCTAAGGATGTGATTCCTGGTATTACTAATTTCAGATCATTTGTGTAAGAAGAATTTTGAATTGTGAACGGTCGCCTTTTAATTTTCGCTTTTGCTTTCCCCGCTACAATGTAATTGTTCTGCTTTTTGTATTTCACAGCTAAACAAGGTGCTTCAATTCTTAAAAGGAACTCTTACCCAATTTACCAATTACCCATTCTTCCATGGTTTCTGTGGCTGTGGAACTCCAGCTTCTTAATATAATTTCAATTATTTTTGCATATTATCCTTCTAATATAACTTTCTATCCAACAGATTTCTTTAATCTTCTTCTCCTAATCCTTACTTTTTTGCTGGTGATTTCAATACTTGCAATGCCCTTTGGAGTTCTTCTTCTCTTAGTTTAAAAGATCGTATAATTAAATACTTGAATCTAACAGTATTATTGATGGGTCAACACCCACTTTTCCACGCACTCTTTTTTTAGTCATATTGATTTAACGTTTACGTCTTTTTCTCTTTCCTCTAAATATTTATGACAACCTATTGATTATCTTCCTGATAGCGATCACCTTCCGATTGCTTTAAGAATTAAATTTTCTCTTTTTTTACCTCTTCTATAATAAGTAAAAAAAAAAACTTTCGGAATTCAAAATATCATTCCCTGTTAAGCTAATCGTTCTATTCCAATATCACCTTCGAATCTAGTTATGCCTTACACTTTATGGTGTACGGAGCGAACACTTCTCCATCTTACTGAATGGCAGGGAAAGTGTGACACTCGTATATGGTGAGCACGAACCCTCGATTGAAGATGATGGAATAAAAATTCCAGTATCCGATAATGATGAAGTGCGAGTTGCTACTGCCTATTTAAAAAATCGACTCCAGCCGAGTTATTCAAATACGGCGGAGAAGAACTGACAAGGTGCATGTATCAGCTACTGTGCAGAAGATGGTCGGACGAAAACATGCTCGAAGATGGGAACCTCAGTGTGCTCTTCCCAATTAAAAAAAAATAGGGGAGCGAACGATCTGCGCCAATTATCGTGGGATAAGGCTCCTTAAAATCGCGTATAAGGTGCTATCTAGCGTATTGTGTAAAAGATTAAATTCAACAGTCCACAAATTGATCGGACCTAATCAGTGTGGCTTAATACCTGAAAAATCCACTATTGACCAGATATTCGCCATATGCCAAACCTTGGAGAAGACCCGAGAGAAAAGAATCGATACACACCACCTTTTCATTGATTTTAAAGCTGCCCTTGATAGCACGATAAGGAATTGCCTCTATGCCGCTATGTCTGAATTTGATATCCTCACAAAACTCATACGGCTTTGTAAACTGACCGTGGGTTGTACCAGAGGCGCAATCAGAATTGGGAAGGATCTCTCCGAGCCATTCGATACCAAACGAGGTTTCAGACAGGGTGACTCTTTATAGTGTGATTTCTTTAATTTGATGCCGGAGAAAATAATACGAGCTGCAGAGCTAAATAGACCTGGTACAATCTATTTATCAATGTTAAATGTTAAAACATATACAGCAAAACTGATGCCAAATTCTATAAAAAAATACGCACTCTGCAAGGCACATAAGAGCTTGAAGCTTCCAGTTAAAGTAAGTATGCCAACTAGGAACACAAATAGTAACAAATGGCTTGCGTAGTAATGAAGAGAGAGCACCTTGAGGCAGTTAAAACATCAACACTGGAAGTTGTAAATATGGCTATTGATATTATATCAAAAGACATAGTCGCACTAGCGCTGATCTCTGAACTCTTTAATGCCATTCTGAAACTGAGTTTCTTTCCAAAAGCATGGGTAAAGTCACCGATATTAATGGTAATCAAACCAGGTTAAGACCACACACAAGCGTCTTCTTACAGACCAATGAGCCTACTACTCTGTCTTTTAAAATTATTCTAAATAATTCTGCTATCAACAATATCTCCTTTCCTCCATCATAACAAAGTGATAACAATGCCGATCATTTCGGTTTTCGTGAAAAACTTGGTATTATCGAACAAATCCATCAAATTACTAATGAAATTGATGAAATGAAAAGGAAAGAATTCGAGTTAAAGTGCTGGTGGGCAATATTTCTTGACGTAGCACAAGCGTTCGACAAAGCTTGACATAAAGGTCTATTATAAAAAAATTCAAAAAACTACAATTCAAAAATAGTTTTGTGCCATATCTGTCCAACAGGCTGTTTGCTGTAGAACAAATCAATTTATCACTATGGTGTTTCCAGTAAAGGATGATGCTACTGAAGGTAGCGTCTTTGCACATATATTATATATCCCAATAAATCGACTAGGACAAACATCCACTTTCGGGATGGCACAGCCATGTTATGCTGTGATATATGTCCCAGAAGAGCATCAAAAATTATTGGTGATCATCTACGTCAGATCGAAGAATGGTTGACACACTGTAGAATTAAAGTCAATGAGCCAAAACATGACCTCCAATTAGATTAAATTGTATAAATATTCCCCAAATAAATGATGTTATATAGCTTGGTATGCTCTTAGGTGGAAAGCTCACTTGGAAAAGATACATAGATGCTGGGCTAAAACAAGATTACAAAGTACTAATTTACAACGCGGTTCTAAAACAAATGCGGTTATAGGATATTGAACTGTGTGTATTTGCTACTAATATTGTGAAAAAAATAGGTTGCAGTTCGAAATTCTAAGAATACTAATGGACGCACCATGGAACGTTCGTAAGTATTATAATATTCATAAGGACCTTGGTATCTTACTGTTTAAGCTTGCAGTTGAAATGAGCAAATCCAAGTAGTTTATAAAACTGAAAAATCACACCAATCCGTTTGCTAACGCTTTGTGCAATTTATCAAGAATCTGACTGACATGTTACCGCCTTCTAAGGATTGTGCAATTGTTCCATAGTTTGAAGGTGCTCGAGGTTAACTCGAGCTAACACATATTTTCTAGACTTGTTTAATGATTTATACACTTAATAATGTTAGGATTAATTAGGTTTAAGCAGGTTCAGTAAAAAATGGTGATCCATTTAAAGTTTCCCTACTTTTTTTTAAAGAAAAAAACACAGAAAATTCAAATCTAATGAGAAATGTTTATTATCATTCCAAAGAACATTCTATGGCATTTATTTTTTGAAGATTATCACTTTCAAATGTTGGCATCAGATGGTGCATCAGTTGAGTCAAATTTTCGATGACTCGTTCGGGCATTTTGACTGGTAACTGGAGCATGACACGCGTGATGTTTCGCTCCAAGGCCTGAAAAGAAGCGGGATTGTCCGCATAGCCTTTAGAATTTACATAACCCCACAGGAGAAAGTCTAACGCTGTGATATCACACGAGCTTGGTGGCCAATCGACCGGCCCAAAACGTGAAATGTTTTCTTAATAAATGTGTGGGAAATGATGCCGGTTTTTTGAAACCAAATGTCGCGGAGATCACGAGCTTCAATTTCAGCAATTAAATAGTCGGTTATAATGGCGCGATAACAGTCGCCATTGACAGTTACTTACTCACCGGCTTCATTTTTGAAGAAATATAGACCACCGGCCCACAAGCCATACCAAACTGGTGTTTTTTCTGGATGAAATGGCAGCTCTTGGATCCCTTCAGGTTGTTCTTCGTTATTTACATACCCGTTAAGCCAGAAATGGGTCTCGTTGATGAAAAAGGTTTTCTCGAAAACATCTGCTCTTCTTGAAACTTTTCAAGAGCACAGAGAGCGAAGCGATGTCGTTTGGAAAGGTCGAGCGGCTTCAGTTCTTGTACAAGCTGTATTTCTCAGCTACGGCCGCTATATTTTCTTCACTGCGTGCTGGATGTGGTCTATTCGGTCGAATATTATCCAATAATGAATGCTAGGTCTCAAGATGGGTGATAGTGTTGCGAATAGTACGCTCAGTAGGCCGCTTATGTAATGATTTGCAAACGTTGTTCAGGCGTAAGTCTTTCCACGATGAAATGCCAAATAATACTGAATAAAAATAACATGACAGATTGACACGACTCACTCGTGATTTGTCAAAAAAGGCTTTGGAGAGAAGTACCTCTACTTGGATCACCCTTTAAATAGATTGTGTAAAATAAAAACAAAAAAAATCCTTGAATATTGAAGTTTGACGCTTAGCGAGAATATTCCTCGGAATTGTCTTTTACTTTGAACAACTATTAGCCAGGTCGAGTATTGCTTAAGAGATTTCAACTCAAAGTGGTTAAAAATATCGCAAGTTGCTTATTTTGTGTTGGCGTTTCCCATATTATTTGATAGCCTACCTTACGTTCTTTTGCAGGTCGGTTGCAAAAGAACATGTTAGTAGCTAAAATTTAATTTTGCAATCAAAGCATGATGGGTAAAACATGCTGATTCTATCCAAGTGTTAATTTTTTAGTGATTTTTAATGCAAATTCGATTACTATTGGTAATCTTAAGCCAAGGTCATACCTCGAATTGGTACTAGGTTCAAGCTAGCTTAAAATATTCTTACTCCTACTGATTTGCTTCAAAAATATTATTTTAAATGTTGATCTGAACGAAAGCACACCATTATGCAAAGGCGAATATATTTTCAAAATCACAATAATTCAAGTGTATATATTTATTAATAATATTGTCAACATAATGCTATATTAAACAGCAACACTTTATAGTTTCGATAAATAACCACATTTAAAGTCGTTGCCGCGTAATTGCAACGAGACTTTAACTATTTCCACTTTGTTGATGATGAAAGCAGGTACATATATATGTAGCCGAAACATAGCGTAATTATAGTGCACATACATGCATATAAATCTGCACTTTCACATACCCACAAATTTCGCATAAGCGCATATCTATGAGTGTGTATGTATGTATGCATGTATATGTGTGTCTACTCCAACTATTCTCGTTTTTGGTCGGTATATATATTGTTAACCGCAGGTTATTTTATTGCTCGCAGCCTTCACCGCACCTCCCCTGCAATCGTCCACAAATTGCCACTTGTTGTTGCCTGAACACACTCATATTGTGCACATACACACACACACACGTCTGCGTTTTCATTTTGTGAGCAGCGGATAGGCAAATTCATTAAAATCGCCTATGGAGTTGTTGCCGCTAGCGGTGGCGGCACACCGACAATGCAACCAGCAACCAGCAACCAGCAACCAGGTGATGTTACATACGTGTATATATATAGATATGTATGTGTATGTGTGCAGCTGAGGTGAGCTTTGTTTTTGGTGCTGTTGTAGTAGTCGACTTCACTTAAATTACTGCTTTCATCGTTATGAAGGTGCTATTGCTGTTGCTGTTGGTGCTGCTGCAGTTGTTTTTAATCTTGTAATTGTTGTTGTTGTTGTTGCTGCTCATCTGTAGAAAAGCACAAAAGCGCATAAGCGCATTATTACAAAAACATCGTCAAGCGTCGAGCATGGAGTGATGCGGTTCGCTTTTCATTGTTGCACACATACACACACATACACACATAGACGTATGTGTGTGGTTGTATGTTCATTTGAAAGTGTAGTGGGTGTGGCAGCAAGCCGTGTATGCTCCATATGAGTCCCGCCATTATGTACTCAGACAGTAATGTACACTAGTTAAATGAGTTCGCCCTGCTATATATATGTGAGTGTATATGTATATGCGTGTGTGTATGTTAGGCGTTGTGTGCTCCACAGCATGACTGCCGCGGCCAATATTTACTGTTGTGGTGCGTATGTTACTCATTTCGTTGAAAACCTCAAAAAGCATTTTGTTGTGCGTTTCTTCTATACCGTTATATGCGCTAGTGTATGTGTGTATATGTATGGTTCTCATATCACTCTATTTACTAGCATACTTTTCGGCACACAATTAATTTTAAAGCATTTCAACGCATTATTTGTGAATGTGCCTGCCTGAGTGTGGGTGGTTGTATGTGTGTTTGATTGGCTATTTTCACGTAATTTCTCACACAATCGGTTGAATTTTGAAAATTGTTAGCGGCTTATAAGGGATTTTCATATATATACTACATATACAAGTACATACCGAATGAAGCCACATAACGGCAGTTAGTTGGGAAGCAAAAACAATACGAATTTTACACAGTTTTACATATGTGTGTATGTAAAGGCAAAGGCTGTCGACAGATATCCATAGAAAGGAACAGCGAGAAGGTCCTTTAGTTTCATATGTATCCAGGTCGAAAAAAGCTGGCATTTTGTGGGCAGTCGTAATGCAGTGGAAAGACAGAGTTGGCAACGATCACACATCGGGAAGCATTGACCGAAGAGAGAATGTCATATCCTCTAAGTGATGAAATAAAAGCTCCTCATAAAAATCCATCGGCTATTCCGAGGCGGCTTAGCATAAACTGTGGGTTAGACATCAAGAACACAAAACAAATTGAAGGAGAAATTCGGCCGAATATCGCTTCAGCGGTTACAATGCGCCATCTATAAATATATAACCACAACTAACTAAAATTTTGAAGACCAAATATATACAGGGTTATCCATTGGCATTATATGTGAAACACTACATCGTTCAAATGATCGCTTCATGAATTTTTGCAAACTTCGATCCATTCGAGGTAATTCACGATCACTTTTCGGCACATATTAGACTATATCTCAGTCATAACTTGACGAATGTTGATTTTTAAGTGCTCAAGAGTTAAAGATTTAACGGCTTTTTGCACAGCCGCACGGTTATCATAAGATCATCACGCTCCGAATTGACAGTGACAGTCAATCAAGTAAGGAAGTAAGGTGCAATCACACCTCCGGACCAAAAAACGCATCAGACAGTAAGGGCTTTCGGGTGTAATGACCCCTATTCAGTTATTTGAGGATCATAGGAGCCCCAAATGCGACAATTTTGCTTCAGTAAAATTTTACCAATTGCTTGAGTAATTGGACGATTATATGCACCATAATCTCCTCTTAAAGTACGAAGCGTGGCCACGTTTGAATCACCATTTTTGCAGTAAGTTTCAAAAATTTCAGCATTTTGTGCGGTTGCTAAGCGATCCGTTTGCACTTTCGAAAACACTAAATGGATAACCCTTTAAATATATAAAGAAATGAAGTGATCTCGCTCGTGCTCATGAACTTCAAGATCATACTGAGTTTATCGCGGGAACATTTCTTCGGGATATCTATTCTCTTATTCTCTAGTTCGAGAGTTAAAATATTGAGATGACCGTTGAGTTCCTGCTGCTACAAAGAATTTTCTATGAAGTCCGAAGCTGACACTCCGTTAGCCCCAAAACTTACTAGACTTGACTCTGAGTCTGTATGGTACCCGTTATCCTGTTCAATTGTGTCCATAATTTTCGTTCTTCTATATGCTATGAAGCTCGACCAGAAACTGGTGGCTTCCCATTAGCTACGCTTAAATAATAAACAATAAATAAACCGATAGGGATGACAGATCTGAGCTATTCAAGACCGATTCGACCATTTTCGCTAGTAGTACTTCCCCCACAGCTCTAACCTTGGAATTGAGTTGGTTTTATCGGGGCCATCCTTGTTTTGGCGAGAAGTCGGTTTTGCACATCATAATTTTCTTTTTCCCCACGCAACTAAATCGCTGCAGTATATGCCTTCTCGTAAGCGTCGCAATATTCTTGAAGCTAAACTTTACCCTGTGTTGCGAATTGCATCCATTGTGGTATCTATATCCTGCTTGCACTCGATAGTCATTTTTAAACATTGTTAATTCCTTTCAGACAAATACTTAGTGATTGTATGCTTTGTTACTATAGGCAAATGATCCAATGTAGAAGAATTGATCCGAACATGATTTCTATTGGGTTTCGGGCGCATTTACTTTGATCTTGTTTTCCAAATCTTAAAAGTGTTATAAAATGATAAGATGAAATGCTCACGAATAGCCGGCCATTTTCTATGTGGAAATTCGGCTGAACTCAAACCCTGAATTGTTTCATCCGTGACTTGAATGGTGAGCTCAACATCATGCCCACAGCCAGAATGCCATCCTCACACAAATGACATCGTAATATCGTGAAAGCTTTCGGATAAGTATCGTGAATGGTCTCAGCTAGCTGGAATATTGGCGAAGAGTTTCACTTGTTGAATTCCCAAACAAGACTCCTTGGAATATCATCTGTTGAGTATCTATTAGAATCTGATAAATATCACTACAGGAAACGTATACCAGAAGGTTCTGAAATTTCAGATCACTTTGCAATATCCTACTTGGAAATAACAATTAAAATTATACTATTATCGGGCGGACAATACGTACTGAACACCACTCAATTATTTTTTACATCGGGTTATTTTACCCCGTGATGCGGCAAATAACGACGTTCACAGTGATTACAAAAATAATATTTTTCGTTAGCTTCTTAATGATACTACCCTTTGGAATTTTTGGGCGAAGATACCGCAAGTACATAGAACAGCCCGAATCAGTTCATTTGATTCTATAATTATTTTGTCTTTGTGTACTGTTTGTGATGTAATGACTTTCCAAATACTTATATCACCACGTGTTGGAAAGTTTCTGTTAATTAACCCTTAATGTATGCATGTCAGGCCGTCGATAAGGTGCTCACTATGACTGAATCTACATATGAATTCTTCAGGGAATGTGGTGGAGTTTATAGGTCTAAAGTCTTAAGTAATATCGGGTGTTTTTCTGTCCAGTTTTGATAGGAACCCGCCTTGAGCTGTTTGCAGGTTGTTCTTGGGTACTGACCTTGTAGATGTTGTCACACCTTAGAACCATCGGTTCCGCGATAAATTGTAAGAAACTGTTCAATTACTGCAGTTTGCTGACTGACAGGGAAGTGCGTTTCATAAGTACCTCAAGAAAAGCCCCAGCAGAGGAGGTCTTTACACAAGCAAGTAGTGTGTTTTTTGGGAAGTATCTTACTCTGCCTGGCGGGTATTTTGCAACTTTCCATTGATATACAGAAAGCTTTCTATGAGCCTGCTTTTGCTTTTCTGGCTACATTTTTGTATTGCAATATGATATCTTTATAAGGTTACCTAATTTTGGTTCTCGGACATACAACATAAATTTCTTTCTGTATTTGGGTATGGCATACCTAATACTTTTGCTATCTAAGCTTCATCTGAAAAGTGCCGGGTGCCGATAAATAAAATGCAAATTTATTTTATATAAGGTACGTCAAGCTTTTAAATTTCTAGACATAGGAAGATGTTGCGTTATTGTAATCCAAATTCCATGATTTTTCTTTTTTCGAATCTGTTCTCTCAAAGGTAACGCTTTACCACTTGACCTACTGGCAAGAATTTCGACTGCACAAAATCTTTAGTTCACCTTTCATTACAACTCAGTCGAAAGATACCATTTCAAAGCCTTTTGACTGCCAGTTATAATGCCTTTTATAAATGCATGGTTGGAATTGACGCATTTTAACATGTTTTCAGCGATCTATAAGCTTTTGAGCTTTTAAAGAGATTTTAGGTTTCGAAGCTAGTAGAGCGGGAACGCATTTCATGTCCAAAAAATGGTGTGAAATAATTCGTGAGTATGGTTTTGAAACATAAATGAGGCTTCTCAGTCACTTTTTGTGTTCGAAATTTTTAATTACTGAAAAAAATAAATACTTGACATCATAGCCGTATTCAGAATCCAGCACTGCTTGTCTCTGCGCTTACTCCATAATCCTTCTTTTCAATAATGAAATTCCTGAACCCGGTTTTCTAAAATTGACCGGTGAAAAAAGTAATTGGATTAGCCCTAATGAGCTTGTTTGTGACTAGCATTCAGAATGGCCGTATTATGAGTCGTTTTCGGTTTTTGACGTCGACCGAAAGTGGCGATAGAAGAAATTTGGTATATCCTCGTACATGCTTTCTGTGGTTAATATCTCGTTCGTTTAAACTATTCAGGATGGTATATGAATTTTGGATGTAGTATTTAATTATCCATAAATATAGTAAATTAAAGTTATATGAGAAGAAAAGCAGGAATTGAATTGAAGAAAAGAGGAAGAATTTGCTTCTTTAAAATGAATAGCTACGGGTTAGGCTTGATGAAACTGAGAATAAATATTAAACGCTCGAAATGTACTTAATCATCAAAATTTTTGTTGCCTGAAAAAGACTGACGGAATGGGCACCGGCTTGCATTGCGCTGAGCTAGATCTCAGGAAACTCCTCAAGCCTCCGTAGTACTGAAGTATTTCCCAGGCAGAAGTTTTCACGGTAGCAAAAGCTGCAGATATAGTTAGCAACGCAGAAAATCGCATAAGAAACATCAACATATACGTCGAGAACCAAGCGACAATTATGGCGATAATCTCATATCGTATTACATCAGAAAATGTCCTAAGGAGCAGGAAGCAATAGATAAAGTGACTGCAGAACTGTAGCTGCATATATAATTGATTCGAGTTCACAAGGGTATTATGAGAAACAAAAGAGTTGATGAGTTGCTACACAATGAAGTTTCTGAAAAAGCTGGAAGACGGATCAGTGTGAAATTGAATACCTAACGGCTTGCAATGCTGCACCGATCATGTGTACTGTCAGTGAAAGAAAACACCACGAATTTTATACTCTCGCGGTTTCGAAACGACTGAGGACGGCTATTGACCTAATGACAGGTTATATCTCTTTGACATCACGCACAAGCAGATGGAAGTGCTGGGGAGGAGGCATGAGTGAGATGATGGAACACCTCCATTGGTTCTGCCCGGTTTTTATCTAGAACTGGTCTTAGATATGTAGGAGCCTAGCAGTGAGTGTGCGAGAGGAAGTATCAAAACTGGATACAAAGGCTCTCTTGAATTTCGCAAAAAACCTTGACGTTCTCCACTATTACTTTAGCTCGAAGTTTTGTCTTTTTATATGAAATATTAAAGTTTTCTTTATGTGTGTCTTTCTGCTTAAAATAAAATACGTTAAAAAATTTTTCATACAACTTACCCCCCACGTAAAAATCCTGCTGCGAGCATACTTGAGATGGGCTGACAATATTGAGCACTATAAAAAAAAACTCACAGTAACAAGTTCAGTATAGAGCAGAATTGTGCCTACTTGGCGAAAAAAAAAACTAGTTTTGAAAATCCTTTTATGGAAAATATGGCATAATCAATAGAATTTTGTGGCAGCTCTAATTTCGACAAATTTGTGTAAATTTTAAACTGTTTTTTGTATTTTGTGTTTACTTATTTCACGCAAAGGCTTAAATTCAGCTTAATAACAATAAATTTACTTTAGTTTTCTCACTAAATGAATTCGAGTGAGAGTCTAGAATTAAATCTATAAATCTATATGTTCACATAGTTGTTGTCAATTTTGTACGCTTGTGCTGCCTTTACCTACCCGACATCGGTGAAATTTAAGGCATTTCGAGCACTACTTCAAGGATAGATGGAAATCAATGACCGACAAATTTATTACGCAATACACTAGAGCGTTATTTTTTTGGTTAGAAATTTGAAAAATCTCAACAAAAAAAAAAAAAATTTTTTTTCACAGGCTTGAAAAATGTGTGGAATTCCACTTGAAAATATGCAAATTTCATGAGCATTCATTAAAATTTCGAAGCAAATAAATTGCCTTTAAAATGTTACGAATGGCCGGAAAAACAAGAAAAAAGTACTTACACAAACAACAACAACTAGTAAAATACTTGCGCCAGCAACACAAACTAAATAACTAAACAAATACAAAACCACTGAGGCGGTGTAGAAAAATGTTTTAATTTTTTTTATTTAGCTTTTTTGCGGCTAATCGTTTAAGCGCACAAAAGTATGCAATAACATTGTTTCACAGACATTAAGTAGGTAGCAGCACAGCAGGGCGCCGTAGGTGCTCAAGCGGAGCGCGTTTGCAGTTGTCGATTGGTTTAGTGCGATAAGTGTAAAGCTAACGCATGTACTAGGCTTTCACGCGTGATTAAGCGCGCAAATACGTAAATAACGCAAATACAACCAAGCAACAACAACAAAAAGGAGTGTATACAAGTACAAAAAACAACAAAAAGAAAAATTACAAACTAAAACAATAACAACAAAGAGTTAGCCGACAAAAAATACAACTGCCACAATAACAAAAGACTGGAAGGAAAAACAATAACAAAAGCAGCAAAAAAAAATTGTTGGTGTTACTACACTGGTGTGTGGCAAGCGCGTTAAAGGCATTTAATTATATTGAAAGCACTCGAATGGCGCCGTACCGCCAACAAAACAGACGCTGTTCGATATTTTTTACTTTTTTTTTAATAAAAACAAAAGCCCATGGATGTGTTGGAAGTTTTCAACAACAACAACAACAACAGCAGCAGCAAAAGAACCCAAATACATGCAGGCGTTCAGTTAAATAAACGCCCACTATTACCGCGTTTGAACGCCCATGAGTTTAAAATATAAACAACAACAAAAACAAGAATCTAACCGATTTTTGCGCTTACAGCAAAAGCAACAACAATAACAAGCGCAAGCATACATATGTATGAACGTACCTACATCTACTTTGGCACAAGTAATGCAAATAACCGCAGCAGACAAACAAAAACAAAAGCCTTCAGACACACACACACATATATGCAATCACTTACTCACTCACTCATATACAAGCAGACCAAAAAAGTGGTTTACAAATCGACATGCACGCACATACATACACGAAAGGATATGCATGCAACGTGCAAGCTCTTTTACACATATACATAAACACCTGCAAATGCATACATGTATGTGTATATGTGTGTGTTTACACAAATAAATACGTACAACCGAGTTTTGTGTACAAATTAGAGCGGCAGCAAAAGTTTTTCCTCACAAAGCTAAATTGCATTGCATGCCAATGCAAAATATTCAAAGCTAAAACTTTTATTTACTCGAAAAATACACGGTACAATAACAACGACAGCAACAGCAACAGCAACAACAACAATAAAACACTAAAAATCGAAGCCAACAAGCATTGAGAAAAACAAAAAAGAAAAAAAAAATTAAAAATTAAACAAAAACAAAATGAAATAAATGGAGAAAACACCTAACAAAAAAAAAAAAAAAAAAAAAAAAAGAGCAACAAAATTGGAATATAAAAACTCATCGAACTAACTAACGACCGAACGAATGAACAGCACTGCAATTGAATTGAAAAGCGAGCGAGTATAGTGAGTTAAATTGCTTCAAATTGCTGGAACGTAGAGCGGGTGTGCATGACTGCGTGAATGTTGGTTTGTGTGTCTGCTGCTGGCACAATTGGCACACCGAGAATGGACGTAGCGGAACGAACATGCAAAGTTTTCGAGTTCGATTGTTGGCAACCGCAGTTAATTGAACCGACCGACAGCAACCAACTACCCTGCTCTCTCTACTTACTCACCTACCTACTTACTCATTTATGCTACCTACCTGCTTAGGCGGCTGTCTGGCCTGGCAGCAGCACCCACTTTCGTTTGGCCGCCTGTAATCGCATTGACTTAGTAAGTAAGCGGCCAAAAGTTACGCCTACGAAAATGTGTATATTTAGAAAATAGGCAATAAAAATTCGATGCCAAAAAACCGCAAAGTATTTCGAGGAGGAAAAAGCACTAAGTTAAATTAAAGAAAAAAAGGATGGAAAAAACGATTAAAATTAAAATTAGTTTTCAAACTTAAAAATCATGGTACATTGAATAAAAAGTGTAAACCCGTAATGATTTAGAATATTGTATTCGAGTATCGAGCATTTTTTATGCCATGATTTGCATGAATCTTCATGAAAATAATTATAATTTTCTATTTGAAATTTTTTTTTAGCTATTGAAACAACACTTTTGAATCAAAATTGGAAGAGAAAGTGAGAATTTGTGTGAAAAGTCTTTGTCAAACCAGTCATCAACGCACCGACTGCAGCTCTAACAGGTCAATTGAAAAGTCCCCGGCCTATCAAAGTAAAACATATTTTTTCGACAAAATTCATTTCTTTTATTCAAGGGTGATAGACTGATTATTGCGACCTTCTAACTTTTCAATATCATTATTGTAGTACGATTTGTTCTTTGCTTTAAAATAGGCCGCAGTTGCGGCTATCACTTCTTCGTTCGACGAAAATTTCTTCCCAGTGGGCATTCTTTTGAGATAGGAGAACAGGACATAGTCGCTGGCAGTCAGATCTGGAGAAAATGGTGAATGCAGATTCAATTCGAAGGCCAATTCGTTGATTTTTGCCATCGATTTTACTCACTTCTTACACTTTGCATTGTCTTGGTGAAACAGCACATTTTTTTCCTTCAAATGCGGCCGTTTTTCGGCGATTTCGTCCAAATAACACTATGTTATAGTCGCTGTTGATGGTTCTTCCTTTTTCAAGGCAGTCAATGACAATTATTCCATACGCATTCTAAAATACAGACGCAATAACCTTGCCAGTCGACTGTTGCGTTTTTCCACGCTTTGTAGCAGGTTCATCGTGTGAAGTCTACTCGGCTGACTATCGATTGGATTTCGGAGTAAAATGATGAAGCCATGTTTCATCCGTTGTCACATATCGATGCAAAAACTCGGGTTTATAACGCTTGAGCATCTCCAAGCACTGCGCCGAGTCATCAACTCGTCGTTGCTTTTGGTCAAAAGTGAGCTCATGCAGCATCCAGTTTGCACAGAGCCGTCTCATACCTAAATATTCGTGAATAATATGTACACGTTCAGTTGATATCTTTAGAGTGCCTGATATTTCATTCAATTTCAATTTACGGTCATTCAAAATCGTTTTGCGTATTTGTTCGATGTTTTCGTCGGTGACAACCTCTTATGTGCGCCCACTGCGTCACCGTCTGATGGCTCATTTTCATCGGACAGTGTCCGGAAACTCGTCATAAAGCTAAGTTATAGCTTCAACTATATGTTTTTCCTTCAAAATATATATTTATATATTTATCAACACTCGAAATTACTTTTTATCCATTTTTTTCACAATAACGAAAGTTGCTTCACTCAAAGTGCTATAATTCACAACCTAATTCTCCGATAGCTGTTAAATTTATATACGCGTCTTTTGAAGGTTATGGCTACCTAAAAATCGTATGGATGGAATTCTGGTAGCTATGTGTCAGGCCGTGGACTTTCCAATTGACCTGTTAGATACTTGGGTACTAAACAAGCTGAACAACTTGGTATTCGCTTGAACCATTTTTTATCACTTTACCGCTCCAACGTTTTTTTTGAAACTTTCGAGGTTTTGACCGACTTGAGTGACAAATTTTCTTACCATTTAAAAAATTTAGCACTTTGCGTAAATAAATTTCAAATTACTCGAGCTCCCGAGAGTGTGGTTTGTTCAAATACATGAGCTGTTTAAAAATGCGCAAAAAGAATCTTGCGTTCTAGTATCGACTCAGGTGATACGATTTATCTTAGGGTGTTCGCAGAACGCTGAGAGACGTGTCCAGCACAAAATTGTTTGCTATCTGCAGTGATCAGTTTCACGATTACTTCAGTTTTGTTAAACTTATTATGCTCATGAAAAGGTCAATTGAAGATCAGAAGTAGAATATTTTGCATCAACCTCTGTAATAAATATATTTTTTTAAGAATAAATGCAATCCAGATGAGAGGCGAATTGAATTTTTTAATTTTATCATCTATGTTCGGTATACACTTCTACTCTGTACAGTTGAGGTATTATAATTCGTTTGGAAAGGAGGACAAATGTATTTTTTTTATTAATTTCATGATTTATCTACGTGGCTACATTATTGTTTACCAGCTTAAGGTGTTATGTACCAGAGGGAGTCGCATATTAGTCGCTTCTCATTCCTTCCACGAAAATATGAATGGAAATTCCCTTAAGGAAGCCTAACGCCACTATTTTGACCGACTGTATCAGCATTATATGAATAATATGGTGCATCAAACAAACCTACTCACAATAGATATATGTATGCTTGTTTTTGGATCATGTTTATATCCAAGTCATACCAATTCGTCGATCTGTTGATCTGTTATTCTTTTGCAAAGAGAAAATTTTATTTGCTAATCTAAGCAAAAATCTACTGGACTAAAGTTCAAGCAAAGCAAAATTGGTCTTGGTTCCTCTCTCCTTCTGAAATATTTTTCTTTGCAGGAAGTGGACCATGATGGAGTCATTAATATTTAAAAGAAAATTTGTTTTGGTTTGATTTTGATTAAATTTCATAATAAGATATCTTTGTGGCGAAACAAACAATATAGTCCAAAAATAGAGCCAAAGACCAATCTCTGAAGATAAATTAGTGTTTATATCAAATTAAGCTTAAAGTTGCCTATATACAAAATCTCAAGTAAATCGAAGCATTAATACGATACCTTTCCGGGAATGAGATAAACAAATGGAAAAATGTTCGGAGATCCTAAAAAACAAACATTCAAACGTTACATATATATATACAGAAGATTAGAGGAATTAGTATTTAAAAATTAGTATTAAAAAAAAAATCTAATTACAATTGAAATTTTTGGCTGCATTCTCGAAATGATTCAATCCAAATGAACGAGAAATGCAGTTAACAACTGGTTTTCTCGTTAGGTTTCCACTTCGATCTACTCCTTTCAAAAAAAAAAAAAAAAAAATACTACTGATACTACTGATTTTTCGATCTTAAAAAATTAAACCATCTAGGTTTAATGAAACAATTTGAAAAAACGTTAAATAAAAATGGGAAATAATTTCTATATGAAATGAAAAAATTCCATAGTATAAGTATAGAAAAGATAAAAACGGGGGTTATTGAGGACCAACAAATAAGAACATGGATTCAAGATGCTGCTTTCTCATGTTCAATTACCAGTTTGGAAACACTGGAACGAGCAAACCGCAAGTCAAGAAACTACCCTGAAATTGTTAGGAACACGTTGGTCAAGTTCAATAACTTAGGATGTAATATGTTCATCAAAGTACAATCTCCAAAGTCACCTCCACCAGTTTCCAGATAATATTAGTTCCTATAGCGAAGTACAAGGAAGCGGTTTCACTAGGACCGAAAAAATATTAGAGAAAGGTACTAAGGCCGATTGAATCAGCACATGATGGCTGACTACTTCTGAGAGATGCAACGGGATTGCCTTGCTATACGTCTTTCACGAAAATTACGAGAAAGAAATATTTATAAAATTTTAATGAATGTTGTTTTTGATGTAAATATTTTTTTTCATTCAAAAAAAACAAAAAAAAAAAAAAAACCACGTTGAAAACGAATATTTTTTCTATTAATGTAACTAGTAAAGGGCTCCAAATTAAAAAAACTAATATTATATATATATAATAGAACCTTAATTAACCACTGTCATTTATTATTTATGATGTTGGTATGGCGATGGTTGGAACACTTGACTTGATACCGCTAACCAATCGTCTGCTGCAGCCGCAAAAAATGTTCAATTACGATACACCAATAAAAGAAATCTTCTTTAATAAGAAGGGCAGTTGGTTTTCTAGTAGTTGGTCGAAAGAGCAAAATATTTGAAAAATATCAAGGAGCCAATTAAAAGTCTTTAATAGTACTATGCAGTAATACCATTCACCACTTTCGTTTTATAAGGACGTAGAAAGCAGTAAAAAAGTGGACAAGCTGGTTTGCAAAAGAGACGGTGGCGAGACTGTCGCCGCCAACTTATCACCTCACATATCTTAGAGCTTAAGTGTTGCGTCAATTAATTTTGAGAACGATTTAAGACTCAGCTAAACTTCCAATGCAAGGTAAACTACTTATTTTAACAAACTTTTGACAGACAGACATAGAACAAATCATTACGTTTCGAAAGTGCATAGAAGTATTTGACACCTGTCAAACTTAACTGTCAAACCAAACATGCTTTGCTTTACTTAAAAGTCAGACATTTATGAAAATGGATCGCGTAAAAACCGCACAATGCGTTAAAATTGTTGAAACCTACTACAAAATATGTTGATTCAAACGTTCTCACGTTTCGTGCTTTAAGAGGAGATTATGGCGTACATAATCGTCCAACTATTCAAGCAATTGGTAAAATTTTAAAGAAAGTTGAAGATACTGGCTCGGCTTCAGATATTGTAAGGCCTGGGCATAATCGTTTTGCTCGTTCTACCTCAAATTATCGCTGCTGTATGTTAAGTGAAAGTGTAGCCGAAGACCCGAGTGTGTCTATTTCTCGACGTTATCAAGAGTTGGACTCTCTTGTGGCCCATTTTGGCGTATTTTGCACTGGGACTTACATCTAAATCCATATAAAGTCCAGCTCACACAACAACTGAAGCCAGCTGTCCATTTGCAATGCCATAGTTATGTCAATTGGGTGCTTGAACAACAGCAGTAGACCGCAAGTTTTCCAACAAAATGTTCTGCAAAGACGAGACACATTCTTACCCGGTGGATACGTAAATAAGTAAAATTGTCGCATTTGGGGCTCCAAGAATCCTCAAAAAAGTGAAGAGAGGCCAAAACAGCTTACTGTTTGCTGAGCTCTTTGGAACGGAGGTGTGATTGGACCTTACTTCTTTCAAAACGATAACAGCGAGGCTGTCGTATGATAACCGACATTTTTTTGGCCTGCAGTTGGAAAGCACGACTTGGACAATGTATGGTTCCAACAAGATGAGGTCACACAACACGAGCGAATATAGCTTTATTGCGAGAGAAATTTCACGGTCGCACATTCGCTCGTCTTGGCGATGTCGATTGGCCACTGAGGTCGTGCGATTCGATACGGTTGGACTTCTTTTTGTGGGGCTACGTGAAATACCATATTTATGTGGATAAAGCTTTAATCTTGAACACTTGAAAACTAACATTCGTCAAGTAATGGCTGTGGCATATTCACCAATATGTGCCAAACAGTGATCGAATTCAACTCAAACAGATCGAAATTTGCAAAAATTCACGACGCAGTCATTTCAGTCAGTCCATCTCAGAAGATGGTGAAACAATAGATCACTACCTTCGTGAGTGATTGGCGTTCAGCCGAGTAAAACGTCAAAACTCTTGGCTCGAGTTTAAACAGAGACGGCGGCAATTAGTAGTCGTGTGAGAGAATGATAGAGTTTAAGAAGCTTATGAAAAAAAAAAAACGGTTTGCGAACGTATAGTTGGAATGCACTAAAGATCAGGGTGAGCATTTTTAATTTCTAAAGTGATTCAACTTGCCGTCAGTTTCTCAACCTTAATTTATTATTCTTAAAACGAAATGTATTCTTTTGCAAAAATTTAAAAGTTTTTATATATATGGACCTTTTGGGACCACTCTGTATGATATATGGAAATAATGTTTGGTGGAAGACTGTAATCAGTAGTATGGAGTCTAATTAAAATTTAATATTATTTTCAAAAGATTTCATTCTAAATGATCTTCAAATAGACACAATATTTAGTTATCTTAAGGATTTAAACATAAAACTTTAACAAATATTAAATAAGTTGCTACACTTGCGTGCAAATGGAAAGTAGAATATATCGGTGACATTGACTGCACTACCAATGGTTTCTTAGACTATGCAAATATTATTGCAGAGCAAGCACGACATTGCCAAACCCCTAAAATGAATTGATATTTTAATTGAAACAACTAAACAAAATATTTTGGCTAGACAACATAACCTCCCTTGTAGGATAACACTTAAAATGTTAGACAAAATAACAACATTGTACAACAACAACAATAAAAAAAGAAAGAAATAAAGAAAAAAAGACAAATAGAATGCTTAACAACAATTCGAAGTACTACATGTGACAAGTAATTGGTGAAATCGATGCCACAAAATTGCCGCCAGCATGCAAGACAACAAACCATTGCTAGCTTTTAGGCGCATTCAACGCTTATTTCGAATTGACAATACAAAAACATGCTGCAGCCTTTTGCATAAGCCATTCAAATAATCATAATAATTGGTTATGAACATACCTTCTTTCACTACAGTTATTTATATATAAATGTATGTATTTATATACATATGGAAATACAAGCAAACAACTGTATGGTAGCATGTGTTGCATGCATTGGCAATAGTGACGCCTGCACAAGTGAGCATACACATGTCTATAGACGACATGGAAACTTGCTTTGCTACAATGAAAATACGAGCAATAATGTTGAGTGGTATGTTGGAACATTTATTTATCGAATATTGTTACAATTATTATCGAATTGTCATTCGTTTGCCTCACTCATGTGAGGAGTAGAAAATGCATGCACGTACAAACATTGCAGTACTTGTCTATGCTTGTGTATTTGCCGTTATGTCGCAATTTGTGAAGAGGCTTAATCGAAATAAAGGTCGTTTTGAGTGGATAATAAAACCATCAATTCCATTAAGTGGGGAAAAGTTTGTAAAAAGGGTTGCTTAGTTATAAACACGTAGTACACTGGCGAACATAAATACGAGAAAAATATATATATATTCAATAAATTTTTATATTTTTCTGCTTTATTTTTTGCTTTGAGTAAAAATACAGAAAAAATTTAAAGAAAATATGAGCTGAGATGAAAATTAATTTTTTAATGCAATTTATGTAAAAGAAAAACTGGATTAATCAAATAACAGTTTGCGCTGTTACAAAAAAGAGGGGGAAAATAACAAAAAGATACGGAAAATTTGCTATAGAGCCTGTGGCTTTGTTTAAAGAATTTTTTTTTGGATAGATTGCGGAAATCATCCAACTAACTAAACTATGAATTTTTTCGATCCCAATAAATTAGATTTAAAAAAAAAATATTTTTCATTTTAATCGAGTACATATTGTCCATTATTATCACTGACCTCTTGCCATTTGTTGGGTAGCTTTATTCATCAGTGTAGAACTTCTGTGGTTTATCGGCGCAAACTTGGCCAGTGGCTCTTCGGTCGATCAGTATTTTTTACTATCGAGAGAGTTTTGAAGAGACCGAAACAAATGGTAGTCATGTGGTTCGAGTTCCGGGCTATATGATAGGTGCACTAAAAGTTCCGAATCAAGCTTCATAAATTTGTATAGCAAAAAGAGCAGCACATCATTAATTTTTTCATAAATTTCACTCATTTCCAAACCAAAATAACTTTCCATGTGAACGACGATTTACATAACCCTCTTCACGAAAAGTGTTGCTTGAAATATCACTTATAAAAACACGCGTTAGTCCGACACAATCAGCTTAGTTTTGCCCGAAATACGAGTATGAATACCATCTAGTAACAAAAATGGCGAAGAAATTTTAAATTATATTCATACAGAGAATCTACATATTTTTAGACTATTAGGAGAGATGACAGTCGCAATAGCCGAGTAGCGTGCTTTGCGGTCGCCCCTCGGCAGTGAATGTCAAAGCTATCCGAGTGTTTTTATGACATGTATTAAAAGTTCCACACAAAAACCCATCCTCCGTTCAGAGGCGGCTTAAAATAAACTGTAGATTCCTCCATTTGTTGGAAACACCTCACGATGAACCCCAAAAATTGAATCAAACAAATCTATAAAACAGACAACCTTAGTTGGCTTTGTGCAAAATGTTTTAACTTTGTTATTATAGACCTTTGAGTATCTGTTCCGTCTTCTTCTGTTACGAGTGAATTGTAAGGATTGCTATGAATAACTTGTCGGTGCTATGACAAGCAATTATGAGTTGGGCTAATAGATGTTATGAGATTTCTAATGCTGGCTGTGGCTTGATAAGTCGAAGGAGTATTTTCTGAGAAAGCGATGTTGCGTAGAGTTAAGTTCTGGAAAGTGACAGAGGTAGTGTTCGACAAACTTTTCCTATTACCCTTCTCTGCTGTTGCGATAAACGGTATCTGACAGTGAAATCCCATTACACAGTATCCTGTTAAGTAAAACACCCTTTTTTGGCAAAATTCATTTTTGTTTTTATCCTACATAGTTCCCTTTAAGGGTGATACACTGATTATTGCGACCCTCCAACTTTCCATACCATTTTTGTAGTACGCTTTATCTTTTGCTTCAAAATATACCTCAGTTTGGGCGATCACCTCTTCATTAGACGAAAATTTCTTTCCAGCGAGCATTCTTTTGAGATATGAGCACCGGAAATAGTCGCTGGGGGCAAGGTCTGGAGAATACGGTAAACATATTGCCGTAAAAACACCGGCTTATTACTTTTGAACATCTCCAAACACTGCTCCGAATCATCAAATCGTCGTCAAAAATGAGCTCACGCAGCATCCACTTTGCGCAGAGCTTTCTCATACCCAAATTTTCGTGAATTATATGATGTACGCATTCAGTTAATTTCTTTAGAGGCCTGCTTTTTCATTCAATTTCAACTTACGGTCATTTAAAATAATTTTCTTTTTTTTTTGATGTTTTCGTCGGTAACAACCTCTTTTGGGTCCACTCGCAGTTATTTCATAACGTATAAATTTAGTATACAAATCCTTGAGGGTTGATTTTCCTGGGGCAGTGTACGGAAACTCGCCATCAAGCCAAGGTTTTGCTTCAACTGTATTTTTCCCTTCAAAAAGCAATATTTTATCAACATGCGAGAATCTTTTTTATCCATTTTTTCAAAAACTGATGATCCGACAGCTGTCGGATACACGCAATCTTTGTGGTTTAAGGCTAACTTAAAATCATCGGGACTTAATTCTAGTCACGCCATCTATGTCTCAGGCCATTGACTTTCCAATTGACCTGTTACTCCGGTAATGATACTGATGCGTAACCATACTAGAAGAAGTTTGTTTCTTGACCTTTTAACGACTAGCGCTATCCAGATTTGCCGTGCTACATTATACGTAGCTTCATTACGCGATCTGTATCGGCCAGTCAGTTCCAGTCTTTGCAAATATGTATTTTGCTGTGGATTTAAGACGTAACAAAGTTCATGGTAAAGAGCTGATTGTAGCTTGGCTATCAGCGTATATAGTAGTAGATGGGTTAGTGATCGTAGTTTTAATCAACCATTCTGCAGTTTCCGTGATTGCAGTAAGGTCTGCTTGGAAGACGCTGTAGTAGTCCGGTAGTCTTATGCTCAATATGAGTGAGAATGATGGAGAGTGGATCACGCATTCTGTACTGTCATTGAGACAGATCGCTATTGCTACTTCATCGAGGACATTTAGATTTCCTTATTCGTTACTTTCTAGAATCCCTTTAGCATTAAGTTTATCATTATAGTGTAGTGCACGTTTCTGGAATTTGTAGAGCAGTTAGTATCTGGGCGTGCCCTAAAACTTGGACTCTACAATACTGAGTTGATCTTTGCCATAGAGATCTAGTGGAGGAAAGTTTCTGGTGTCTTCGTGGTAGTCGATGGAAGAGCTAGCGAGGAAGAAGAAGAAGGAGAACTGCGGATCGCTGAGTCTTGTCCATTTTCGACCAGCAATCATACGGCCTTCCAAAATTTCTAAATCTTAAAATTTATAAATACCTTGAAATAGATAGTAACTCGAAAATACTCTGTTGAAGGAGTTTTTCTGTATTCTAATTTTACTCCCATAATCTTGGGAAATTTTTTGGAACCACGAATTTTCGTTAATGTGCAATAGTGGCGCACGCAAAATTAGGCTCCAAATGCAATACTCAATATCTTACCACAGAACTTGTTTATATATTAGACGGCAGCAGTAACCGCACTACGTTTAAAAAATGAAACATAGCATAGAGTAGCAAGCGGTTGTTTAAACTCATGAAACCCTCCTATTGAAACGAGCTTAAGTTAAATTCCAAAATTGTGCTAGACTTTCGTAGATCTCTGCAGGGGAAAGGGTAAACAGGACAGATCGAAGAACACTTTAAAGAGAATGAACTTGCCAGGCAAGATACGACCAACTAAATTATTTTTGATAAAGATATCATTGGTGTGCCTTTTACCTTCTGCAGGCTGCTTCCCAAGGATTATACCTATGAATATTCTGCATTATTGGTGAAATGAAATTAAAACTTGCTAAAAATTTACGCAAAACTGGCCAAAATGAGGAGGAAGGGGATAACGAGAAATTTCGTCCTCAAAACAAGGGGATAGAGGCGAGTACTGACTGCCCATTGTCGATGAAATGCAGGGAGACTAAGAGTTCCGTATAAGAGATGGTGCAGGAACTGCAAGGATAAAGAGGAGGAAACGATCACTCATTTTTTATGCGACTGCCCTGCTATGGATAGTACCATTCGGGACCATTTTGCTGGATGATCTGTATATTACTTATTAATCTAATAAAGTTGACTAGAAAAACGAACTGAGATAAGCGAAACCTAATGAGCAGATTTTTGCGGCGAAAAATGGGTTTTATGCAAGATATCAAAAACTGGCTAGATGAAATGTAAATATTGGATAGTATGTGGTAATCTTAAGGGCATAAAATGCTTCCCACTCAATAAGGTTGTCTTGGTATTACTGTGATTGGGTTAGTCGATATAGAAAGCAAAATAAAACGATGAAAGAGGGGCCATCGAAAGAGGAAATGGTCTCTAGGAGAAAAACTTTGTTGAAGACATTTTAATTCACTCCAAACTTTATAAATTAGGCAAAGGATGTTGAAATTAGATGAGGTAGTATACAAAGAGGGAGAAGATTTTATAAAAAAATACAAAATATGAAGATCCCCGTCCCAAAATATTAGAAGATCAGCGATGAACCTGAAAAGTGAGAAACAAAATCTAAGATTTGCACACTAATACAATAAATATTCAAAAATGCTTTAGCGTATACTAAGTTCTGTTCGCCAGTGTAATTACCTGCATTGGCAAGGATCTGTGTGTATCTTTGCCTATTTGTAACCATAAGCTGATTTCTAGAGGCTTTCTGTTTGACAAAGTGCATTATGAGCATACTTCACAGTTGTTTTACTCATATAAACAAAAATCTCATTAATTATGTCTACAATCATATAGAGGTTTAATAAGGCAAGGCTTAGTCACTTGTACACCTGTAATGCCTTTGTTCATATGAGATACTTGTTAATTTGAGCCATTGATGCATAAAAACTCAACACAAACAAGTCAAGGTAATGAAGTAAATTGTGAAAATTGGCAAAACATGCTCAGCCAAGAGGATATCGTTAATTAGTTAATTTAGTTGTAAGTTTAGTAGTAGTTATTTTTTATAAAGGGTTATCCATTTAGTGGTTCCGAAAGTGCAGGGCTGTATTTTGAAATCTGCCAAATTTAAGTGTCAAATCAAAAATGTTTTCTTTTAGTTAAAGTTCAGGCATTTAAATAGTATAGAAGTAGTTTGAAGAGACTGGATCGGTTACATACATTGTAAGACCTGTGCGCCATTGTTTTACTCTTTTCACCTCAAATATCGCTGAAAGTGTCGCCGAAAATCCGAATATGTCTATTTCTCGACATTCTCAACAGCTGCGACTTTCTTACGGCACATTGTGGTGTATTTCGTACTTGGACTTGCGACTACATCCACGTTGAGTCCAGCTTGCTCAACAACTGAAGCCAGCTGACCATTCACAACGTCTTAATTACGTCAATTGGGTGCTTAAACAACAAGCAGTGGACTACGATTTTTTCAACAAAATTTTTTTCTTCGACGAGGCATATTTCTCGTTCGGTAGATACGTAAATAAGCAAAATTGTTGCAATTCTGTGGTACGTAGGTGTGATTGGGACTTGGCTTGCGGGTCTGCTAATTCGTTAAACTATGTCAATAACGGAATAAAGGATCATATTCTTCTATAAAACCTTACTCTCAAAAACTCCTGATCTTGGGAGAGAGGACTTTACTTCTCAAATTCACAGCAAAACATTAAAATTGGTATTAACGCTGTTACCTAGATAGATACATTTGTCTACGACTGCAAAGTTATGAGCGTCAAATGCGTATCTTCATACTGTTTGTTTGACGCCTGGAGATGTATCTTCTTTGCTACAAAAGTCTTTCCCATCGCTTCGTTGTGGTGTCTGGACATAATGAACTAACTATCACAAGGCGTGTTCACTGAGTTAGGGTTATGCATTAAATAAGGGTTACGCATATTTGATCAAACGCTCGCTTTATTTGCTCAACCATAAACATTTTCTTGCACTCAGAAACTTTTAAATATACATAAAAAGTCCTGCTTTCAACTACTCAGAAAAAAAAAAAATATATATATATATATAGCTACTAAAGTCAAAAAACAGCTGATTTTGTAAAAAGAAGAAGAGAGATTTGTTATTGGTAGGAAGATAGTGACTTTTGAACACATTTCTGCCTAGTCCGCTCATCATATATCAGCCACTTACTTTGTATAAGACATTTCGAAGTTGATAACAAAGAATTCGTGAACATTTTTCTATCACAGTAGGGGCATTGTCGTCACCATACGTGTGCTTTCACGTCACGACCAGTACTCCTCTGTTCCCAGAGTAGTTTCTTTATTGACAGACTACTCATTTTACTGCGCATAACTCCTTCTTGAGAAGTGCCTCTTTTGGCATGCCTGGCAGTGCATAATCCAACTAAAGACTGTCCGAGTTACCCTATGGTTTGTTTTATGGAGAACGCTTAGGCTATACTTATAGATATACTTTTAAAGTAAGTTCTTTTTTAATATCAGTAATTATATTGCCTAGCGCGTCTTTTAGTCTGTCTGTTCTTCCTTCTACTGTCTGAATCTCCGTCGCGTACGTATGCTCATCCTGTTCCGTTAATCAGTTTGTACCGTCCGTTTGTCAAATCCGTTAGTCCTGTCCATTTGTTCCATGCGTTTCCTCATCCCTTAGTTATGTTCATTCATTCCGTCCATGCATCCCGTTCGATAGTCCAATCCGTTCTTCACGTTCATTTATCCCGTCTGGTGGCCCCGTCTGTTTGTCTCACCCGCTAGACCCATCCGTTATTTCGGTTCGTTTGTATCGTCAGTTCATCTCGTCCAGTCATCCCGCCCATTTGTCCAATCCCTTAGTCTCCTCCATTAGTTCTGTTAGTTCAGCCGGTCCGTGCATCCCGTCCGTTAGCCCCATTCGTTAGTCCCGTCCGATCATACCGTCCGTTCATCCCATACTTTTGTCCCATCTGTTAGTTCCATCCGTTTCCTCTTCCGTTACTTCTGTTCGTTCATCACGTCCATGTATCCAGTCCGTTGGTCTAATCTGTTCTTCTCGTCCTTTGGCCACATCTTTTTGTACCATCCGCTTATCCCGTCTGGTTGTCCCGTGCATTTACCCCGTCCGTTAATATTGTCCGTTCATGGCGTCCGTTTATCACGTCTGTTAGTTCTGTCCGCTAGTCCCATCCGTTCGTCCCGTAAATCCATTCGTCCGCCTGTTCGACTGTTCGTCTCCTCCGTTCGTCGGTCTGTCCATCACATAATAATGCTTCAAAGTCGATGATAAAACTCATAATGATTAGTAGCTCTGGTAAAAAAACAGCAAAAATTTAAATGCGTGGAAACCACGTTTCCTTTTTTGGTTTCTTCTTGTGTTTTTGTTGCTTTCTTCTTGAAAAGTAAAGTAAGTAAAGTAAGATAGAAGTTCTGTTCACTAGACGTTCGATTGTTCACATTTTAGAGTGTGCCATGTAAAATTTTTTGAGTTCCCTATACCGAGGTGTTTACTACACCCAGACACGACTGCATATTCTTTTGGAAGTTCTCAACTGAGGTCATTGCTCTCTCTTCATTTGCCATTGTTTTTACGCTGAAGGTCGCAAGGGCTGAAAAATGTTTGTGTTTTGTTTCCAATATTTTCCTTTTATTCCTATATACTATTGTCTAATTGTATAAAAAACGACAATAACAATACCACGTAGCACAATTGATTTGTAATGATTTGGTTGCAGTTATTATAGAGATTGTAAAAATTGTTTTTTATAGTCAATAATTAACTAACAGCACAATACGCAGACATTATTACCGAATGTCTGTCCCTAATGAACGAAGTATGGAAAATTTCTGTTCGGTTATTTGCAATTATATTCGAAAATCGGTCCAACCACTTTATTAGATTATTATTGCTGCTTTTATCCTCACATATAATTGTCTACATATGACTAATGAATATATGCGCTCATACTCGTACATACATATATTATGCATATATTATTCCAGCCATTCGTTCCAACTGTCCACTATATTTATAGTAATTATAATAAAATAAAATCTAAATATTTATATTACAAATTTGTTTGCTTTCATTTACTGCCGATTTGTAATAATAAATATATGTATTTGTGTATTTGTTGTATGTGTTGCAGAAATTTCGACGGTGTTGGCCATTTGTAATAAAAATGTCAATTATTACGTGGAAAATTATGTTTACTTTATATTGGTTACTTTTCAAATTAACTTTACTCTAAAATCCGAAAATTTACATTCATTCATTTTAGCAGCATATATATTTACACATATGTAATGTTTTAATAATTTGGAAAATTCATAAAAATATAACTTTTATTTATTTTTTCTTCATTTCACTCGTACATACATATAATATTCACAAATTTCTCATTAATTTATGTATTATAAATGTGAATATTATTTTTTGACAGAATTTATATATGTACATTTGTACTGCTTTGTATGTTTTATTGCGTTGAACTAATTTAAATTCTAATTTGTTCATGTAATTAGCGCGAGAAATGTATGCTTTTTGAAATATTTTTTTGTTTCTTTTTGTTATTGCAGCCCAAAAAGGCTTATTTAGCTTGTGAAAATGATTTCTCTGTTTTAATTGCATTTTACCAGAAGTAGGTTTGGAAAAGCGCTTAAAGGTTTTTGACATTTAATAACCATGAATTAGGTTCAATTTAATTTTTATTAAGATTAATTTTCAAACTAATAGGTTAGGTTCAAATTAATTTTTACTAAGTTTAATTTTCAAACTAATATCATACGAGGGTAGGCTTATATATTTCGGTATAAGAGAAGAAAAACAAATCTTAATCGTTTTACTATTTTTCAAAATATTCTCTATTAAGATCTATACACTTTTGTATGCATTTGAATCAATTGTCGAAGCACTTTTGCCACTCTGATTGAGGTAACTCCAAAATAAGCATTCTAAATGAATCAACCGTCTCTTCAAAAACCGTTGACTTCCCAGCTTAACTTTTACATACGGTAATAAAATGAAATCATTTGGTGCCAAATCAGCACTATACGGTGGATGAATCGTCAACTCGATATTTTGAGTGCGCAAAATCCAGTTGTTTCAATCGATGTGTGAGAGCTCACATTGTCGTGGTGAAAAGTGATCCCTCTTCGGTGGTTAAGATTTCTGATTTCTTGAAAGACAACTGGTAAACAAATGATTCTGCACCACTCGGAATTTACTGTTCTGCGTTATTCTAGTGGAACGGTTGCGCCATATCCAGTTTTTCAAAAAAAATAAAAAAAAAAAATAAAAAAAAGTGCTTCTTGCGCAAACAACTTTTTGTGGGATGCGGATCATCTTGAAACACTCATATAGTCGACTGCGGTCCACTTTCGGGCTCATACGCGTAAATCCAATTCATTACCACTGACAATGTCATAGACGTATTTCGAAGCACCACTATAGTATTTTTTTAACATTCACCTTGACCAATTGACACGATCCTTCTTTTTTTTGGGGGGGATTGACAATTTATGTGGTATTCAACGTAAACTAATGCCTATAGTTGCCTCAATCTCATCTAGATCTTCCTTTTTCTTCTTCTCTTTGGATTGACCTTCGGCCTCGATTGAATTCGCCATACCATCGATAAACCTGGTCTTTGATGATGCATTATTGCCAAAAATTTATTTAAGTTCATCCATGCATTGTTGCTTAGTTAATCCACGTCGAAATTTGTAAAAAATAGTCGCGCGAAAATGTTTGAAATTTAATTTAATTGTTTGCCTTACAACAGAAACAGCACTCGAATGTGTATGTACAAAAAAAAAGGAAAAAACAACAAAAATGTCAAACTTTACGATGAAGTTGTCAGTTGCCAGATTGCGAAAATCTTCATTTCATCAGGAATCCTCGAATGATTTTTGATGTTCCAATGTGCATTCACCCCAAGCAATTAGAATCATTTTTTAATTTTGGGCAACTTCATATCCATATTTGCTCTGTTTCTACCTGGTCGCAAATTAATATTTTTACACATGCGGCAAGATCAATCAAAAATATATTTCACTGAGAAACTTCAAAAGCCAACTTGTGATTCAAAAGACTTGTCAAGCCTTTTTCGGTTTTGGCTACTCTGAATACTTTCGCTGCGCTGATGCCATGTCGGTTAACCTATGTTTTTTCTCCTATTATAATATTTTTATTCGACGCTAATTTGTTTGAAAACTCAAAAATGTTGGTACAAATATTGCTAATACGCATCTCATACTCAAAATATTGGAAAAAATGTCACATGACAGGTCATGATTCAATTGAAATACATAAGAGCCTTCTTTAGTTGTGATTCGGCGATCCTTCATAACTACATATTAATTTCACTTCTTCCACCCTTTCATCGGTTGTTGATATGCTAGAGCGTCGAGGACGTTTGTCATCTTCAAGGTCTTCACGACTTTCTTCTAAACGCTCGAAATCTGTTTCTTTACTCATAGAGGGCTCACCTTTTTTGCAAAATATTTTATACAATTTCTTTGCTCCATATTTTTCGGAATTTCAGAAAAAAAGGAGTTCGGCGAAAAAACGCTTCAGCGGTTGCAAAGCGCCAAATATATATATATATGACTGCTAGGATGTTATCGAAAGAAGTGCCCGACTCAAAAGACTTCATTCAGTACCACAAAATAGAAAAACCTGGATAGCGCAACATACCAAACGTAATTCATAGAAAGTCCGTCAATGTCTTTATAAACTCTTTTCTCGTGAATGGTGCGCTCATAGCAAACGAAGAGCACGTGCTAGCTCGCAAAACTCGAGTGCTACTGAAAAAATTAAGGTTTGGATACTGCAGTATACTCAATTCACTTCAATTATCCATTTCTTTCCATGGCCAAAAAAAACCATCTAACTCGTCGAAGAGGCTCGTTTCCGATAACTTCTATTAGATTACCTCGATGGCATTGACTAACTTTGCTTTTTGGCCTTTGCTGCCAGGCGTGGTAGAGGAGCTACAACTATAACAACAGAGTTGTATTGTTTAACCATGCGTCTTGCCTAAGCGAGTAGGAGAGAATGTAGAATTTATTTAACTACTAGGGGTGTATCGAAAATTGGACGAGACACTGGTCTTCACCCGATGCTCGGAAGGAGTCGAGGCTGTGCAGCCATCAACTGCAACTGCTCAAAATATTGTAATTGGACGGTGCTTTAAGTTATGCAAGGACTTACGCTCCTTGCGTAAACATCTCTGCTAAAGATTTTTTTATAAATTTCTGCATATAAGAAGTAAATTGAAAAGTCATCGGCCTGGAATTAGAAAATATGATTTTAAATTAGCCCTAAGCTTCAAAAGACGCGTGTATAAATTTCACAGCTGTCGGATAATTAGTTTGTGATTTAAAGCGTTTTGATTGAGCGGGTGACTTTTATTATTGTAAAAAAATGGATGGCAAGGAATTTAGCGTGTTGCTTTTTGAAGGGGAAAAATACAGTTGAAGTAAAAACTTGGCTTGACGACGATCAAGTAGTGGTATGATAAATTTTGACGTGGTGAAATGTGCACAAAAGACGGTGAATGTGGAGGACGCCAAAAAGAGGTTGTCACCGATGAAATCAACAGAATGATTTTGAATGACCGTAAATCGAAATTGAATGAAATAGCAGGCACTTAAAAGAAATCAACTGAACGTGTACATCATATCATTTACGAATATTTGCGTAGGAGAAAGCTCTGTGCAAAGTGAATGTCGCGGGAGATCACTTATGACCAAAAAACAATGACGAGTTGATGATTAGGAACAGTGCTTGGAGAAATTCAAGCCTAATAAGCCTGAGTTTTTGCATCGATATGTAACAATGGATGAAACATGACTCCAACATTTCACTCCGAAGTCCAATTGATAGTCATCCAATGAACCCGCTCCAAAGCATGGAAAATC
The DNA here is from genome assembly GCA_030068015.2 of Neoceratitis asiatica. Classification (NCBI taxonomy): domain Eukaryota; kingdom Metazoa; phylum Arthropoda; class Insecta; order Diptera; family Tephritidae; genus Neoceratitis; species Neoceratitis asiatica. The sequence continues at coordinate 27,571,371 of CM061526.1, forward strand.
GCTACAGTCGGCTGCAGGGCCTCTCTGTTTTGGGATGCGCATGCAATAATTTTCATTGACAGAATAACATTATTGGAAAGAGCTGTTTAACCAAGAAAATACACAGTGTCAGAAGTCAGTGAAATCGATGGCAAAAATCCATGAATTGGGCTTCGAATTGCTTCCGCATCCACCGTATTCTCCAGATCTGCCCCCACAGCGACTATTTTCTGTTCTTAGACCTCAAAAGAATGCTCGCTCGAAATAAATTTTTGTAGAATAAAGAGGTAATCGCCAAAACTGAGGCCTATTTTGAAGCAAAGGACAAATCGTACTACAAAAAAGGTATTGAAATGTTGGAGAGTCGCTATAATCAGGGTATTACCCTTGAAGGGAATTGAGTTGAATAAAAAAAATGAATTTTGCCAAAAAAAAGTGCTTTACTAAAGTAGGCTGGGGACTATTCAATTGGAATGTTATGTAGGTAGGCGACGAAGCGAGTGGACCAATTTCATTTCCTACAAACTATTGCGATATTGCCTCAACGAGGAAATAGTTCATCAATAAATAAAATAAAGCCCTTAAAATACAAGAAATTCTTCAATTCACCAGACTAGATTGTAGAATAAATGTTAGTGGCAATATATTTGACAAAGGATTTATTTAAATCTTTTTCTATTCGTTTTAGAGATTATATGGATTAATTAATAATACATAAAAATTTTTTTATGAATATTTTGGTGAAAGTAAAACGTGTTAACGGCGTTGGTCGGTTTATCGGCTCATCATTTTTTTTAAATTGATATTATTTTAATGAGTAACTCATTACTTCATAAATATCCTTCTTTAGTTTCTTAATGATCTTCATTACAGCACGGTTTCGCCTTTCAGCAATTCCTGCAAACACTTTGATGTCCTTTGTGCGCCATTAAATCATATTAAAACTAAACCCAACGAAATAGATAGTTGCGTATGTATGTCTATATGTATAGTTAAGAATATAAAATTATGCAGAAATCATGTAGTTAGTAAATTTTATTTGCTTTTTACATTTCTAGGCTTTTAGGCCATAAACAAGCATATATCCTTTCGGTGTGAGTTGGCGCTGAAAATGGCAGAAAATCAACACCAACATAATTTCCGCTTGATTAATGAACTCGAAAATATTTTTGGGCAAATCGGGTTGCTACGCTGGCTGGCTCGTTGGGCAAAAACATGCAATTGAGTAGTTTATAAACTTTCCTAATTTTCGTGTGTGGTCGCCAAAGAGCATATGTATTCTTGTATATATACACATTCATATACTTATACAGAGTGTACAATATGCCTAACCTTCATTTCATATGCATGGCAAAAAACCATATGTAAATACACATGCATATGAAAATCTATGAACAAGCATATACGTATGTATGTATGAATTTGTGTTCATTGCGCAGAAAGGCGCATAAATGTCAAAAATCAATCAGAATCTCACATTAACGAGGGTAAGGAAGGAAATTTGCCAAAGCAGAAGGATGCCTTTGTGTCTACATATAATTTGCACAACTGTTTTATGCCTCAATAATTTCGGTACGCTTCGTGTGTGTATATGTGTGTGTAAGTTGAAGTTTATTATAGTTTTTTTTTTGCTGTTATTGTTAAGAAGGTTGGCACACAAAGTTCGACGACAGGAAACAAGTGAAAAGTTTCACCAACTACTTTAGAACTGGTTAAAAGTAGTTGAAAGCGCATTTCTGGCTTAATAAATTACAAAGCAGACTATGAATGTAGAAGTGGATGTGGGCCGGGTACTAAAAACTAAAAATTTGTTAGAAATATTTTTTATAATATAGATATATAATTTCAGCACATACATACGTTTATATATGACATATGTAGTACTACAATGCCTCCTAAGTCTACTTGGTGGGGAAAATGTTTGAAAAACAAGCCTAAGTGGACGCGACTGATGTTTTCTGTCCTGCAACGATTTCTCTGAGGTCAAGGGGAAAAATTGCGTAAGTATCCGCTGGAAGACAGTAAAAGCTCATTAAGAAATGACAAGGAACTCTCCACCCTGTTCGGTATCAAACGCAGTTTGATAAGTAAGATGAGTTATTTTGTAAATATAAAGGTTGGTGAGTTCGTAAGTGCAGGGCTGTATTTTAACATCTGTCAAACCTAACTGTCAAACCAAACATGTTTTGCTTTACTACTTACAAAATAGTGAGTGAAAGGCCGGCTTATTTCGGTATGAATTGAATACTTGTTATTACAACAAAGAAAAAGGGTAGAAGTGACAGCTGTTTCGGAAATCACCACATCTGCTCATAAGACTTCTTTTGGCAGGGATTGAACCAACTAATCCTGACTTCACAGGTGAATACTCTACCACTGAGCCACTGTTTTAGTTAAAAGTTAGCCTTATATGAAAATGGATCGCTTAACAAGCGCACAATGCGTTAAAATAATTGAAACGTACTACAAGAATAGTGATTCACACCTGACCACGTTTCGTGCATGAAGAGGAGATTTTGGTGTACATTATTGTCCAATTACTCAAGTAATTGGTAAAATTTTATAGAAATTTGAAGAGGCTGTATCGGTTACAGATATTGTAAGTGAAAGTATAGCAGAAGACCCAAACGTGTCTATTTATCGCCACATGCTTTTCTTAGCACGGCTGGAAAAATTCCATCCGTACCTACCGAATAGGAGGAGAAATTAAAAGTAAGCGTTAATAAATTTTTCAGAGTATTATTTTCAATTACAGGCCCAAAAACCGTCTTCTGATTTAATGCGTAATTAAAAAATAGTTTAATTGGACATACTTGACTTAGGCCTGCATAATCCGTCGAATTTTTTCCGCCACTGCGGAAATTGTACAATTTTAAATATCTTTATAAGGACTTTGTATTCTTTCCAGTAAGAAATTGATTCTGATAACCTTACTATTTTAAGTAAAGGGTGTTTTTTATAGAGGTACGTACAGAACTTTAAGTTGGCATTGAACAACGCTTTCAAATAGCCCAATTTTATTTCGAAAATAATGGTTCTGTGCGGAAAATGTATCGCGCACTACGTCCATTTTAGCGATGTTTAGCGATGAAGCGCACTTCTGGTTGAATGGCTACGTCAACAAGCAAAATTGCCGCATTTGGAGTGAGGGTAATCCTCAAGTGTATGTTGAAACACCGTTACATGACTGTTTGGTGCGCTTTATGGGCTGGTGGAAACATTGGTCCGTACTTTTTCAAAAACGATGGTGGCCAGAACGTTACAGTCAATGGTGATCGGTATAGAGCCATGATTACTAACTTTTTCATTCCTGAATTGAATAACCATGATGTCCAGGAGATGTGGTTTCAACAAGACGGCGCAACATGTCACACAGCTCGTGCCACAATAGATTTATTGAAAGACACGTTTGGTGACCGCCTAATTTCACGTTTTGGACCTGTGAATTGGCCTCCAAGATCTTGTGATTTAACACCGCTAGACTACTTTCTGTGGGGCTATGTAAAGCCATTGGTCTATGCGGATAAGCCACAAACGTTTGACCATTTGGAAGACAACATTCGCCGTGTTATTGCCGATATACGGCCACAAATGTTGGAAAAAGTCATCGAAAATTGGACGTCCAGATTGGACTACATCCGCGCCAGCCGTGGCGGTCATATGCCAGAAATCATATTCAAATTCGGATTATCTGAAACAAAAAAATTGATATGCATTTTAAAGATAATGTATTTCTCGAGGTAATCAGCAAGAGTTTTTTTTCTATTTTTTACAGCACTTCGAAGTAAAAACGCGATTTTAGCTAAAAAAATCGCGGTTAATTTGTTATTAAAAAATAGAAAAAGTTGAAAAAACTCTCACTGATTACCTGTTGATTTATGTGAAGAAGTAATGTTCAAATTTTCAAAAGGATCGGTTCAGTAGATTTTGAGTTGTCATGTTCACGAACTTCAAAAAAGACGTTTTCGAAATAAACCATCAATAAAAGAATATTAATTTTTATACTTACATAGAGTCATCAATGCCAGCTCCAGTCTTTTGAAAGACACATATACGGAGAAAGGGAAAGGGATAACAAAAGAAATTACAGCTGCTTTCTAATAGGGGTATCGGGCGGCTACGGGCAGGTATAAAAATCAGGTAGCACGGCCGGTCGTTTGAAACGCTGTAACTCCGTTAGTTTCACTCGGATTGACTTAAAATTTGTACATAATATTCTCGACATATTGTTCATTCAGAAAAAAGAAATGAAAAAAATAATAGTTTTAAAACCCTACCCCCCTTAAAGCTCATGAAGCTAGTATACAAAAAAGTCTGTTATTTATGAAAACTTTATTAAATTAATTATACATTTCTTAAAAGAATAAAAACAACTTATTTATAACTTAAATAAAATATTAAAAGAAATAAATATTATAAATTATAAAATATTTATCCAGTGGCTTGTGCAACATAAGATTATCGCAGGTGCAACACATATCACTGTAGTGAACATAAACATTTCCAAATAACTCTAAATTAAGATATGCTGTATAACTAATTAGTATTTTCCTATGTAACTTAAAAAATTTTTTTTTGCAATAGTCGGCGATTTTCCAGCCTTAAGTTAAGGTTCATCTTCAGAATCGCTGTAAGCATCAGAAATGCGTAACTTTTGAGTAACTTTTTTTTGTAACTTTTCCATTTTTTTTAGTATCAGTTTGCTTTTCAAATTAATTCGTGCAACGCAAATGCTCTTATCCTCCTCAAATTGAAACAAATGCTTTGATTAAATGGCAGGTATATTTTTTAGTCCTTTCCTTTCCTTCTTCACTTTGTTTTTGAGATACAAATATAAAAGAAATTATTGGAGGAAAACAACGAGCTAGATAATTAAATTCTTTAGCGGTGTTAACAATTGCTTTTCGAACTTTAAAAGCAGTCCATTTTCACACTTTCTCTGAGTGCATCGACGGCACCTTTGCCATGTGAATCAGCAAAAAAGAAAAAAATTCATTGAAGGTGAGTAAATCCGTGTTCTGCTTTAAGAGTATTCATACTCTCAACTACATATCGGTTCTTGAACTGAGCGCCACAATTGTCGCTGAAGATATGTATAGATTTTATATTATTATTTATTGATTGCATGTACTGAAAAATTTTCTGCAGGAAAACATGAACTTTATATTTATTGTGGCCTAGTTCATAGCTTACTTCGACCACTGAGTGATGTTTGTCAAAGGTCCAAATGCGGCACGTAAAAAGCATCACATGCACATGACACCTATGAGCTGATTGTACTTCGTCTTGACTAATTAATCCATAGTTTTCAGCAAAGTAAATTTGTACAATGGCTTCCTCGCTATTTAAATTATCTTTTGTACTTTGTAAGTACTCGAACTGAACATTTTCAACTAAAAAAAAGCCGCTTAAATTTCGTTGTGTTCTCACGTAGTTCATATAACGCTTCCATAACCGGTTTGTTCATTATGATCTGGTTTGGTATCTGATTCTGCAAAATCCAGTTTTCCATTCAATATTTGGATTGGAATCTAGGGTAGTATTTCAGTTATTGGAATTTTTTCATACATCGCAATCATATGACATACATTTTCATTACCGATATTACACGATAGTCCAATCTGGACGTCCAATTTTCAATGACTTTTTCCAACATTTGTGGCCGTATATCGGCAATAACACGGCGAATGTTGTCTTCCAAATGGTCAAGCGTTTGTGGCTTATCCGCATAGACCAATGACTTTACATAGCCCCACAGAAAGTGGTCTAGCGGTGTTAAATCACAAGATCTTGTAGGCCAATTCACAGGTCCAAAACGTGAAATTAGGCGGTCACCAAACGTGTCTTTCAATAAATCTATTGTGGCACGAGCTGTGTGACATGTTGCGCCGTCTTGTTGAAACCACATCTCCTGGACATCATGGTTATTCAATTCAGAAATGAAAAGTTAGTAATCATGGCTCTATACCGATCACCATTGACTGTAACGTTCTGGCCACCATCGTTTTTGAAAAAGTACGGACCAATGATTCCACCAGCCCATAAAGCGCACCAAACAGTCAGTTTTTCTGGATGGAACGGTGTTTCAACATACACTTGAGGATTACCTTCACTCCAAATGCGGCAGTTTTGCTTGTTGACGTAGCCATTCAACCAGAAGTTCGCTTCATCGCTAAACAAAATTCGCTTATGAAAATCGGAACAACGGTAATCTCGTTTTGGGCCCATTGGACGAATCTACGCCTTACTTGATGATCGTTTGGCTTCAATTCTTGCTCGAGTTGGATTTTATAAGCACGCAAACCAATATCCTTCCGCAAAATCTTCCATTAAGTGGATGGACACAGATCCAATTCCTGTGCTCGATGGCGGATGGACTCATTCAGGTCTTCCTCAATGCTACGTTCTACAGCAGCAATAGCTTCTTCTGTACGCACCGTACGGCGTCTCTGGGGATGCGAGTTATCAATAAGAGTAAACGTGGTACGAAAACGTTCCATGGTTAATCCAATTAACTGCTCTGATGGACGATTTTGTCGACGATAAAATGGACGTAATGCGTGATACGTTTTCCGCACAGAACCATTATTTTCTAAATAAAATTGCACTATTTGCAAGCGTTGTTCAGGCGTGAGTCTATTCATGATGAATCGCCAAACCAAACTGAGAATAAATAACTTGACAGCTGTTAAATCGGTCGCCATCTTGAAAAGTAATGCCAACTTAAAGTTCTGTACCTCTATAAAAAACACGCTTTATATAAGGCAATAAACAAGTGTTATAGCCCCATTATTCATCATTGAAATATAACCTCAAGCCACCGGTAATAGCGATTTCATGGAAAATTTTTGAATTGTCGATGAATGGTTTGCATCAATTCCTCAGGCGCCACCATTTCTGAGTGTGGCAAAAAATTCTTAAAAGTTTATTTATTTATTAAATATGTATCTTTTACTCTGCATTGGTATAAAAAAAACTGCTTTCTTTCCCTTGCTGCTCCCCAACACTATTTCTAACCAATTGAAGGAGTCTCGATGTTTGTTAAAGAATTGCTTTGAACAAATTTATGGAGTAATACTACAGAAAGAGAGAACACTACGCAGAGAGACTGAATAGCCCTCCTAGCTGTAGCTTGAGTACTTATGTGCATGTCTGGTGGCGGGAAGTTATGGCGGTGCAATTAGTTAATTGAGTGTCTGTGTGAACAGCGCTTAAGCTTCAATAAATCTAAGTATTTCATAAAATTATTAAAGTTCTTTAATAAATATGCAAATCAAAATGTATTTTATATAAATATATTTGTTTAGCTAAAAATTATTCAATTAAGATAAACATATTTTTAAAACATTTATTTACTCGGCAAATAACAAATCTATTTTTTATTTTGATTTATGTCTATATTTGCATTTGTTTCCAATTACAATATTTGTATTTCATTCTAAATTTGATTTTGTTGTACTAACTACAATCTACAATACGTACAACATTTATAGGCTACGCATTTCTATTATTCAATTAAATAAATTATTGAGTGTGGCCCAAAGAGGGACATTGTGGTTTATCTTTCATCTTAAAACTCCAATCTACACTTTCTCTTCTATTCTATATGTATATACATACAAATATTCATACAAATACTTCATGAATTTTTCACTACTCAATATTTTACTTTACTTAACATTTCCAGCATGCTTTTAGGCATTTTAATTAAAAGTTCAACTTGAGTTCGATATCATTGGCATACAACAGTTAGTTAGTTAGTATCGTGAGCGCCTGATGGGGTTAAACCAAATGGTGATAATTTTGTACGGTACGTATGAGTGCGGAGTGTATTTACATTCAATTAGTTGAAAGTTTTTCGAAGTTTTTAAGAGCTTTTCGTACGCAGTATAGTGGATTTGATATACAAATACTATAGAGCGCAATTAATACTAAAAAGTGCATAACTCGAAAAATTGCAAATACATGCAAGGCAGGAAAGAACCGCTCTTATATTAAGTAATATTCGTAATGTAGTCAAATTTAGCTTCTATTCCTGTTAGAACTATAATTTTAATCTTTATTTTATGTACGAATTAAGAAAAAAAAAATAACATTATGAAACGTAGTACTGTATTTTTGATTTCGTTCCAAAAATACCTCGAAATGAAAATGCATGCAGTAAGCAATATTCCACAAACATAATTTACTATAAAGGAAATGCAATGTTGCCGCACAGTTTTGGTGCCTCACAAGCTTTTTGTCTCGGCAATTCGGAAATTCGGCAACTCCAGCATATACTACTCAAGTTCCTTAATGTTGATCTTGAGTTTGGCAGGCTTAGTGAAGACTCCACCTCGCCGTGCCATAGACAGCTTCCATTTAAGTTGAGGTTAGATTACACTACCTGGCGGAACTTTTGGTCCTTTGTAGCGCAAGCTGGAGGTTCAATTTTTAATTCCGAGGTGTAGTTGTCTTCGCAAAGCTCAGTGACGCCTTTATTATTTAACTTGGAAACTACTTCAAGCTTTCTGAATAGCGGAGTTCCTGAAATTCTAAGAAATGTTCTAGATAGGACATGTCCGTTTCCTTAAAATTCCTGTACTCAACACTGTTAGAAATACCAATTTTGGACGCATGTTAAGCCAGTAGATTGGTCCTATAACTGTTCTGAAGCCACTACCAGAGGGCGATAGCAAAAATTGTGTGTGTCCTCACTTACTGCCTCTGAGCATGATTAGCTCGAGCTGATTCGTCTTCCAGCTCTGCCGTCAATTTCGTAGTGGGGAAGATTTCCAGTCATGATCCAAGCCTACCTCTCAGGCAATTATCAGACAGAATCCTCTACTTAAGCAGTAGTTGAGACTCAGTAATCTCTCATAAAAAGACTCATCAGCCGCCCAGAAGTAGACCTCAAATAAACTTCGGTTCATCCCTGGTTAGGAATCTATACAACTCCTCAGCGGTATTGTTAACCTCTACCTTCTTTTTCATCTAACAGGAGGCCCAGGAAATGTGTTATTTGCACGGGCTCGGACCAGAGGTAAAGGGGTGTTAGATGCAGGGTTTCATTGCATGCAGAACATACGTTGGGTATGTCGGGGTCGAGTCTGGATGAGTAGGAATTACATCGACTACTCTATACAGACCTTAATTGTGTCAGTGTTACTCGGGTCTCTTGAGGCAGCTCGAGCTCTTGTTCTGCAATAGGTGGTACTTGGGTTACGAGAATACCTTTCAGGGAAGATAGTTCACAAAGGTGTTACTAAGGAGCTCTCGGTATTTAAAGCCTGCCAGTATGCCGTTCTGTCTGCACTCCCTTCCTGATGTGTCTAGGTGGAGGTTCAGCTGCGAGTAAAAGTCTGTTCAATGATTTCGGCGATAGCATCACACCAGGTACTGCTTACACAGAAGAACACTATGCGCCTTAACTGGGAGCATAGACGTTTCAGTGTGTGAGAGATGCGCCGGTGCCATCAAGAGTTTCTTCAACCGCGTTCCGCTAGTCCTCGGGGTCAAAATAGGGGCAGCATAGTTTACGAGCGGCCGGCCTGGATTGGATTGGTTTTTGCCAGCATCTTTTCTTTGTATTTAACCTACTTTGTATTATCTTTAGAGACTCATGTCAAAATAACGGTACTTTTGCAGTCAAAATAGTTCATGTTGATGAAAAAAAATTCAAAAATCAATATTTAAAAATTTTGAGTTATGCCTTTTTCGTTTTTATTTATGTTAATATGGTGTATGCATACATGCACAATAATGTTGATGTTTAATTTCGAGTGAGGTACAATAAAATTTTCGAATTGATTTCAGGGAAAAACAACAAAACTTTCGTAAAATACCTCTACGTATGAATCTTTGAATTGTGAAATCAAATCAAATTCCTTTTCAATTTCAATTTAAAAACCCTAACTAACCAAGCAATAACTAACCATTGGCCATATACGCCAACTCAACTCAACTACATCAATTATGTATAACTTGTAGGTAATATTTACCTGTTTAAGTGTAAGTGTGTGTGGGTATGGATGTGCATATGTATTGCAAGCTCTTTTTCTCTCCTACAGTGTTACTACTACTAAAATTTCATTGGCAATTTATATTCAATGCCCCGACTTGTCTATAACAATGTCGAGAAATTTCTTCTTCTTCTTTTTGTTGTTGTTGGGATACTTGCTTCCACTCTAGTAGAGTCAAAGCGCCGTAGACGAGAAGAATAATTTCGCATGCCAAGTGATTGACTATCGAAAAGTAATAACAATAAACAGCAAAAAAAAAGTTGTAAACAACCGAACTTGTTTATTTAGGATGCCCATGAAGCTGTAAATATTCAAGGTAGTGTGTATGTATGTGTGTGTCGAACTTTTTTCTCCATTTTAGACGAGGTTTTTTCTTTTTTTTTAGTATTAAAGTTTGAACCTTTGGCACAGAAAACGAATGTGTAACAAAGCGTCAAGTCCTAGTGACAGCAGACTATTCTATTGGCGCTATACATACATATATTATATAGACACCGACATGAAAATATGTATGTATGTGTGGGTATGTACGTTACATATGCATATAAAACTTTTCGTGTCCTTTTCACAACAAAATCATCATACTCTCTCGATGACCAGCTTGTAGCAGCAGTGTATTCCTTTGTCGTTTGGTATATGTATGTATATGTATGTGTGTATTTGCTTGACTGCTGCTGCTGCTATGGCTGCCTCTCTGTTCACTCAAATATTCAATTCATATTTGATGACATTTAAATGACAATTTAAGTATTGCAAAATATTTTCGCATTGTCGAAGACAGACAGACAGTGAGTTGGGAAGAAAGTGGGGAGGAGAGTGCCAAGAAGCGTTGAAATTGTTCAGAAATTCAATACTGTCGCTACAGATATATGTAGGCAGAAGTGTATTTCGAAATATGAATACATCATACACTTTACTACGTACATATGTACAATAACAAATAAAATCCTTTATGTCAGCATTTGGTGTTTATTTTTTGATTCGTCCTTTTTATGGTGCAATCAATGAACATTTAACGTGCCAACACCGTACATACAACTACATGCATATATACACATATTATTATTCATTAATACATATGCATATAAAGGGTGATCCAAGGTGGAGGTGCTTTTTTCAATAGCCCTTTTTGGCAGATCACGCGTGAGTCATGTCACGCTGTCATGTTACTTTTGTTCAGTATTGTTTGGCATTTCGTCATGGAAAGACTTACGCCTGAACAACGTTTACAAATCATTCAATTTTATTACGAAAACTCACGTTCTTTAAAGAATTTGTTTTGTGCGCTTCACTGAACTTATGGTCAACATAATTGGCCTATTGAGCGTATTACTCACAACACCATCACCCAGCATTCATTAGTGGAAAATATTCGACCGGATAGACCACGTCCAGCACGCAGTGAAAAAACTATAGCGGCTGTAGCTGAGAGTGTACACGAAGACCGTGGAGAGTCGATTCGACGCCGTTCGCAGCAACTCAGAGTGACGTATGGAACGACTTGGCGCATTTTACGTCGAGATCTTAAATTGAAAGCATACATATTTTATACATGTGCAAGAACTGAAGCCGATCCAACTTCCCAAGCGCCATCGCTTCGCCCTATGGGCTCTTGAAAAGCTCCAAGAAGACGATTTCGCGCGAAATTTTGTTCAGCGATGAGGCCCATTTCTGGCCCAATTGGTATGTAAGCAAGCAAAATTGTCGCATTTAGGACGAAGAACAACCTGAAGAGGTTCAAAAGCTGCCATTTTATCAAAAAAAAAAAAAAAAAAAAAAAAACCATTTGGTATGGCTTGTGGGCCAGTGGAATCATTATTCCATATTTCTTCAAAAATAATGCCGGTGAGAGCGTAACCGTCAATGGTGACCGTTATCGCAGCATTACAATCGACTATTTGATGCTTGAAATTGAAGCTCGTGATCTCCGCGGCATTCGGTTTCAACAAGATGGCGCCAATTCCCACACATATCGCATCAATCAATGGATTTATTGAGAGAACTTTATTGAGAGAACACTTCGATGAGCAGATAATTTCACGTTTTGGGCCGGTCGATTGGCCACCAAGATCGATTTGCCTTGGAGCAAAACATCCCGCATGCCAAGCCAACGCCAGTTACCAGTCGAAATGGTCGAACGAGTCATCAAAAATTGGACTAAACAGATGTACCATCTAGGACGTATCCGCGGCCAACATTGCAAAGAGATAATCTTCAAAAAATAAATGCCAAAAAATTCTCTTTCGAATGATAATAAACATTCCCTATTAAATTTGAATTTTCTGTGTTTTTTTTTCTTAAAAAAAGTAGGGTATCCTCGAAAGGGACCACCCTTTATATAAATATGATTTTCATGTCATCACATAAACATTTAATACAAATGAGCTACATATTTAAGCCTTTTTTCTCAAATAATGCAAATTGAATTCATTTTTTGTATTAATAAATTATTAATTATTTTATTAATAACATTGTACTACAGGTAAGCACATACATATAAACAGACGTATTTTCTTGTCACAATTTTTTTCACATACATGCATCAAAAGCATTCTGCATTCACAAGTAATAAACGCTCAGGTGTGTTGTTTTTAATTTTCATCTGCATTGTCTGAAGCTAAACATTTTTAAAAAGACTTGTAACCATAGTTTGTAAACATTTTACGAGTAACTTCCTTGTCTTAAAGCAAAATGTGGTTAAAAATATACTACACCTAGATTTAGTCATGCCGAATGCATCACTGACAATAATTAAATCCGATCATAATTCATGTTAGGCGGTTATGATTAATGACCACTCTGAAATTCATTAATATGGTCATGGCGGAATTAATTGGTAGCATGCATGGCTTCATCTTGATTTCCTCTTCGTCACGTAATGGAATACTCGTGTGGGCAGTAAATTAATATTAAAATACAGTAAAACCACCTTATGCTATCCAAAAGAAGTATTGCATTTGGTAAAAGGTTATATATATTATTGAATGAATTGCATGAAAAATGTTGTATAAAAAAATTAAGATAATTGTAATCATAAAAGAAATGTTCTTGGAGTATTTCTAATTAACCGTATATTTAATTAACTTAGTTATGCTTCTAAAGCATATAAGTTTTGAGTTAATGGTGCTTCTCATAAACTCTTATTAAAAGTACGCAGATAAATGAAACATTTAAAACTTTAGACTTTTAAGACTAATTAAGACCGAAATAACGATAATGAATGACAATGAACACACGCTCCATTCCAATTAAATGGGAAAAAAAGCTATGTGATGATAAAATAGTTTTGGATGAAAAGGAAATTAAATTAAATTGTGTTGGGTTGTACTGATAAATTTTTTTTTTAAATATCACTTTTGGTAGAGACGAAAATTTATGTATATTTTATTGCACAAAAAAAAAAAATCAGCGAATCTTATAGATCTTATAGCACTCGTATATGGAGATAACAGCTGATTTTTTTATACTTTTTTAACGAATAATTGTTACGGTTATGACATGTCCGATTTTCCAATAAAACTGGTAACTATTTGCTTGGAAGTGCTATTTTTATTGGATTCGGGTCATCTTGAAACACTTTATTTTCGAGCTGATACGCACATGTTCACGATGTCATCGACGCGTTTCGAAATACCACTATCGTATTTTTTGAGATTTTTCTCGACCAATCGAAACGCCGAATGGCTTTTTTTGAGCGATTGACAATTGTGTAAACAAATTTTGTTTACAATCAAATGTTCATTCAATATTGAACGCATATTGGTTTCACTTATGCCTATAGTTGGCTTAATCTCACACTTGGTTACATGACGTTCTTTCAATATTAGTTAGCGCACAGCATCAATAGTGTCCGGAACAAAAACTGGACGACGTCCACCAAATTCGTCTTAGAGTGTTCTAAGATATCGATTGAATTCGTCATGGAGTTTCATCTCTAAATATTGAATTAAGTTCAGCACTGTTGCTGGGTTAATAAATAATTATTGCGTGAAAATATTCGCGATTTAATTCTATTTTTTGGACGTGATGAATATTTTAAGTTATTATAAACAACACAAAAGGCGCTGGAATGTCAAAAAATCAAACAAAATTTTCAAACTTTACGATAATGTTATAAGTTGACAGATTACAGCACTTGGGTTGCAAATGCTCTGTAAGGCAACATGTAAAGGAGATTGGTACATATTGACGGAAAGTAATCCGAACAAAAAGCAGCATAGATGCCAAACTTCCAGTAAATTGAATAATAATTACGATTTTTCGTATATATCGGCATATGAACTGCATCTCTGATGTTTCTAACCACCTAAGCTTTCCATTAACTTTCACAAATATTTCGAGATCAAGATTTGGTCTTGTCGTTCCCAAGTTTTAGCGAGACAAGGAGACAGCAATTAGTTTTTATATTTAAGATTGCAAATTTTATTAAATCAACAAAAAGGTTATTTTGTTAATTAAAATCTTTCAAATATGCACGTAAATAACTGTATAAAATCAGTGTTAGTTGTGTAAGATTATAGGTTTGTGTTCTTTTGAGCTCAGCTCAGCTTTTGCTAAAGTTTTAATGATTGTCTTTCTTTTTAAAGAGCAGAACCACTTCAGGTAAAAAAGGTAAAAAATTCAGATTTTTTTCACAGTTTGAAGTGGAGAACTGTTCATAACCACTGAATTTTTTATTTGTCCATTTTCCAAAAGCATTCTCTACTAATACTCAATCTAATGATAAATTAAGTTATTCGTTCATAAGTAGTAACCATATATGAGTTCGTTACAGCAGCTGCGCTGGTGTCCCGTCGCTTGCATTTTTTTTAAATTTAATGTGAAGTACAATCGATACAATTAAGTTCTGAATATGACATTATTCAAATGGCTTCCACGACTTCTTTTGCAGGAACGAATTCCATGAACCCAATTTGAGCAAGCTTGAAGAGAGTCTGGTTTATTGCTAAATACCAATGACTTCAAATAACTCCACAAGAAGTAGTCTAATGGTGTTAAATCACAACTTCTTGGAGGCCATCCAATGTCACAATTTCTTCTTATAATAATCGAATCTCCAAACCTTTATCGTGCACGTGCTGTGTGACACGTAGCCCCATCTTGTTGGAACCAGATGTTGTTAAGGTCAACTTTTTCCAATTGTGGCCATAAAAAGTTGGTTATCATCAAGTTGTTTCAAGGCATAATCATCAAATTCACGACGTTTATGATGGTCCATGAATGAAATTCTAAACATAACTAAATACAATGAGAAAAAAAGACAGATCATGACATATTAAAAATGGCCAAAATGACACTTAGAAATCATATCATCCCTATTGGAGAACCCTTTACTTTCATTTGCGTGCCTCCTCCGTCTCCAGATAAATGGTTCCGTTCTTTTTTCGTTGAGGTAAATTCTTGAAACGATAATTGTGCACCGTAATTGGGGCTACAAGTTACATAATTTACACAATTAAAAATTTACTTAAGATAAAATTTGATTCTTTTTAAATATCCTAAATTCTTCTGTAAGCCTATAACTAACAATCTGACAAAATTTTGCAAATGAGCGTACCCCAAATTAAGATCAAATCATTTTCCGATTTTTTCTCGTTGCTAATGTTATATGAATACATTAATAATCCTCCTCATTTAATAACACAATGTATGTCTAGTAATAAATAAAATGTAAAATCTTAAATTCCAAAAAAAAAAAAAAAAAAAAAAAAATAAATAAATAATAATTATAATAATAATATTCTATTCTATATTCTAATTTCTCCCTTCGTAGATACTAATAACGTAATTTACTTTCTTATTTCAGGTATGTTAACAAATTTGTTTTATGGGCAAGTATGTATTAACATATATATGTAAGTACACTCCATCGCAAAATTATAACCGAAGAACAAGACTGTTGCTGTTAGCTACAAATTCCACCCAAGCTTCAAATGGGTAGTAGAAAAGAACAACAGTAAGCTTCAAATAACAACAACTTCACAACTGAAAGTATCCGCTTTGCAAAATTATAACCGCAATAACTAAAAATTATTTATTTTCTATTTATTTAAAGTTATCGGTAGTGCAGAGGGGTGAGATTTTTCGTTTTCATTTCACTAAATTGAGTATGAATTCGGCCGAAGGGCAGGAATTTTATTTTATTTTGAAAAAGCATCAAACTTACATTACAAAAAATAAAAAAAGTATAGACGAAAAAGTTTTGAATGACAGAAAACAGGCAACAAAGAGTAATTATAAATTCAGCTAAGAGTTCTGTAGACAGCTTGGAAATCAATAAAAGTGAAGACGATCTTAATGTAACCTCGTTGGCTTCTTCATAAGGTGTTGCAGAGAGCCAGACACAACGAATTTACTAAATGAAGGCGCACCTACATTAAGTAAAAACTACAAGTCAAAGAATTTGGGGGGTTCTCTCTATATAACGCAATGCAGTTCGAATGAGACAAATGTGGAGATTTTTTTTATCATGCGTTTCTTTTGCTATTTTTGCTGAAATTCATATTTTCTGAAGAAAAAAAAATTAATATAGATAGACCAGATGGTCTTAATGTTGACTGGGGACAATTTTTTTCGGCTGTGGTTAATTAATTAATGATATTGCTCGTTTTTTGAATTATTCTCATATTTTGTCGTGGTTTTATATCTCGATGGTCTTTTGTTTTAACTCAATTTTACCGCTAAAATATACGGACAGATGTAGAAAATATATTTATCCATCACTTTAAGAATGAAGTGCCATCTGAAATAGTTGTTAACAAGAAATAACAAAATATAATTTTTAAAGTTAATATAAAGTTCAATAAATGCAAGCTGAAATGTGTTTAGTGTTAATGAGTGGTAACTAGTTTTCGTCCTTTCGTGGTAAAGACTTTTCGGGACTTTGTTTTATCTGCGTTTCAACGTCCAGACTATGGAATTGTGCTCCCAGAAATATACAACATTATATGTCCGGTATACTCGTATACATACGTATCATAGAAATAACAAGATTCCATTAATATTTGTAGTATTTATATTCCCATACCACAGGAAAAGCTGCACTGCTTATGCAGCCATTTTTTAAATATCACCGACAATTTCATTATAAATCATTTTATTTCAACACATCAGTTTGGCTTTAATTTAAATTAATATCACGAGGTTTAGCTGTTGTTTATTCTGAAAGTTTTATTAACAACATAAAGACAATTGTGTACATATGCATATTTACACAGTGGCAGTCTATTGGAAGATATTTTGAAGCAATTTTCAGTACTTTAATGTATTTAAATAAAATAAAATAAAATAAAAGAATCCCATAAAAAATATAAAATAAAGGAATTTAATTAAAATAATATTAAACAAGATAATATAAAATGAAATAACACAAAATAAAATAAAATATTATCAAACAGAAAAATATTTAGACTAAATTAAAGATATATGTATAAAAATAAATTATAATAAAATAAAATAAATGTAAATAAGATGAAATAGTATAAAATTAAGAAAATAAATTAATTAAAAATAAACAAAACAAACAGAAATAAACTCAAATACAAAATAACAGATTAAAATTAGATAACAAAAATAAAATTAAAATTAAATTTAATAATAACACTAAAAGCATAAAAAATAAAAAAATAATGAAAATAAAATATATTTCAAATTAAATAAACACGATAAAATAAAATAAAATAATTAAAAAAAATAAACAAATCAACAAATGAAATAATTTAAGCAAAATAAAATAAAAGCAAATAAAACAAAATAAATACAATAAATTAAAAAAAAAGTAATTAAAATAAAGTTTAAAGCTATATATATAAATAAAATAAAATAAAATAAAATTAAAATATAATAAATATAAATGAAATATAGTAAAATAAATTAATTTCAAATGAGCAAAATAAAAAGAAATTAACTTAAATACAAAATAGTAAACTAAAATTGAATTAAAAAAACTAAATAGAAAAAAATTGTTAAAAAAAATTTAAATTATGAATTAATATAAAAATTACAATAACAAAAATAAATAAATTTAAAATAAATAAACCATAGTCAAATACGAAGAAAAAAAATTAAAAAAAAATGAACATCTCAATAAATAAAATAATTTAAACGAAATAAAATAAAATAGAACAAAATAAATACAATAATTAAAAAAAATTAATATAAAGTTAAAAAAATTATAAAAAAATATAATAAAATAAAATTAAAATATAATATATGTAAATAAAATATAGTAAAATAAATTAATTTCAAATGAACAAAATAAAATGAAACTAACTCAAATACAAAATAGTAAAATAAAATTAAATAAAAAAAATTATATAGAAATAAAATTGATAAAAAATTAAAATTAAAATTATAAAAATTAAATAAACTAATTTAAAATTAAATAAACCAGATAAAATAAACAAATATAATTTAAAACAAAAGTAAAATTAAATAAATAAATCATTAAAAAAAATAATTTCAACGAAAAAAAGTAAAACAAATTAGATACAATAAATAAAATAAAATAAATTAAAATAAAGTTAAAAGATATGTAAAAATATAATATAATAAATAAAAATTAAAATTTAATAAATGTAAATAAAATATAATAATATAAAATACAGTAAAATAAACTGATTTCAAATGATAAAAATTTCAAAAAAAAAAAAATTATATAAATATAAAAATTTTATAAAAAAATAAATTAATTTAAAATTAAATAAAAGAGTTTAATACGATAAAGTAAAATAATATAATTTAAAACAAACAAAAAAATAAATAAAATAAACAAATCAATAAATAAAATAATTTAAACGAAATACTAATACTAAACAAGATGAAATAAAACAAAATAAAACAAAACAAAATAAATACAATAAATAAAAAATAAATAAGAATAAAAAACCGAAAATAAAATATAATAAAATATTAAATTTATTTAAGATGTAATAAATAATAAACAATTGACTATAATAGTAATAAATATATAAAATATTTTAATTAATTTAAAATGAAAAAAATATATATTTAATTGAAAATTATAAAATAAATGAATTAAGCTAAAGGGAATAACATAAAATTAAAAACTATAAAAATGAAACAAAGTTAGTTAAAAAATAAAATAAAATAAAAAATTTAAATATAATAAAATAATATTAAGATTAAAAGAATAAAATAAATAAAAATAAAATTAAATAAAGTACAATTAATAAAAATAAAACAAATAAAGTAAAAGAAAATGAGAGAATTGTTTAGTACAAAACAAAATATTTAGTTTTTTATATTCAGTACACGAATTCAGTAAATAAAATATACTAAGGGAATAAAATAAAAAATAAGAGAAAATAAAAAAATAGAATAAAAACAAAATAATATAAAGTAAAATAAAAATACGTAAATAAAAGATAAAAATTTAAGCAAATAAATTTAATCAAAATGAGATGAAAAAAAAAAATTAAAAGAAATTAAATAAAAAATTCAATCATTAAAAGGAAATTTAAAAATATATAATAAATGAAAAAAATGTAATGAAAGGAAATTTAAATAAATAATATAAAAAATAATATGAAAAATTAAAATAAAATAAAATAAAATGAAATAAAATAACTAATAGATTGTATGGCAGCTATACTTTATGGTTGTACGATTTCAATGATTCACAGTACCAATATTTATTCAATTATTTGTGTAAGGACTAGTGAATTTCTGGTTGTGAGATGCATTATTGGACTATTTATGACCGCAAATCACATATCTCAACAAATCGATTCGGTCGGTTCCGACAAATTATCAGTGCATTAGAAAAATACATCTGCATACTTAGTTTCGTTGAAGTATCTCACAAACTGAGGGACTAGTTTTGGTTCCAATAGACGGACGGACAGACGAACATGGCTAAATCAGCTCAGCTCATCATTATGATATGATCAGTATATATTTTGGCGGACTTCTCTCTTATCCTTTTTTACTAATATTCTACGGACTAAAGTTAATTTACTATTTAATGCAAATGAAAGGTATAAAAAAGTCATACATAAAAAAAAGTATGAAAAAAATTTATAATAAATATTATTGTATTATGAGCATTTGGTTTCTCATATTTATTTGTTTGCAAAAGGGAACTTTTTTTAATCAGAATTTAACAGTAATTAACTAGTTATTTTCCTTTAAAATAACTTAAGGCATTTTAAATTTATTCATTTGTTATTCAGTTTAATACACTGTGCGCTTCATAAACACATCTAGTAAATTCGTTCATAATTTGTTTATATTTATTAAATTTTTTTAAAATTTTATTTTACATATTTAAAATTAAAAATTATTTAGTAAATGTGTTTTTTTTAATTTGCTCATCATTTGTGGCGTTCATGCGTTTCGTTTGCGGTTCATGTGGTACGTTGTAGCATGGCGTTGTTGTTTTTGCGCGCTTGCAAGGATTAATATTATTCATTTTCGCTGCGTGAATTCACAATTTTTTGTTTAAATTGATATTTTTCAACAAATATGCACATGTGCATATTTATTGTATGTGTGTGTGTGTGTAGAAATATTTGTGGTTTTTTATGTGCATTTTAATGCCATAATTAAATAACAGCGCCATATACAATTGTATAAAATAAAATTAAACAATCCGGCTGGTGTTACAATGTTAATGCGTTGGTTTACAGCAACAAGGAAAAAAACGGTATAATTTAAAAAACAAATCAAAAAAACTCCAACATCGCAAACTATAATTTTTTACGCAGATTTTAATTGCTTTTTATTTAAATTCAATTTTTTTTTTACTTAACTAAATTAAACAACAATTATTTCCACAAGCAAAGTCAGATTTTTCTGGCAGCGTGTGAGCTAATAAAAAAAGTTTTGTACCCCATTGCGTATACGTAACTTGCGCAAAAATACTTTATAATGCACTTTGTGTGATGCTTTCAATGCCCAACAGCGCCGTTTTTAGAGTTTAGTGTTGTTGTTGATATTTATAGAGAATGAAAATTAATTAATTTTTCCATTTACATGATACTCAAGTACAGCACTTTTAGTGGATCATATCTTTGATTGGTTGCAATTAACCAAATTACTAAAATTAACATTAAAAAAAAAACAGTGAAAATAATTTCAAATATGTATATACACTTATATATTTGTGTAATATGTGTGTATGCAATTGCTATGTATAATTAAAATGCGTACAAAAATTCAATTAACGCTTTGCGTTACATAAAAATAATCTTCTTTAAGTTAATTTATATTCAACAATTTTAAAAATGAAAATAAACATAATTAAGGGATTTGAAATTCCTAGTTTTTTCTGTATGATTTTACAAAAAATTCTTCCGCTGCTTTGAATCCTTCTTAATACATTTATTTAATTTAATAAATGCCATTAAAAATTGAAAAAATTGAAATATTTCAACCATGTGCCACTTTATTAACCAGAAAAATCTACTTGAGCACAACAGTTGTAAAGTAAAGTTTTATCCTTATAAACCGTTACAAATGCCTACAAATAGTATACATAGCGACTAAACTGCCTACTAAATGACTCAATTTATTATTTTACATAATTTTCCATTTCACTACTTTCATAATTCCAGTGTTATTTCCTTGATAAATGACAGGCCATCCATCGTTCATCATCTTAGCGTGCCAGTGATTAATCAGGAAAAAATATAATAAATTCTCAAGTGAAGAAAATTACTTAGTAAAGAAATTCTACTGAATTTCATTAACTAACAATTTTTGTAATTTAATGCGCATGAGTTTGTGTTTGTGTAAGTTTCAAAGTATAAAAGCGGGTAAACATGTGTGTTACCATTAAATATGTATCATTACTTATGTATACATGCATAAAGACATTACGAGCTGTGTAGCAAAAGTCTTTCCAATATTAAATTATTGCTATAAATATTTTCCAATCAAGGAGAAGAATTTCATTAAGTCTTAAACGCGTTAGACATACGAAAATGGTTTCTTGATAAGAACTTTTTGAAAAAAATTTTTTTTTTCGACAAATAAGCTTTTTATTTCCAAACGTGACCATGACCTAGTTGGCGGACAGACTCATCCTGGCCTTTTGTGGTGCACACTTACCTGAAGAAAACCACTGTCTTAATTGTTCTTTGTCTCTGCTGTGATGGGATGGATTAATGTTGTATCTACGGTAACGAAATGGCACAAACATTTGCTTAGATTTCGTTTGAATAACGCTAAACACTTCTTTGAAGTGGCTCCGTTTATGGTCGTGTGTGAGCATTCGCGGCACCCATCGCGCGAATTGCTTTTCATGTAAAATGTGATGTACCGCTCAGTTGAGATGCCTACAGCCTCAGCCAACTCACGCACTTTTATTCTCTGATCGTCGAATATCATTCCTTGGATTTTAGCGACGATTTCAGGCGTGACGATCTCTTTTGGACGACCTGAACATTCAGCGTAACTTATACTGGTACGGACACAATGGCACTCAGTAAACTACTTTTTAACCATCGAAATTGATGGTGTAAGAAATACTATGAGGTATTTCTCAAGTCTTTTCTTCGTTTCAGTGATGGTTTTTTTTAGCAAAAAATAATACTTAATCAGCTTAGTCAGAGGTTGTTTGCTTTCAATGCCTGTTAAGCACAATCTATATGGCTCAGCTTGTACAAAATTTAACAGCAGTCTATTAATCGATAACAGGTGGCGGCAGCAATATTGTATTTAAAGTAAGTGCGTGGCTAATTCAAAGTCACTGACTTATCAAACCACCCTCGTATTTAAAAAAAAAGTTTACAAAAGCTGTTGTAAGTGTTAAATCTTCGGTTATTTAAAGGTTTAATAAAAAAATTCTTCTTGGATTGAAGGACTAGAAGAGATATCTGCTAATTTTGTAGAAACTGATGGTGCTCTCGAGTGTCAGTTAGGATAGCTCTTGCAGGAAGGTAGATAATTTTTGAGCTTTAAAGTTGACGAAGTTGACTTTTCGCACAAATGAGCGATTTAGCATATTGTGAACATCGAGGATTTAGAAGATCTGAGGTCACACTGATAAAATCCAATCAGTTGATTGACGGTGATGATTGATCTCTCGCAAAATATGCTAGATAGGACCTTATAGTGGTATAGACTTAACTCTTGTATATAGACGTTGAATTTAGTGATTTCTATATTACAAATTGGTCGCAGCACAGCATGTCAGGCATGATTTCGTCTGATCATATTCTTTAAAAATGGCAATTCATCAGTGCTTGTTCTTCGTCGGCTCTTTGTCATCATATCTGTTTTGTTGCTTTTCAGATTGCATATACTATACGAAATCTTGTCGGGACATCGATTGGAGACTTCGCCAGCATTAAGATTTTTCTGATTACATTCTCAAACGAAAAAATTCCAGTATTAAAAGCTTCAATAAGTGACCGCATTTGCTTGATATCATTTCTCCTTGGAGCATTTAGTGCATGTTCATATCAAGCAGACGGTGAATGAGAAACTACTCTGAAAAAAAAGATAAATTAGTAAACACAGTTCTACACAATATAGTAAGGAAGATAGAAACGATGTTCGAAAACGCTGTTCGGAATATGCCGTAAGAATATTTCTCGACATATCCGGAGCGCTTAAAAATGTTCTTAAACAAACTTTAATCGACGAGTTAGAACCACTTGTGGATAAACACCCTACAAAATTGCAGAAAAATTAATGCCCAATGGAGACTTGACATGATAATGCTAGAGGTGCTTATAGGCCCACCACCAGAAGGAAAACTATCAGATCTTCTTGGGATTCCAGTAATCAACAAATTACTGAAGAACTACAGCGGTGGGCTGTCATGCTTACGGTTTATGCAGATGAATTTCTATTATTGTACCTGGTAAATGCTTGGAAACCACTAGCTCCCTGGCGAATCAGGCACTCCAAACAATAAGTAATTGGGTTAAGTCCTTCCGGCTCAGTGTCAGCCCTGGATGGATCTTGAACTACTTACAAGGATATACAAGGTATCGGCTTGAATAAAACCAAAGCTATAATATACTACATTATAGCCAAAGCACTAAGTACCTGGGAATGGTGTTGGATAATAAGTTGTCGTGGATTCTTAGTGTAGAGAAGCGAGTAAAGAAAACCCTATGCAGAAACAAAAAGATGTTAGGCTGCACTTGGGATCTGTCACCGTCCCTCTCACTCTTAATCTTCGTAGTGAATGTGAAACCAATACTTTTCTATGGAGTTATAGTTAGGTGAAAAGCTAAAAAAAAAATATAATAATAACGAATGTGGAAAGACTGGAAGGAATCACAGAGCACTTAAAAAAACAATATTTGCAGCGCATCATGTGATTTAGAATACACCACCCGCAATTGTTGTAGCTGAAAACAGGGCATTCATTACCTGTACGTCTTAAATCAGTTGAAAGTCTTGAAATATTTGTACAGCAGTATAGCATTATCTGTGAGGAGACAAACCTTTGATGGTTACAATAGAGACAGCTGGGTGGAGCTAAGGAGACAAGTTTGCAGACAGTGCTCTACATATATTTACAGATAATGAACGGGAGAACAGCGGCTTCAGTTTACTACACAAACCAGAAATAAAACGATCATTCGGACCACCAGTATACTCCAAGCTGAGGTATTTGCAACAAAAATGGTGGCAGAGCTATTGCAGGGGTTAAGTCCACCCAAGAGGAGAAGCCAGGCAGCTGTAAAGGCCATACATTCAAGCAATACGAAAACGGCAATGATAAAACTTTGCAAAGAGGCAATTTATAGATTGGCAAAGAACAGGAAAATCCACATTTACTGTATACCAGGCCATATGTGTATCGAGGGCAATGAGATAGCCCACGAACTGGCTAAAGAGGGAGTACTCTCGTTAGAGGAAGTAGCCATGAACTTACCAGTCCCATTAATGGAAATAAAACACACACAAAAAATAATTTTACATCGCCAGATTAACTGGCTTTGGGAATGAGCAACAGGCTGCAACAGAATGACTTGTAAACATTTTGTGGTAGTCTGGTGGACTGGTTGACAGAATTTCGTATTTTCTGCTGAAGTGAAGAAGTCCAATGGGAATTTGACGTTTTACGAGTTAACGCAGATGCCAAATCAATTGAACAAGTACTGAAGCGATTACTTTAAGATCCACGTTCGTATGCAGTTGCATTTTTTGTGTACAGACGCTTTCATGAGAACTCAGTGAACCCTTCAAGTGAATATGTCTGAGTGATTCTCTTTCTTTATCAGCAACGATCCAAAGTTTCACACGATTTGTTTGGCCAATAGTTCTTTACGTTTCCAGAGTGGAGATCATATATCATACGAAAGAGCAGAAATTGAGCACAGCTTCATGACTGCCACGGCTTACCCAGCGCTAATGCCAATTACTATTAATTACGTTTTTGTTTAAGTAAGAGAGCGTCAAATTTTACCCTTTCTTTTGTACGCTTTCTAGTTTCATCTTGGCTGTGTTAAGTAGAGACACAAAATTTAAAATCTGATGATTGATTTTAAGGTAGCTTTCAAACCAAATATTCTTCCAATTCTGCACATGAGCGTTACGATTTTATAAATTAATATAATATGTTTGTCTAGATATGCTCTACTAACCCCACATCTACTTCAAATTCTTACCCATGCCAACGACCTCATGCCGTGACTACTAAGCTTACGCTCTGTTCTTAGGTTTGTGGGTGAGTCAGTAGAGCGGCGTATCACTGCGTAGATACTTGTATGCTCATTAAGAGCACTTACAGTTACGATATCAATGTTGCCACGTTTTAAGTGTTGCCTAATTTACTTCAATTTGACCAGCGAGTGAGTGAGTGCAAGCAAGTGGACGCACTTCTGTTATGTGATACCACTGCCCTCCTTCTCACTGTCGCCTTCTTGTCATGCTAGAAATGTTTGTTGTTTTCCTTAATATAAGCTTATGAGTTTCTTTATTCATTTGTATACATGTTTATACAGTGTTGTTTGCTTTTTCGTTCCTCTTTCGTTGCCTACGTTGTTTGGTCGCGTGGCGTACTTAACTTTAATTCTCTTTTTGGCTAACAAAAACCTCATTTTGTTGGCATTATTTTTAGTCGATTGCGTGCAAAGTGGATATACGTAGACGCATACATGCATACATACACTTTTAATATTCTATCATTCATGGCTCACGCTCAAAAAGAAAAAAAAAACGTCTCTAAAATAAATAGAAAGAAGAAATGCTAGACTTTTGGCCGGCAGTTGGGGCTATTAAACAGTATCTACGAGAGGACATTAAATGTTCATTATTCATTTGCTGGCATTTGGGTAAGCATGCTTGCGGTTTTAGTGGGTGTGTTCATTTGCGGAAAGAACAATGATGACTTGCCTGCTGGCATGGTGAAAGATTGTGAAAAAAGTGAACAACAAAGCACTGAATGCTTTAAAAGGGAAATTAGAAAAATTTAGCTGTTAAAGAAAAAGATAGAAAAATTCAAAAAAAATTGACGACCCACGTCTGTGCTACCATCGAAAGAAGCGATAGATGTGGGTTTTGGAAGTTTTTGTGTCGACAATGAGTTGTCAATGGTGCTAAGAATAGTGGCTTTCGATTATAAATGCAAGAGAAAAAAATATTTTTTATTTATTTAAGTGAGCTTATTGCCAATTAAAATCAATTAAATTAAGAAAAAATAAAATTAAATAAAATAAAAATTAATTGAATTTGTGTTAAAAAGATTGCGAAAATTGTATTTTGACAGTTTATTGTGAAAAATTTTCTTTTACTATATTGACGGTGTTAGGTTGCTATTCAAAGAATGCACAATTTCTCACTTTGAGTTAAAATTTTCAAATATTCAAATACTCCAATAGTAGAAAAAAGGCAAAACTATTTCCGTAATGCTTAAGGGGTTAGGTGGGTTTCAGAGGTTAAAAAAGGAATTTTCACCATTTTTTTTTATATATACAATCACATATTTTATTCAAACAATTTACCATATCAAAGATACATATTTAAACAGTATTTTGTAAAATGTTTATTCAAAAATTTCGAAAACTTAGCCATTGGTACCTCATCTCCCTTGACATCTCAAAAGAAAATACTCTCACCATGGACAGCATAACTCATTATTGGTTCAACTAAAATCAAAAAACCAAAAACATTTCGTTGGTACATGGATAAATCTCGTATTAACGGAAGGAAAAGAAGAAAATTAAAATTTGATTTTTTGAAAGATTTTAAACCAAAAAAAAACACATTTTTTTAAACCAAATTTTAACCATGCATTGGCTAGAAAAAATTAGTTGTAATAAAAAAAATCCTTCGTTCAGTGACTAGATAATGTTATTAAAAAGATGTATGCCAAATTTGAAGAAAATCGCTTTATAACTTTTCGAGAAATCGTGTCCACCGTCCTAAAAAATAGAGTTTTGAGATAAACGCGTTTAAAGTTTCAAATTGGCACAGACATGATACAGACAGACCAATCGATTTGAAATTTTAGGAGAATATTTTAAACATATTGAAATTTAATAAGACAAAAAAATGTGGTTTTTTTTTTTGAATTTTCAAACCCACCTAAAATTTTTAGTGTGTCTCTAGTAACAGAATATCAAATAACAAAATCAAATCTAAATATATAAAACAAGAATGTTTGTATGTACATATGCATCTTACAGACTCGGAAATCACCCATCTGGTTTTTTTTTAAATTTTCAGGATATCTTCATTGGGGTTTTCCTGTGAAGTGGATCTGGAACCGATCTATCCCATAAATTCTTATTTATTATCCGATTTACTAAATTTATGTAGGGAATACTTTTTCTTCGAGAATGTGGTCTTGGGAGCGATCTATTCAATTGTCGCTACAATGTGCTAAGTATTGTGAACACATAAATATAAATATGTAAATTGATATAAAAAAGTTTGAAATTTTTAATTTATTGAATAATTTTTTACAATATCAATGATAACATCTAAATTCAGCAAGATAATAAGAGCCACTACAACATGTGGCCCGGTATTGTTAGTTTTATATAAAATTATATTTTTCCTGAAGTTTTTAATTTTTAAATTTTTTTTTTGAATTTTCAGAATTATTATTTAAATTCAGTACAGCTTTTTTGAAGTTGTTTTTTAAATTCATTTAGTATTTCTGAAATAGATTTATTTGAATTTATTTTCTAATTTTTTCTAAAGTAATTATTTGCCGTTTTGGGTTGAGTAAAACAGATACTTCGAACAGTGAATGACTGTTCTGATTCAATGGTACTTAAGGTTCACAATGATAAAAGGGATCTGTTTCTTAACACAAGGAATTACAAAATCCCAGCCTGGATCAAACCAAAGCTGGAAGAGGCCACCTTTCAGACGAAACTTGGAACCAAGTAAAAGTTTATCGATTTATTGGTTTCAAAAGTGCAGGCGTGGATTTTTATGTCTTTTAAAATAAACCAGTTTTCTTTTAGTTAAAACTCGGGTATTTATGAAAATGTATCGCTCAATAATCACACAGCGCGTTAAAATTGTTCAAATCTACTGCCAAAATAGTGATGCGGCCACGTTCCGTGATTTCAGAAGAAATTACGGTGCACATAGTCGTCCAAATATGGAAAGAATTGTTAAAATTTTAAGGAAATTTTGAGATACTGGATCGTTTACAGATATTGTGAGGCCTCAGAATCATCATTTTTCCCTTTTCACCTGAAATGCTGTAAGTGAAAGTGTAGCCGAAGGCCCGAATGTGTCTATTTCTTGACATTCTCAACAGTTGGATATTTCTTACGGCACATTATGGCGTGTTTTGCACTTGGAATTACTCCTACATCCATATAAAGTACAGCTCACACAACAACTAAGGCCAGCTGACCATTCACAACGCCGCAGTTACGCCATTTTTCCAAGAAAATTTTCTTCAGTTACGAGACACATTTCTTACTCGGTGGATATGTAAAATTGTCGCTTGTTGGGCTTTGCGAATCCTTAAATAATTGAAGAGAGGCCGTTACACCCAAAACAACTTACTGTGTGTTGAGCTCTTTGGACCGGAGGTGTGATTGGACCTTACTTCCTTGAAAATGATAACGGCGAGACCGTCATTTTAAATTCTTTATGATCGTATGATAACCGATTTTTTTTTGGCCTACCATTGCAGAACGCGACTGGGACAATATGTGGTTCCAAAAAATGGAGCCAAATGCCACTCAGCACAAGCGATAGGGGTTTATTACCAAATAAATTTCCCTTCCGCCGAAGCTCTCGTGTTGGTGTTGTCAATTGGCTACCGAGATTATGCGATTTGATACCGCTGGACATTTTGTTGTGGGTCTATGCGAAAGATCGTGTTTATGCGGATAAACTTTTAACTCTTGAGCGCTTGAAAATCAACATTTGTCAAGTTATGGCTGAGATACAGCCGAATATGTGCCAAAAAGTGGTCGAAAATTACCTCAACGGCGTTTGAAAAATTTCCAGAGGCGGTCAGCTGAATGATGTAAGAGTCGAAAATTGATTAGCCTGTACTTACGAATTATGTTGGACAGCAAGTTGTCGGTGAGGCTCAGTGTGGAGTAGGAAGTGAAGAAGACATTAGCTGTGCTTTATACATATAAACGGATACTTTATATTACCTGAGTCTCTCGCCTGCGCTTTCACGTTGGATATTCGTTGCGAGCATTCATGTGAAGACTTTCAAGGATTATTATTTTCAACGGAACGCTCAACAGCACAGCAACTGAAGCATTTTCTTCGACATTGAGATACTGCTACAAACCTAGTAGCTATAAGTGGAACATTCATTACTATTGCGAGATTATACCCTTCAAATTAGTTGAAAATATACTGGACTTAGCAGTATAACATTATCTTTAAGTATAAGAACGTAAACTTACTTGGCGACGAAAAACTGCAGGGTCCTTAAACATCAATGGTTAAAGGGCCAAAAGGACTACTACATTTTCTGGAGTATGTAATTCAAACTAAAAGTGTAGCATTCCAGCTTTGGTCATATGTAGTGGATCTGGTACTACTATGGATGTGGTATCGTCTTATTTAGACTCGTAGGTGTCAACCAGTTCAACCTTACCTAACCTAAACTGATTTTAAAGAAAAAAGGGTTTACTTGGATTTGAATTTTATTGATCTGTGAAAATATTTTCAATTACTTTTAGTTTATTTTTTTTATAATATCTCGTAAAATATAAAAGTAATGACAAAATACTTCATTTTTTTACTATAATTGAAGCATTTCGTGCATGAAGAAATTATAATTTAAAACCAATTTAACACACTTTTACATCATTGGCTGCAAATCTCGCACTACAATCATTACTACGATCTCTTTTACACTGTTTGCGCACGCCTCTTTCGTCAGTGGAGTCCATTCCTATGGTCAGTTAATGCGTACAAATTTTCGTCAATTTTTTAAATTTTACTCACACCTTCTTTCTCCACATTCGTGTTAGCAATTTCTCTACCCTTAGCGAGAAGTGGTGTTTATATATGTATTTTCGCTACTGTGACTACCTACACATCTACTATGTATGAATGCGTAGATTTTTGTGTAGGAATTCGCTATTCTTCCTAACATCAGGGACCATTGTGTCAGCCTCCATTTGCTTGCTTTCTTTTAATGCTGGTAATAATGAAAAGCATATAAAATGAGTAATTGGCAACATGTTTCCCAGCATTTATTCTCTTCATTATTATCATTTTTTCCCTTGGTCTTCCATAAAAGGCTATTATGCCGTCCATTCTTTACACAACTTTATTTAGACTTGTATGCGTGTGCATATAGTTATGTATGTGTTTATTGCGGAAGTATGAGCGTACACAGTCTTAATATTTCTATTTATTTGAGTGAATATTTTTTCATGTTTCTACACTCATAATGGATAATATTACGCGTAAAGTAGTGTTTGCAAAACCAATACATACTTATGTGGGTAAGATGTGGATATATTATAAATATAAAACAAAAAATTTTTAACAGAGATAATATGTCGTAAGTGATAGCTTGCATGTGAGAAGATTTTTATATATAGAAAATTTTAATAAAATACAATGTTTTTGGTACTTTATTGTTGATGAGGGCTTTGTGAAGGTGGAGGAAATATACTTTAATTAAATATTGTATTTAAGTATATTTCAAATTTTTAAATTAAATATCTTCTTACGATATTATAACGTAAGTGGCGTCACGCAGTATGCATAAATATACTTTATATAGAGAAATTTTGTTTCAGATTAGCTTATGCATTCAGATATGTGTTCAGTGGCGGACAAAAATCACCGCCTATATACGTTATGTAGAAAATACTATCACTTTGCTGAAAAATGTAGGTATACAGTTTAATTTTAAATCCTTTTCTATTCACATGTATTGGAATAAATCCATTATCGAACATAAAATAGAACAATTATGGTGAAAAAACGCGGAAACGTCCCTGACAAAATTCTACATTCCACACAGGTTTACTAGCAGTTATGTCGATATGTTGTGTTGTTATGGTGGTATCCTTTTTTAATATTTTTTTAGATTATGTTTTCTAATTTGCTAGTATAGAATTTAGTTGTGGTTTAAACACATTGGCATCAATAATGGTTCCGCGAAAAGTGTTATCAATTGACGTAAGATTCTTACGTTATTCAGCACAGAAAAGAGAAGAAAACGTCTGGTGAAATTTCAAATATTTTAAACTTAAGTCCACCAAAGGTACAGACTATTGTTAGATCCACAAAAAAAAAAAAAAAAAATTAAAAAAAAAGTCGCGTGTTGGCCGCCCGAAGAAACTAACTCAAAGAGACATCAGCTTATTCTGAAGGAAATGAATGATGATTCTAAAGTTACTGCACCAAAGTTAGTCCAAAATTTCGCAGGCTCATCAAGAAAGTGTGTCCATCCAAGAACAATTCGAAGAGTTCTGAACGATAACAATTAAAAGAAAATCTAAAACTTTGCTTGGAGCTCGCTAAAGCACATTTAGACTAAGGAATGAATTTTTGGAAAAAAGTCTTACTTACACACAAATCGAAGTTCAATATATTTGGCAGCGATGGAAGAGCAAAAGTTTGGAGAAAAGAAAACACTGCACTTAAAGCCAAAAATATAGTACCAACAGTGAAGTATGGTGGCGGTAACGTAATAGTTTGAGGTGCGGTTGTGGCATCTGGAGTTGGAAAGCTTGTTTTTATTGAGGGTAATCGGAAGCTAAACTGAAACCTTCGGCAGACAGTCTATATTGTTAAGTATTGTTTACTTTATCATGCTCCAAGGCAATTACACACACCACCTCAAAGCCCAGATTTGAATGTTATTGAATATGTCTGGGAGATTTATGAACGAAAAATTAGAAAAAACAGATTTCCGGCTCAGCATTACTCAAAGAACGTCTTATTGAAACTTGGGACAGTATTACTTCCTCAGAATTGACAAATTTAGTAGCTTCGATGCGTCGACGGCTTCAAGCTGTTATGAGCGAACGGTGAACCAACTAAATACTAATAATATCATGTTACCTCATATTAACCACGGTTTTTGCGCTTTATAGCTTTAATATTTTATGTTAAAAAATGTTTTTTTTTTTTATGATAACGGAAAAAAGTTGAAATAAACTGTAACGCTAAATTTTCCAATAAACTTTTTGAACTTTAATTCAACGAAAACAGGGGGTATATGTAGATTTTTGTCTGCCACTGTACGTATATTCAAAAAACTTGATTTCAATTTATTTTCTTTCGTGAAAGTAGACAATGTACCGATCTTATCAGGTTATTGGTCCTTAGAAGGTATTGATGTTTAGTTCTTTGGTAGGTTTCTGTCAAGATTAAGATGTTCCATACGCTATTTCCGTGAAGAGGAACACAAATCTACCGATCGGCTAAAATAACTCAGATTTGGATAAAAATATAGATCGTGATCTACGGACGCGGTAGTTTATAAGTACTGCTTCTGAGGTCTGTTTTGAGCTAGTCGGATGAAGAAATCAACGAAGCTGTTGATTATTTCCATATTTGCGTCCGAAAAGCCACCTCGAACTCACTCCTTCCATCCAACAGCTGAACGGATGAAACAGACTCCTCTATTGTCCAAACAAAGAAAAAGAAAAGATAGTAGTAAGAAAAAGTTGGTAACAAACTAGATATCTCAGCGACAAGAAACGACTGAATGCACTTACTAAATAACTTAAAAACATTTTAAGCAGTTCGGTATAAATTTTGGTGGGTCCATCTCTTCCAGTTGTGGCATTGACATACTTAATATACCATTTCATAAACATGTAGGGTATAAATATGTTTCGTCCAAAAATTGTATGAGCCAACGGCTAAAAAAATTTAAAATAGGTCCTCTTCAAAAACTTTTTGAAATCTCTCTTTTTATATATAATTTGTGAAATCAATATTTGAAAGTAAAAATTTTAGGAAAAAATATTTTCCCAACAACCCTTCCATAAATATCTTGATAGCCATACTTATTGCCTTAATTTGATACCCATACTGTATCACTTATTATTGATATTGAGACCCAGTATTCATTGCTGGATAATTTTTGAAAATGTGGCATCCCTCAAAAACATTTGGAATTTCAAAGACTTCAAATTCTTTTTAGTTTATTAATATTATTAATTATTAATAATAATATTAATATTGCATTTAACTTAGCTAACCAATTTAAGTCTGTTAAAATTTTCCCACCGTCAAGCTTTAAAAATAAAGCGATTTTATTCCGATATACATAAGTGACGAAAAATGTATAATATATTTTGTTAATTATTTTATATTAAAATATTGAAACATGTTGCAACGCTACTGAAATACATAATTTTTATAAAGCCTTTTTTAATCTTTCAGTTTGTAAAATTATCTTTATTTTAATACTTTTTAAATGATTCTACCGGCCCACAAACCACACCAAACCTTTGTTTCTCTAGATGGAATCGTCCCAAATGCGGCAATTTTGCTTGTTTACATACCCATTGAGCTAAAAATTGGCCTCATCGCTGAACAAAATTTGTCTCGAAAACGTCGGATCTTCTTGGAACTTTTCAAGACCCCATAGAGTGAAGCGATGTCGCTTGGGAAGGTCGAGTGGCTTCAGTTCTTCTACAAGCTGTATTTTGTCAGTCCGAGTTGTTGCGAACGGCGTCGAATCGACTCTCCACGGTCTTCGTGTACACTCTCAGCTTCGGGCGCTATATTTTCTTCACTGCGTGCTGAACGTGGTATATTGGGTGGAATATTTTCCAATAATGAATGCTCAATAGGCCGATTATGTTGATCATAAGTTGAGGGAAGCGCGCGAAACACATTCTTTACAGAACGTGAATTTTTGTAATAAAGTTGAATGATTTGTAAACGTTGTTCAGGCATTTTTGTAATAAAGTTGAATGATTTGTAAACGTTGTTCAGGCGAGTCTTTCCATGATGAAATGCCAAAGAATACTGAACAAGCGACGACTCATGCGTGATCTGTCAAAAAATGGCTATTCAAAAACGTACCTCTGCTTGGATCATCATTTATATATAAGATTTGATTTAAATAGTTTACAAAAATTACTTCCCACCATTCATGCAATATTAATTACATATTATTTAAAATAATATTTATGTTTGAAAGCAAAAATGTATATTTTTCATCAACTCATCATTAGGATTATTTGTTACAATTTCTAGGTAAAGGGGTCAGGTTAAGTGCCCTTAATATAGAATGGAATCCATGAAACTTGCCTTTCATGCTGCGAAAAATACTTGCCACTGTGTGTTTTTATGCACATTTAGATATATTTTTTTATCAACTACGCACTGTCATCTCTCAATATCATGAATATTGTCTCCAACTTTTTTAGTATCTTACAAAGCATAAATACGACTGCATGCTCGAATCGCTAAACATAGTTTCTGGGCATATTTCATGTCCTGCAGCGCTTTAATGGATACTAAATAAAAAAAACGAGAAAGCGAGCCGTTGCTCGTTATTAATAAAGAAACTGCAGGGTTGCGAACAGCTGGTAAAGTAGTTTACGGCCACTGAAAGTAATGCACAACAAAGGATGAAATAGCCGGCAAATACTCGTAGTACATCATGAAAGGCTGTGTGGAGAGGGAGAGTTTTATGTTTAATCATTTTGATTTGTTCCCACACAAGTACTACCTCTGCCTTCACTACTTATATACATGCGAAACGTAGGTATCCATCTCATCTCCCGGAGTGGGTTGAACTATTCATTTTATTTCAAGAACTCGGACTAAATTGAAGGTACATAAATTGCAAATAAAAAAGTACAAAAAAAAAAAAAAACAAAAAAAAAGAGAAGAAAAGTATGAGCTGCTTGAAATGTTGAAATGAGCGTGGAAATTGCCACAAATTGCAAAATCGTGACTGGCGTAATTTTCACAAGTTGCAAATGGTACTGCTATGTAACTGTGTACATAGTTAATATTATGTGTAAGGTGGTGGGTGGAGTAACAAAAGAGGGCTAAACAGGTCATGAGCGTAATAAATATTGCATAAGAGCAGATTTAATGCCGCAAGCCCATTTCCAAAAAAAAAAAAAAAAAAAAAAATGCTTTTATGTTGAAGAAACTTTATAGAAATTATGAGTTTAGCATCAAATAATTTCAATTTAGGCACATGAAAAGGTTCAACGCCTACAGATATGCAACAGATAATAAGAAAAGCTCAATTAATAAGCAAAAGAAACTCAACCCAAAAGTTCTCTGCAAAACAGTTTCTCCGCTTTATAAAACTCCCACAAGAATATATTATTTTATTGCTGCCTAAAAGTATGCAATATTCTATAGCGCCACCTTCGTTTTCTGCTTCATTTGTCAGCCATTGTTTTAACCTAAATTACCAAATTTTTTTTTAAATTTTCTATACCTTTCCTTCGCATTCGGAGCTTCTAAGTTTAGCAATGTAATTAAGCAACATTATCCTCAACCAGCTTCCGGCAACTTGCATGCTTTGTTATCAGGCTTTGCATACTTTTAGGCACACAATTAAATATAATCACTGCCTGCCACAGCAAATACTTCTTTCTTTAAGAAATATCTACGAAAAAGGCTTTATTATGTGCGCAAAATTAGAGATTTCCACGTGGAATGCGAGCTTTCTTTTTTTTCTGAAAAGGAATTCGTTCACTTGCGCTGGTGTGTGTGCGCTTTAATCAATGGAAATTTCGGCTTTAATAACTGAGCAAATATTTACACATAACTTTAGCATGCCAGCAATGTCGTTGAAGGCACGCTTGCTTGGAATATTTAATCAATTATAATAAGCGAGTTTTTATACCTTTAATGAAGGTGAAGTGATATTATTATTACTTTTGCTTGAAGTATGTATGTAAATGTCAAAAGGAGAAAAAAGAAAATTCGGGTGATCCAAAGAAATCATGAAGCTCCCAATCAACCGACCATTTAGACATTATAATTTATGCGATATTTTATATTATAGCGTGTTTGATGAGTACTAACAATTAAAAGACCAGAGTTTGAGTCCTGGTCTAACCAACATCCAAAATTTCACAAAATTTTTTTAAATATAAATATTAAGTAAATTTTTCTATTTGCGGTCGCCCCTCGATAAGGAATGTCAACCTCTCCGAGTGTAGATCTGAAAAGAAATAAAAAGCTTATCATAAAAACAGAGTCAGTCGTTCGAAGGCGACTGTAAGTTCCTCCATTTGTTGGAAAAGCATTAAGAAGAACACGACATCTGATAGGGAGCATTTCTCCTAAAAAATTATTCAGATTACAAAGCACGAATGAGTGTTAAATGTATTAGTCAATTCATTAGTTCATTTCGTTCTATGGTCATTTAGGAAGTACACGGCCTGACACATATATACTAGAATCTATATGATTTTTAGTTAGCCCTAACCTTCAAAAGAAGCGTGAATAAATTTGACAGCAGTTGGATCATTAGTTTGTGATTTATAGCATTCTGAGTGAAGCAACTTTTGTTATTGTGAAAAAATGGATAAAAAAGAATCTCGTGTGTTGATAAAAATTTGCTTTTTGATGGGGAAAAACAATAGAAACAAAAACTTGGTTTGATGACGAGTTTTCGGATATTGCCCCAGGAAAATCAACCATCAAGGATTGGTATGCTAAGTCTAGGTGTGGTGAAATAAGAACCGAAGACGATGAAGCCAGTGGACGCCTAAAAGAGGTTGTTACCTACGGAAAAATCAAAAAAATTCACAAAATAATTCTGAATGGCCGTAAATTGAAATTGAATAAAATAGCTGGCACTCTAAAGATATCAACAGAATGTGCACATCATATCATTCACGAAGTTTTGTGTATGAGAAAGCTCTGCGCAAAGTGGCTGCCACGGGAGTTCACTTCTGACCAAAAAGAAGGACGAGTTGATGATTCGGGGTAGTGTTTGGAGATGTTTGAGCATAATAAACCCGTGTTTTTACACCGATATTTGACAATGGTTGAAACATGGCTCCATCCTTTCACTCCGAAGTGCAATCGACAGTCATCCAAGTGGACTGCATACGATGAATTCACTCCAAAGCGTAGAAAGATGCAACAGTCGACTGGCAAGGTGATGGCGTCTGTATTTTGAGATGCGCATGGAATAATTTTCATTGACTACCTTGAAAAAGGAAGAATCATTAAATTTTTTTGGACCGTTTGAAGGACGAAATCGCCGAAAAACGGCAGCATTTGAAGAAAAAAGGAAGTGCTGTTTCACCAAGATAATGCACCGTGTCACAAGTTAGTGAAGTCGATGGCAAAAACAATGAATGGGTCTTCGAAGTGCTTCCGCATTCATCGTATTCTCTAGATATATCCACCAGCGACTACTTCCTGTTCTCAGACATCAAAAGAATGATCGTTGGAAATTTTTTTTTTGCCGAATGAAGAGGTGATCGCTGAAACTGCATTTTGAAGCAAAGGACAAACAGTTAAACAAAAAAAGTTGGATGGTCGCTATAATCAGTGTACCACCCTTGAAGGAAACTGTATTGAATTAAACAAAATTGATATTGCCCAAAAAATGTGTTTTACTACGGTAGACCGGGGATTTTTCAGTGTTACAAAAACCTATGGAAAATCGTTCTGAAGATCATCAATTGCCAAAGATCTTTTGTAACATAATCCAAGAAACGAGGTGACATTTTCATTTGAATGTCAAGATCTTATCGGTTTTAAATACCCAAAATGTGTTTTAGAAAAAACTGTTTAATTCTGTTGATTATGAAATAATTAAAGATCATAATCTATTTATCAAACCAACGTGGCTCAAAAGTATCAGTCCTTTTGAAAAAAAAAACGATTTTTTTTCAAAATTGGTTTTATTCGTTAAATCTCAATTTAGAGCCCGAAGTTCATTACAGCGTGGTTGAGATATTTCCATACAGCTTTTTGTAGAACGATTCTTCATTTGCACAAAAATTGTACTCAGCTGCAGGAATAACCTTTCCGTTTCAGCGATTTTTCTTATCGGTGACCTTTTTTTGGACCTCTGAAAAATGCGGTGGTTGTGGGAGCAATTTGAAGTTCAACTCATGTTATGTATTCGCATAGTCTTGTTTTCGGGATTCAACCTTGAAACGTTACAATTACACTATATTCGAAATATATTGCAACACGTATAACCCAAAATATGCAGGCCATAATCTTTCCAGTCGATTGTTGGGTACTCCGGCGTTTTTGACAAGGTTTACCACTTGTAGTCCACTCATATGAAAATCGTTTTGATTTTGGACTGCCCCTTTGGATCCATATGTCCTTCATTGTAACATATAGACACAGAGCATAGCCGATTTGCTACTTGTTTTTGGCAACCGTGAGCAAACGAAGCAGTTTCCATGGGAGAGTATGATGAGCATGCATCTTGCACTTTCCTTCACCTACACATAATCAACAACATCGAATAGGAAAGAGCTAGTTGTAGTTCCGAAAAGACGATCCAATTTTGTATCTCGCTTTTCGAATGATACTTCTCCGATGATTTGCATTCATATATGTATATTGGGCAAAATTGAGCCGGCTAGCTTGTATATTCGGAAGTTAAGAAATTCTTTGATAGGAGGACATGCTCATTTAGAATTGATGTATCAACCGATAGCTACAATTCATTTTTACATTCCTCTGTTTAGCCAAGTGGTGCCGAAAAAGGTGAGTTTGAGATAAAGCAACATACTCCACGTAACAATGTAGCATGACTACCTGCTTCTTCAGAGCCAAAAACAACTGTTAATGAAAGAAAACTGTAATATATGCTACCAAATATAAGTGGTTTGTATACTAAGCTCAAAGATTTATGCCGAATATGTATTCAATCCCGAAATCTTATGTAGCAAATTTGAAGACTTTAGAGATGATCGTTTAAATAAAAATGGAGGGCGGAGTACTTATGGGTGCTCAAAGATAAGATCAGCAGCAGAAGAAATTAGTTTTGCGAAATTTGAAGCGATGGAATTTCTTGGAGTTCAAATATACAAAATAAACAAGAGTATTTATTTTGTCACCAGCTACAAGCCGCCAAATTTTTGATTTCTCAACTTATTCCTCACGGCTAAGGTCTTTATATTCAAAAAATGACACAACTGACCCTATTGCTTTAATTGATGACTAGAATTTATCCTGCGTATCATGGAATATTAATGATAATTTACTTGTACTTAGCTTAACGCGTGATAATGTACATGATTTCTTAAACGAGCTTTTGACCAGAGCTTTTTTTTTCAAATAAATAACTTTTGTAAAAATAGGATTTTTTGGCATCGATCAGTT
Source organism: Neoceratitis asiatica (assembly GCA_030068015.2). NCBI lineage: Eukaryota > Metazoa > Arthropoda > Insecta > Diptera > Tephritidae > Neoceratitis > Neoceratitis asiatica. The sequence continues at coordinate 27,611,036 of CM061526.1, forward strand.
CCAGGTCAACTTTCAGAAAGAAAAATTTTTCGCTATAATAAAGTTGGCTAAAAGCTACCAGCCTACTTCACTATGTAACAAATTACCAGTAAATTTAACAAATAAATAAAAAAAATTTGTAGGTCCCTGGTCTAATTCCCCAGTGAAAAAGCGGTGTTCATATTAAATTTAGCGGTGTAAAGCTACCTTCGTAGCAAATGTAAATGAGTTCGAACCAAAAATATAATTTTTTAGCATAGGTCGGTCCTTGATCCACTTACAGTATAATTATTTCGGGTCTTTCCTGTTTGGCTGGATATCAATCTGAATATCATGGAAATCGGTCAGGCGTTCTTGAATTATAAGCCAACCCCGCCTAGGGTCAAGTCCAGTCTTAGTCATCGAGGCCATCTAACGGGAGGTCCAGAAAACGTGCTGTTTCGACGGGTTCGGACCAAAGGGAAAGGTGTGTTAGGTGAATCGGGTTGAGTGGGCATGCAAAGAGATGGTTAGTGTCGTGCGGGGATTCGTTGCTTGCGGAACATGTGTAGGGTATGTCAGTAGGAGTTGAGCCTGCTACAATATCCAGATCTTAATTACGCCAGGGTTACAAGGGGCTCTCGAGGCAGCTCGAGCTCTTGTTCTGCAATGGGTGGTGATTTGATTATGAGAACACCATTCACAGGAAGAGAGTTCACGAAGATGTTAACGGACTCTCGGTGAATGGTGTTTATAGCCGTACGCCATCCTGTCCAGCGGGTCCTGTCTGTATTGCTGCATGGAGTCGCGGCAGTCAAGTACTCCATTCCTGATGTACCTAGGCTCAGCTTCCAATAGGTGTCTGTTTGGATGATCCCTATAGTAGCATCCTAGCAGATATTGCTTACGCAGTATTACATTAAAGTGATGACAACTTTGGGTTGTTTGTGGCCGGAATTTTAACGTTATCGACTTTAACATTTAGTTCTATCCAGTATCCTTCTTCCAGTTGCTGAAAAGGGTGGCAGAAGATTGCGCTGGTTGTAGGTGAAGATGTCGTGTAGTGAAGAAGTTGGAAAGTCGAACAAAGGCTATCAATATCCTGATCAGTCGTCAAAATCAAACAGTCATCGGTGTATGAGATCAAGGAGACGCCTTTGGTGGTGGAGGGAGCCTCGAAATATATAAATTAAAGAGCACCGATCACTCACAGGTGATCCATGGTCCACCTCTTCCACCCGGATTCCGGGCACATATAGTGTGTGAGAGACGTGAACAGCAAGACCCAATTGTCATCGCTACTGGGGAAAGGAGAGATATCGCCCGATAAGACTCTCCTTTATATACAGGTTTCCCCGGAAATAGTAGCGGGACCACTTTATCCAGTTTCCACGTATCAGATATAATTAGAGTGGCCAAAGAAAAATTGGTAATATTGCGAACCTAAGCGTAGTAATTAATATCGCTTTCTTTTATGGATTCGAGTATAGATTGCAATATTTATTGTTACAATTTTGAACTGAGATGTATAAATAGACACTAAAGTGGTTACTGTATGATTTCATATAAAAATAATTCAACATTGAAAATTTGCAATAAACATTTAACTAAAATAGTCGCATGTTTAATGCATATGCTATTGAGCTTCCATTGTTATTTCAATTTTGCTCTGTATTATGTGCCACTTCCACATAAATTTTAAACTATTCACAAGCATTATTTTATATATTTATTTGACCCAAATTCGTTGCTGATGGAAGGCACTAAATTTATGGCAAACTTTTTTTTTTGCCACTAAAGTTAAGCAGCTCAACCCTTTCTATTAGACAATAAACAAAAAATGTTATATTTGAAAATTTGCGTAAAAAGCAGGATGATGATGAGCAACTGCGGTGACTGCGGCGACTCTTGACTAATGATTATGACCAAATGGCGCCACAAACTAAAAGTAAAATGCAATTTAAATTGCAACCAAGCATAAAAAAAGAAAAAAAGGACGGAAATAAATATTGTAGTTAGTCACTGAAAAGCCGGAAGTTTTTGAGGTCAAATCAACTACTTCAACAACAACGGTAAAGTGGATATGTGCTCGACGTAAGCTACAGATTGTGTCACTATCACTTATTCCTAAGTACAAAGCATACATTTAGGGGCGTCAAATGCGAGAATGACAATTTCCTTGGTATTCATCTCATACGTATGGTATATAAATGGGAAGTTGTGTAGTGGTGCTGAAGTAAATTTTGCAAGGATGATCCAGCAGGAAATACTTCAATCATTTATGCAATTAAAATCTTACTTTGGTAACATATTTCTGAGCTTCTTTGTATGCCTGAGAATACAGTAATTTTTCCTGCAAAGCAGCAAATGTAACTTGCCATGTGTATGTATGAAAGAATTTAGAACAATTCTGAGGAAATTCGTTAAGCAATTATTTGCGTAAGAAACTAAAATTCTGATTTTAGGTAAATGAATAGAGAGGAGAATAAAAAATTTGGGTACGTGAGGCGCACACACACACAAACCCAACATAAAACCAATAAAGAAGAGCTAAGCTCGGGCGGTCGCAGTAGCCGAGTGATTGATAGTGTGTGCAACCATATCAAATATTATGAGTCCGAGTACTGGTCAATTGTATTAGTGGCTTGAAATAAAAATTCGTCATAAAACTTCATCAAAAGTTCGGAAGCAGCTTTGAATGAATAAGTCCCTCCATTTATTCGAAACGCATTAAGACAGCCAAAAAATATTGTAAGAAGAGCTCAGACGAAAATCGCTTTAACGGTTATAAAACCCCAATCGCCTTTTTTGACAGATCACGCGTAAGTTGTGTCAAGCTCTCATGTTATTTTTGTTAAGTATTGTTTGGAATTTCATCATAGAAAGACTTACGCCTGAACAACGTTTACAAATCATTCAACTTTCTTACGAAAATTCACGTTCTGTAAAGAATGTATTTCGCGCGCTTCGCTCAAATTATTGTCAACATAATCGGTCTACTGAGCGGAGTATTCGCAACACCATCACCAATATTGAGACCCAGTATTCAATTGGATAATATTCGATCGAATAGACCATGTCCAGCACGCAGTGAAGAAAATATAGCGGCCGAAGCTGAGAGTGTACACGAATATCGTGGATAATCGATTCGGCGCCGTTCGCATCAACTCGGACTGACGTATGGAATGACTTTACGCACTTAACGTCGAGATATTAAATTGAAAGCGTACAAAATACAGTTTGTGCAAGAACTGAAGCCACTCAACCTTTCCAAGCCACTGCGCTTCGCTCTATGGGATCTTAAAAGTTCCAAGAAGATCCGACGTTTTCGTGCCAAATTGCGCTCAGTGGTGAGGCCAATTTCTAGCTTAATGGGTATGTAAACAAGCGAAATTGGCGCATTTGGCATAAAGTGCAACGTGTAGAGATTCAAAAGCTGCCACTTCATCCAGAAAAATCAACGGTTTGGTGTGGGTTGTGGCTCGGTGGCATTATCGGTCAATATTTCTTCCAAAATGATGCCGGTGAGAACGTAACCGTCAATGGCGAGCGTTATAGCGCCGAATATTTGATGCTTGAAATTGAAGCTCGTGATATCCGCGAAATTTGGTTTCGACAAGACAGCACCACTTCCACACATTGCATCAATCAATGGATTTATTGAGAGAACACTTCTGTGAGCAGGTAATTTCAGGTTTTGGGCTGGTCGATTGGTCACCAAGATCGTGTGATATCACACCGTTAGACTTTTTCCTGTGGGGATATATAAAGTTTAAAGTCTATGCAGACAATCCCGATGACTGGGAGCAAAACATCACGGGTGTCATTCGCCATTTACCAGTCGAAATGCTCGAACGAGTAATCGAAAATTAGACTCGACGGATGTACCATCTGTGACGTAGCTGCGGCCACAATTTGAAAGAGATTATTTCCAAAAAATAAATGCCAAATAATGTTCTTTCGAATGATAATAAACATTCCCTATTAAATTTGAATTTTCTGTGTTTTTTTCTTTAAAAAAGTAGGAGACCTCGAAATGGATCACCCGTTTCAATATATATGTAAGCTCATTCGAAATGGAGCCCAGAGCGCTTAGAGCATTGTTCGAATTTATTTCTTATTTTTTTGCCAAAAGCAGTCTACTTTGGATGAAAATATCGAAATTTTTAGCAAGGTTTCTCAGGAAATGGTATGAGTTCAGTTGACTTGCGTTGATTTTAGGACCATAAGGCACCTGTAGTCTGCCTAATTAAGGCTTTGAGATTAATAATGCTTGCTGAAGTTAACTAAGTGGGATTGTAAAATTAGTACCTTGCGCGGAAGGGGTTACGTATTTTGCTTATGATTGAACACTGGCAGAGGTGATGTTCGACGCACACCACATCTATTCAACAGTTAAAAAATCAATGGTATAGTGAAGGATTGATTTTTTAAAATCCAATACTGATTGGCTTTGTCCTAGACTAATTGAGCGTTTTTTCTTTGAGCCACGCTTTGTTGTGGACAGTTGCAAATCGGGTGGCTCGTTCGACACCAGTTGCCAGCACTCATATCACGGTCGCAATGAGGCGCTAAAGGTGCTCAATAGTCAAGAGATCTAAGGTGAAGTCTTTCAAAAACTAAGAAAGGCTGAATCAGCCGAATATGAACAGGAGAATCATTTTTTCCATGCCCGACTATGTCCAGCTGAGGTTCTAGGGCCTTTCCAAAAACTAAGAAAGGTTCAATCAGCTGAAGAGAAGTACAATTTTTTTTTAGCGAGTGACCAACTATAAGCCGATAGAACCGTCACATCACTAACAATGCTACAATCAACAGCCTTACAGATATGGTCAACTATGGATGGAAGAAAATAAGACAATATATAAAATCAAGCGAACTGCCCCTTAACGTTAGAGGAAAGTACATTGGGTCTACTTAATGACTTAAGTGCGGCCGATTGCGGTTAGGTTTTTAACCTCCCACTTTTAACCAACCAAACTGTCCCCTATTATTATACCAGTTGATATACTCATGAAGAACAGGAGTAAAATAAAGATATCTTGACATTTAAATGTGTGAAGATTAAAATGGTTCCTCCTCTTGACCGCCGTACACTTGGCTGGGATGTCGCTAAGTATAGGCCTTTGTGGCTTTCGTTACGCTTAGAAGACATGGAGAGCCATTGAGCGTGTCCCATGACCTACCCTATGATTCTGCTTATAACTGTACACGAATATGGCTCTCCGAACTAGAGATTTTAATATTTACAAATTAGCAAAATTATCAATTTGTACACATATACGCTAACGGGATGTGGTCTATTTTTTAAGATCTCACTTGGAGTCTACCTCTTAGTGTTCTGTACTTTTTTCTATACCTACAGCATTATAATTTAATCAGCAGCAGGCAATGAATACGGACTTTTAAATAATTCGACTCTGGCGCCACCTAGGAAAAGATTTAAAGTAAAATATATGAGATAGAGTAAAATAAAGATTCGACTTCGTTACGTTTATTACAGGTGCCATAAAAAGGAGCGCTTGAATGGCATGGGATTTGTGTTGGGAGGGAGACTCTATTTCCGAGTAATACGAGTCTCACTCCATAAGGCGCACGTTCGTCTATACACAACAAAGGTTAAAACAAAATGCTTCCACATGTTAGTGAATTTGTGTCGCATTCTGACTGAAAGGAAGCACGATGTAGACATTAGTTATGAGAGCGGCTCTCTACAATGCGGATAAAAAAGTTACTTAAAAAAAAAAAAAAAAAACCCAGAGAGATCTGCCTTCACAAGAAAACTTTCGAAAATAGGCTTAAGTTGATCGGCGGGTGAAGTCATATCTGCAAATATAAGGAAATTTCTACGTCAAACAGCGTCAGTAGCATTACAGAGTCGAGCGAATTTTTACTCGACTTGCACTCCTGCCAATAAATTGAAAAAAACAAAAAAATCGCATTGCAGCTGGAGAAAATACTAGCTTTTCGCAACGTTGCTAGAATTCGAAATATCGAGAATGGAAGAGAAAAGCCTGACTGACTGGGCAGAAGAAGAAGAAGAGAGAAGCCGAATTGTGAGAGTACGAAAAAATTTCTAGACGAAAAGTTTTCCACTTGAGTATTCGCTGTTTTGATTTAAAGCATTTTGACCATTGAAACAAAAAAGCAACAAATCATACACTCCAGAGATGGAGTAGAAGTGCCAAAAGTTTTTGCTGAAAACTGTAGTAGAAAAAGTATAATTTTCCTAAGCAAAAAAAAAAAAAAAAAAAAAAAATCTCACCATTTCGAATTCAGTAAGTTAAATTTTCAGTATTAAATTTTTATTTTTATTATTATTTTTTTCCGTTCATATTTCCTGTTTGTTTCACAACCACAAAATCAAAAGTAAACCCAACACACCTTTCGTCCCTACATTGTGCCTGTGTGCGGGCAAACATTAGTTTAAACAGATAAATATTATTATATTGAGTATGTTTATATGCCCACGAGTGTTTGAAAATAACCAAATGCAACGGTAAATATTTGCGTTGCGCTTTAAAAGTCAACCTGTCAATGGGGCTTGCCACTACAGCAGTTCACACGAGCACACACGTGTGGTGCACATACGCGTACATGCTCGGCTGTCCACACAACCGTGAAGGAGACACATGCAATTACAAAATATATATACGAGTATGTGCAAAATACAAACATAAACACATGCACGCACACACACACTCACATATACCCACATACGCCTTCAACAAGCTCAGTCAAACGCTTCCGTTGGCTGTCAAATTGAAAGTGGATTTGAGGCCAATGGATGTCCGCTCAGTGAGCAATGTCCGCCGAGTACTTCTTGCTGCTGCTGTTGCTACTACTACTGCTGCTGCTGCCAGTATACATACCTGTTGACCCGATAACGCCAAGGTAAAAAATGCAATAAATCTTGGCTCAACTATAGAGGCTGAGTAGTGGCCATTGTGAGTGAGAAAAACGCAAAGCGGGTTAGGCGAGCAAATTGCTGAATGCCTCTTGGTCTTGGGCACTTCAGTGCTGATTTTCATTTCAGTGGCAATGCACACATGCCACTACTTAGTCGCATATATATGCACAATCTATATATATACTCACTCTTCCAAGCGTATGCAATTGCATATAAATCTAAGGCAACTGAAGTAGCGGAAAATTGGAAGGTGGGCCAAAAGAAATGCCAAGTATGGCATACTTGAAAAAATAAATAATTCGCGTTGAGGAGATAGTGTGCAGTTGACGGTCAATAAGGAGCGCAGAAAAGTATCTAAGAAGGGGGAAAAATGGTAGAAACGAAAGGTATGTAAGTGGCTTAAGAGCACGAAAAAATTTGCATTGCTTTCCTGTTGGCAAAGCGCAAGCGAGAAAATTTCTTTAAGAGAAAGACTCTCATGTATCTAGTTGCGAATAAATACATATATATATATATATTAGAGGTAACTAAAGGATAAAAAATTTACTTTTCGATTCTCTCAATGTATAAAAATTAAAAAGAAATATGAAACAAAATAGTAAGTAATTTTTTTCTGTTAAATATAGTCGCCTCCAATTTAAATAAATTTAATTGAACACTTAATTGAACACTTAGAAAATTTTAATTTTATTGTTGAGAAAACATTTTTTGTAAAATAGCTCGGAAAAATAAATATTTTTTATATCTTTTGTTGTCTCCTGTCTAAAGGGATCACCTTCTAGCTAACAAGAAGTGAATATACAAAGTAGGGTAATTTGTCCAATACTCGTACACTAATACGGCGTCTTACCCCCTTATCTTTACATCCAAGAACTCTTATATCTCCTTTCGTTACTTTATTCTAAACTATTAATGCCCGGCCTCACGTTGTTATGACTCTTTCTATAATAATTGACATTGTAAAGGATGATTTCGTAAATCCAAAATTTTAAACCCTTGAGCTACTTCATATATATATATATATATTACTAGAGGTAGTCAGAGTATACTCAAAGTCTTCCACGAAAAAATAAGTCTATATGTTTGCTTGTAAAATAGCCGAAAGTAAATTTGATCTGCTCTAAATATAAGAGTTCCTAATCAAATGCATGGAATTGCAAAATTTAAAACAGACTGTTTACTAACAGGACGCAGTGATCTACGAACGATCTATATCCAGATCATGCTTATTTTCGTCGATCTGCTGATCTGTAACCCCCTTCAAGAAAAAAAGTACTGTATATGCTAATCTAGACAAAAACGTACCAAAATACTGAATTTCAAGCAAATGAAACTTGCATTCTGATCCATTTCCGGCGTTTATTTGTCGAGACAAAAATTTACCTTCGTATGAAAATGCAAGGAAATCGAAAATTAATATATCTATCTCAATAATAAGTTAGTTAGTATAAGTTATCCGGTCCTGTCTCTACAAACAAGGGAATTAAAACAATTCCCGAAAGAGAAAAGTAGTTCTCATCTTAATTAAGGGGAATTTTTCATAAGATTCTTCTCCTTACAATCAAAAACAAAACAAAAAAGGAATTAGCGAAATTAGCAGTAGTTCACTCGTGACCAAGGGAGGTACGGATTCTTTTATGTATATAAATTATTTTAAAAAATCATAACACAAATAACATTTTTGGCATAAATCGGTCGTTAGGTTCATTTTATACTAAGTGTAAAGCTACCGACGTACCAAATTTAAGGAAAATCGACCCAAAAATAGGGTGATCCAAGTAAAGGTACTTTTTTTAATAGCCTTTCTTGACAGATCACGCGTGAGTCGTGCCAAGCTGTCATGCTATTTTTATTCAATATTGTTTGGCATTTCTTCATAGAAGGACTTACGCCTGAGTAACGTTTCCAAATCATTCAACTTTATTACGAAAATTCACGTTCTGTAAAGGATGTGTTTCGCGCGCTTCGCTCAACTTATGGTCAACATAATCGGCCTACTGAGCATACTATTCGCAAGACTAACACCCTTCTTGAGAGTCAGCATTCATTATTGGATAATATTCGACCGAATAGAAGAAAATATAGCGGCCGAAGCTGAAGACGTACACGAAGACCATAGAAAGTCGTTTCGGCGCCGTTCGCAGCAACTCAGACATACAAAATAGAGCTCGTGCAAGAACTGAAGCCGCTCGACCTTCCCAAGCGACATCCCTTCGCTCTATGGGCTCTTGAAGAGTTCCAAGAAGATCCGACGTTTTCGAGCCAAATTTTATCAAGCAAAATTGCCGCGTTTGGGCGTTTGGGAAAAAACAACAGTTTGGTGTGGTTTGTGGGCCAGTGGAAACATTGGTTCATATTTCTTTAAAATGATGCCGACTATTTGATGCCTGAAATTGAAGCTCGTGATTTCCGCGACACTTGGTTTCAACAAGACGGTGCCACTTCCCACATATCGCATCAATCAGTGGATTTATTGAGAGAACACTTCGGTGACCAGATAATTTCACGTTTTGGGCCGGTCGATTGGCGACCAAGATCGTGTGATATCACACCGTTAGACTATTTCCTGTGTGGGTATGTAAAGTCTAATGTCTATGCGGACAATCCCGCTTCGATTCAGGCCTTAGAGCAGAACATTACGTATGCCATTCGCCAGTTACCAGTCGAAATGCTCGAACGAGTTATCAAAAATTGGACTCAACAGATGGACCATCTGAGACATAGCTGCGGCCAACATTTGAAAGAGATAATTTTCAAAAAATATTAAAATAAATTTGAATTTTCCTTCAAAAAAGTAGGAAATCTCGAAATAAATAATCATTTAAAAGAGAGAAATACAAAAATTGAGCTTGTTCTCTGTGTATACTACGTAATGTACCGATAGCTTACCATTTATGCAGACTCTTAGGGCTAAATTAGTGAGTTACGCATAGTGCGGAACCATAGTTTTGCTATCAAAAGCGAAGTTCTGCAGTTAACCTGCTGAAATTCCTCTCCCTGATTTGCTCAAAAATTGAAAGAATTCTATTTCTGCATAAATATTAAACATTATTGAATTGATTTCGTTCTAAAATTATAATTTCTTATTCATGTGGAGTATAAAAGTTCAATATTTATCAATGAATGAGATGCAATTACTACGAGAACTACGTCATTTCATAAACTTTTTAACTTTCAGCAAAGCCATTCTCAATTTTCTCTGTAACCACAGACAAAGTCTTAAAGTCCTCGCTTGTACGCTTTAGAATTTCATTATTCATTGTTCAGTCGTAATCAGCTGAAAAAAGCTTCTTCTTTGAAAATCCTTGAATTGAAATCCACAGCCAAGGATTGTTGATATGTAGGAGTATAAAATAAATCGGTCAAGGCATAAAACGTGCTGTACGAGGGGGGTAGCGAGCGAGTAACATATCAATACCAGAAATATGCGATCAAAAAGTAGGAAAATGATGAGCAAGCATAAATTGCAAACAAAAGGGAAATTGTTAAATGAAACTTTACATACCTAACTGTGTATGTACATACACATATAACTACAACTGTGTTTTGCTATGTACATAGCAATGTAGTAATACTTGCTGCATGCATATCGAAAACAAGTGACTGAGTGCAAAATGTAAAATAAAAATCTGCAGATGGAAAATGTCATCTGGAACAATCAGCAATGCCAATAGCAAGCGCAGCGAGTGCGGCAGGGTCGGCACCGCAAAAAGAGTGTCAGATTTAAATAGATGAATCCAAGTGAAGAAGAGGAAGAGGAAGAAGTAGAAATGTGGTATTATTAGTGACTGTGATCTGTTGGGTGGTTTCTTCTTCTTCTTCTTCTTTGCAAAAGTCAGCCACGCAGCTGTAAAGCTTATGGTTTTCATTCTACGAGCAGCATTCTATATATATAGTGAAAGTGAAGATACGACTGGCTGGTGTGTGTGTGTGTGTGTGTAGCTGAGGAAAAATAATTGCAATCGATTATTCGCAAGAATCACTTTTCAACTTGCTGTGCGTATAAAGGAAATTTGAGCTCCGCTTGTGTTGGTGGCTTCGAATGAACCATTCTTCGATTTAAATGAATTCTAAATACACACATTTAGACAGCTTTATACAATCTACTGCAGCATGCAGCCAAATATGTATATTGTTTGGTATGTTTGTATGTGCGCATTTAAGTCGATTGTTTTCTTTGTTCACTTGGCTTTGATAGTTTTGTGGTCTTTGTTGAATGTGAATTTCTTGAAAATTATCGTACTTTGCTGATAATCAGGCATGCAGATTTCGCCACATTTGTTTTAGTGGTTTTGAAAATCGCAATTATTGGAAATTATTGTTATCAAAGAAATATGGTAAAAAGTTATAGATAGATAAAGTGCCATTCTGACTTTGAAATTATACTATTTGCGGTGTAATAAAACGTAGTGACACAGCGAATTTTATATGCAAAGGAAAAAATATACAGCCACTCACACTTGCAGTGTGACAGTACCAAAATCTGCTGTCTTCACATTATTTCTCTCAAACACTTTTAAAAAATATAGTAATATTTTTGCGGGAGCAAAATTATATGTTTAATGACGAAGTTGATCCAATTTATTTCTCAACCAAACGTTTTTTAAATTTTTGTATTCCTTTCAAATAATAGGTTTTTTTTCAAAGATCAAAAGGTAGTTATTTACAATAACTGCGCGACAAATTCAATAAGCTAGTGACTTATCAAACAGAATTCGTATGATCAAGATGATCAATTAATTTTAAAGATATTACGGTATTAAAATCCATTAGTTATTAATTAATTTATGATTTTTAATTAGCCCTAACCTTCAAAAGACGGCGTGAATTGTAACATTTTGAGTGAAGCAACTTTTGTAATTGTAAAAAAAAAAAAATGGATAAAAAGGAATTTCATATGTTGATCAAATATTCCCAAATATGGGAAAAAATACAGTTGAAGCAAAAACTTGGCTTGGTCACGAGTTTCCGGACACTGCCCCAGGAAAATCAACCAGCAAAGATTGGTATGCTAAGTTTAGACGTAGTGAAATGACCACCGAAGACGGTGAACGGAGTGGATGCCCAAAAGATGTTTTTTACCGATGAAAACATAAAAAAGAAATCCCCAGAATGATTTTGAATGAACGTGAATTGAAATTGAATGAAATAGCAGGCACTCTAAAGATATCAACTGAACGTGTACATCACATCATTCACGAATATTTGGGTATGAGAAAGCTCTGTGCAAAGTTTGTGCCGCATGTGCTCACTTTTTACCAAAAAACCCGAGTTTTTGCATCGATATGTGACAATCGATGAAATATGGCTTCATCATTTCACTCCGAAGTTTAACCGGCAAAGCGTTGAAATACGTAGCAGCCGGCTAGCAAGGTTATGTCGTCCGTATTTTGGGATACGCGTGGAATGATTTTCATTGTTTACCTTGAAAAAGGGACGGCGATAAACAGTAACTATTACATAGCGTTACTCGACCATTTGAGGGATGAAATCGCCAAAAAAATAAACGCCCGCATTTGAAGAAAAAGAAAGTGTTGTTCCAACAAGACAATGCACCGTGTACCAGTCAGTGAAATCGATAGATACAATCCACGAATTGGCATTCGAATTGCTTCCGCATCCACCGTTTTCTTCAGATCTGGCCCCTAGCGACTATTTCCTGTTCTTGGATATCAAAAGAATGCTCGCTGGGAAGAAATTTTCGTCGAAAGAAGAGATGATTGCCGAATATGAGGTATATTTTGAAGGAAAGGACAAATCGTACTACAAAAATGGTATCGACAGGTTGGAGGGTCGCTCTAATAAGTGCATCACCCTTGAAGGGAACTATGTTGAAAAAAAAAATAAATGACAGAAAAATTTGTTTAACTATGGTAGGCCGTTACGGCTCTCAAAGATATTTTTCTCATAGTCCCCTTTTGTTTGATACCTTGAATATGGCTCTTAATTGAAGAGATTTAAATTTAGAAACAGGTGGCAACCATACTCAGAAACCATAACGCATTTTAAAACTTTTTATTCTAATAGCCATATAGTAATGTATAATGTACAATATCCGGAAGCTTAGCGAATCCTTTAGTTACGCTGCTTTTAAATTGACACTCAGTAGATTTAAGAGTAATATACAAAAACATATTTTCAACATAGGTGGCAACTTTACATATTTATTATTGGTCTTCAGTTGTTGTATTAGCTGGACTTTAAGTTTAAGTCCAAGTGCAAAATAGGCCATAATGTGCCATAAGAAAGTTCCAGCTCTTGAGAACGTTCACGACTTCGGCTAAAATTTCTTTTACAGCAACGATATTTGAAGTGGAACGAACAAAGCGATGATGCACAGACCTTACAATATCTGTAACCGATCCAATATCATCAAGTTTGATGAATATTGGAACGAGTTCCCGTCGTCCCTTGTCCGGTTTCGGCGTTCTGCCATCTTCAGTGTCGTTGATCGAACGATCAGAACGCCGAAACCGGTTTGTCTCAAAACCAAATTTGACAAGGGACGACGGGAACTCGTTCCAATATTCATCAACTTTGCACCCTGTCGGAGAATCAAATGAACAAAACCAATCATCATCAAGTTTCTTTAAAATTCTATCAATTTCTTGAGTAGTTGGACGGTTATTTGGTTCATAAACTCATCTTATTTTTGGAAAGGGTTTCAACAATTTTTACAAGCGATCCATTTTCATAAATGCCTAACTCTGAACTAAAACTGGCCGTTTGACAGTTAAGTTTGACAGATGTCACTTTCGAAACTACTAAATGGATAACCCTTTGTAGCAAGGTTAATATATAAAATTTTTCTTTATCTTTCTCTCTAGGAAATTCGTTAAGTATTTCCCAACGGACTTCCGAGGTATAGATGAAGGCCTTGGATTTTCACGAAAGTTTTCTATCAAGGAAAAATTACCCTCATCTGTATTATAAATGAAGTGTCCTTAATCGTCTGAATGGAAAACAGTTTTAGATAAGTTCCTTGAAGCTACTCGTGGTATGCATTTAATAATTTTCACAAAATATGGACCTACTTATATATATACGTTTAACCGCTAGTCACACTCATACAGAGTCACTCCACATGAAAACTAGAGTCTCCAATAAAAAGGAAGATTTAAAAGTCGTAATCGAGTGTTTTGCGTGTCTTATTGTTCTAACGAAAAATTTTAAAATTTATTAATCAATTGAAAGATAAGAACATTTCCACGTGTAGTCGCGCTTGTGTGCGATTTGTGTGCAAATAAATAAAGTTGCTGCAGAACAAAGTGAAAAACCACATTAAAAGTAAAAAAAAAAAATTATAATAGAAATAATAATAAAATTGTTAAAGTTTTTATATTTTTTTTCGCTCAGACATAATGCAGAAATAAGTGCATATTCTCTTTCAATGAAATAAGAGTTTAGCGGGACTTGTTTGCGGTTGCTTTTGCTAGCTACCACCGCAAAATGCCTCCTTATTTCATGGCATCCATTTAGAATTTTATCATCATCGCCGTTGGTAAAACAGTTTCTTATCCAATTGCAATATAATTCACTGCCATTTAACTTTCTTTCCTTTTCTCTTACTTGCTCACTTGCTTACTTTGAATATGCATTTAGCTATGTATATATATATACATATGTATGTCTTTGTGTATGTGCATTTATTGCCGCTTAGTTTGTGCTTTTAGGTTTAGAGTCTGCCGGTTTTGCATTTTGCATTTTGCATATTTCTTAATTTTTATTTTCCACTTTGCCGTTCTTATCCGTTCTTTTGCGGCTTTCATAATTTTGCTTGTTGCAAGTGCACAACATTTATTACGCCAAGAAGAATGCCATGTCCGTGGAGCGGTCCTGGCAGCGGAGGAGGATGATGTGAAAGCATTTAAGATACCGATAATTGTATAAAATGTAGAGAAGTTAAACGGTGGGGCGCATATGAATGTAGGGAAGTATATAGTAAAGTGAAGAGAATTACGGTTTATAAGGGCGCACAAAAGTAAAAGCTTTCCGACCGCTCTCACCACGAAGAAAGTATTTGCTTTAAATAAGAGCTGAGTTAAGGCGAAGTGGCCAACGTCGCACTGTTCAACGGATGTGGGCAAAAATATTAAATTGTCTGATTTGTAAATTTCTTCGGTATTTTTTACAAGCTTGAATTTCAATAAAAAAAAGTTAGATTTTATATGCAATTTCTGCATAACAGTATATACACCTGTGGTGTTGTATAATTATTATTTTTTATGCAGAAATTATTGGAAAGATGCCGCTGTATAGCTGGTTGATGTTTTTGTCAAAATTAAATAAGTGCGATGGACGGGACAAGGACAGAAGATCAGTAGATTGTGGAATCTACTTTAGCGTCAGAATGTAGGAGTCGAAATTTGTTGTTGCATGTGGGGTGGGAGAGAGACTCCGTCATGGAATTCTGGCGTTCACCACCCGGTGGATGAACGTCTCAACGGAACCTGTCAGAAAGGGAAGTTCTTCAACTTATCGCTGATCTGCACCCACGTACCGGCGAAAGAAAAAAATGATGTGTTCAAATATGTTTTTTTATTAACATTGCTTCCGCTACGATGTCAAAATCGTACAAACAGTCTTCAAACTCAGGCTTAATGACGAAACATCGCCAAGTGGGCTGAGGCTTGGCTGTGGCCTTGAAGCATCAGAATATAAAGCTGTGTGCGGATCGATAATCGCGCAACCAAATTGATCATGTTGTGATAGATAGTTAGAATGATAGACCCATTGTCCTGGGTGTGCTTATGTTCCGAGAACCTATAGTCGACACGAAAGCTGTCATCAGAGCAGATAGGCATTTGATTTTCTGCTTTCTGAGATTATATGCCAGCACGTCGATATAAAGGCGCTATGGAAAGGCTTTTTAAGCTCCTTACTTACAATAGCTAAAGACACTATTAGCTTTTGGCAAGTTGAAAGCAAAGTTATTACGATTAAGTTTGGTGTGCCGCAGTGGGGAGAAAAAATACTGCTTTCCACGCAACTTTGCGATCGACCACAATACGCGCTGGGTGGAGTAGCTATAGATATCTGAAGAGGGAAGTATGACGCATTTGTAGACAAAAAAGAAAGAGACCGAAATGCGTGTGTATGAAGAGCGGCTGTTTTATGTAAATATGCGGGAACTTACGGACCGTAGCGTGCGCTTGTAAGAGGCAAAGAAATTATCTGGTGACTAATGTGCACATCTCACTGAGTGAGTGAAAGTGCACCACCAGGACATGGTGCACCTGAATCTTCAATCGATGTTAATGGAAAGGACAGTCTAATACCCAAGTATGATGAAGTTCCAATAGTGATTGCTTGTTTAAAAATAACAAAGCGGTGGAAGCCGATCGACTTATGAATTGCATGTATCAGCCTCCTTGTAGATTATGGCCGGACGAAAGCATGCCCGACGATTGAAAACTAAGTGTGATCTGGCCAATGCAAAAATCAGGACTCCATGGCCTGTGTCACTTATCGAGGGATAAGCCTTTCCAATATCGCATACTCATATAAATTCCTATCGAGTGTATCATGTGAGAGATTAAAGCCCTCAGGCGAAGAATTGATTGGATCTAATAGGAGTGGCTTTCGAGCTGGGGTATCAACTATTGACCAGCGTGCGGTAAATCTTGGGAAAATATCTCTGAAAATGCACTACCTCTTCGTCAATTTCGAAGCCTTCGACCGCACGAAGAAGAACTATCTCTATTTCCTTGATTTCTGGTTTTGGTATCATCTCAAAACTTATACGACTGTGCAAACTGATGCACCAAAAGCTTCATCAGGATCGAGTAGGACCTTTCAGAGCCGTTCGGTACCAAACAAGTTTTCAGACAAGGTGACAAAATGTCGTGTCTTCCTCAATTTAATGCTAGAGAAAGTAATACGAGGTGTAGAGCTAAACAGAGAAAGTGCAGTCTTGGCCTAAACAGCTGCGTCATGGGTTCTGCAATCTCAGACTGAATAAAGAGAGGAAAAGTAAGGGTCTGTTAGTGAGTGAGAACAAGAAAAATATCTACTGTCATCTAACAAAAGCATCCACGGCTCGGCTCCAACGTCACTGTTGAGAGGCATAACTTTGAAGTCGTAGATCTCTCTTAATTTGCTAAACCATGTTTATGGTCTATATACAAGTAGAGACTGATATTAACACCAACAAAAATTTCAGCCTTGAAATCCAACGCACCACAAGGTTGTTCTTTAGACTGAGTAGGCAATTGAAAAATCCGCTCTCGACGAACAGAGATAAAACTCTACAAGTCACTCATCATTCCCGTCCTTCTACGAGATATGTACAAAGGAAAAGTGAAGGTATTGCTCACTGTTTTCTTTGATTGCAATGGTGTGGTGCACCATGAGATCCTGCCAAAAGATTGTAGAGTTAATAAAGAATACTGCAAGGAATTTATACAACGTTTGCGCGAAGCAATACGGCTCAAACGATCGGAATTGTGGAACAACAAATCGTGGATTCTGCCTCATGATGATGCTCCAGCTCACACATCAATGCTTATTCGTGATTTTTTGGCGAAAAACAAAACTGTAATCATGCCAAACCACCGTATTCACCAGATTTGGCTCCTTGCGACTTTTTCCTATTCCCAAAACTAAAAAAAAAAACAATGAAAGGAAAACGTTCTGCCACAATTGATGCGATCAAGTCAGAATCGTAGAAAGAGCTGATGGCTATACCGAAAAGCACATTTCAGAAGTGCTTCGAGGATTGGAAAAAGCGTTGGCACAAGTGTATTATATCCAAGGGGAATTACTTTGAAGGGGACTAAATAGATATTGATGAATTAATAAATACTTTTCAAAAAAATTAAAAATTCACGTGTTCTTTTGAACACACCTGGTATTTGGTGCGGAGGCATGGGTGATGTAACATCTAATTAATCGGCGTTAGGAGTTTCCGAGGGAAGGTTTTGGGATGAGAGATTGAAATTGTTCAGGGAATTAAGAGGTAACAACTACGCTGCCTAGATCCTGTTGTCCGGGTTAATGAAAACACTCCAGCCTTGAAATTGGATATTAATTTGTATTTGTGCTCAATACAGTTTAATTGGACCAAAAATTGTGTTTATCAGTTTTAAAATTCTTTTCCTTAAATTGACTGTTTAATTATGAAAATATTTCAAGTAGAACTAGTATTTATATAGGTTCTTCCAGCAATGCCTTTATTTGTTTCTCTTCTTCTACTTACGAATAAGCATAAATGTCTTAAAATTTCCCATATATCTTAGCTCGCTGGAGTACAAAATAGCGGATATAAGCATCATAATTAAGCCCAAGGAAATTTAGTCCATCATCTTAGTAAACGCAGCACTGAACAGAGTATATCCGTTTCCGTTGAGCATTCAGTTACGCCTAGTACTATTAGCAGCTGACTAAGCTGCCACAATAGTCATACTAATTAATTGTACTGACACACAAAGCGCAGTTAGGAAAATACTTACAACAACTAAGAGCAAATATGTACAATTTACATATATATGTATGTAAACTTTCTAATGTCGCCCACAAGCAAAACTTAACCGGAGCTTCAGCTCTGCTGGGAATTGTTACAATCAAACTCTCTGGGTGAGCTATCAATTATGCACGTTTAATGCACCAGATTGACGGCTAAGGTGATGACGACATACCTGCTGTTGTCTGGTCTCATCAGTGGTTATCCAAGCGTCATGGCGTCACTGTAGGGCAATTATCATCAGTATGCGCTGCAGCGAGTGAGTCAATTGAAGATGAAGAGTCAAAGCGTTGAAAAGGTGAGAAAGCGAAAAGCGAATTGCTAAAGGCTGGAATTGCACAAATGATGGTGAACGCCATTTAGTGTGGCTGTATGTGTGCTTTTGTAATCAAGCATTAATTACCTATGGAAGATTTATTTGTCAATTGCGCCAAAGTGCATGCAAATTTATTTTTTTGTTGCTCTCAACGCTGTGAGGAAAGTGAAGGAAAATTCGATTCTATTCGATTGTGTAAAACTAACACGTTCTCGAATGCTGAAATTTTAAGCAATATTCCTCGCGAGTACAATTTTTTCAATCGTCATTCGTGTGAAAATTTATTTCGATTTGAAAATGAGTAAATTTCCGATTCGCTATGTGATGATCTCTTACTATAAAAAAGGTAACAGCGCTGAAAAACATGCCAGTTTACTATACGAATGTTGTAAGTAAACCTCGGACTCAGGAGAGATTGTGGGATTCCGTACCAGAAATTTTGATGTTAGAGTTGCATCTCGTTTTTGTCGATCCGTGACTCAAAAAGCCGATGATATACTGCAACTGGTGGGGCAAGTGCGGTATGCCAGCTATCAGTAGATAGCGGAAGCATTACAAATCACTCACGTGACAGTCAAGAATCATCTAAGAGAAGTTCGCTACTCACAGGAACTCGAATGTTTAGCTGTCACATGAATTAATATGATTGAGCAAATTACCATCAGTGAAAAGCGTATGAAAGAAGACAAAATCGAACTATATTTGAAGCGAATCATCACAGGCCATGAAAAATGAGTTCCATTTGAGAATATACTCATAAAAAGAAAAAAAAAATTATGGTCAAAGGCTAGTGACGTCACACAAACGACTCCAAAACCAAAATAGACGGTTACCAAGCTGACGCTGAGTATATCGTGGTCTACTGTCAAATATTACGATTAGTTGTGTTTCATTATGAAAACGCCAAACCGCATACATATTTGATGGTTAGATCGGACCTTCCACCAGCTGATTACCAATTTTTCGGTCTCTGCAAAACTCTTGTTGGTAAAAAATTTACCGACCGGAAAGCCGCTAGTTAAGTTTTTCGCCAATAAATCACAGATGTTATACACTGATGAAATTTTGAAGCTACCCAAAAAATGGCATAGGTAATAATGATTAAAATAAATTTCTCATGAAAATATATTTTGCTTAAATATATACAAAAAATCGCAAAAATCAGTAATATCATTTTTGATTCTTCTATAATTAATATCGACTTTTTCAGATTTTTTATTTTCAGTTCTGATCATTTTGTGAGGTGGCTATTTGCTATCTATATCTGAAAAAAATTCAAAGGATATTATTATTATATTTGCTTGCTTTGTATGAAACAAAAGTAACCATTCCAAAAATACGTTGGGAGCAGCTCTATACTCGTCCGAGAGACTTTCTTTGCTCATTTGTTCAAATGTATGTGTGAAAATTTTGAGACTTTGAACAATTCGAGAAACAGAACAAAGGCTTCGTCAAAATTTCTTCCCTTTTTATACCTTTCATGGACATGAAATGGTACAATAACTTTGGACCGAAGTATTTAAGTACCAAAGGATAGGAGAAGGAATAGACTCACCGAAATTTATATCGATCGTATCAGAATCACGAGCTGAGTTGATTTGGTCATGTCCGCCATATCCGTCTGCCCGTCTGTCCGTCTGTCTATCTGTCCGTCAGTCCGCCTGTATGTTTTAACGCAAACTGGACCCTCAATTTAAGATACATTTCAACCAACCTTGGTATGAAGATGCGTCTATAAGTGGTTGGTGGAACCGGCCAGATGGGACAACTATAGCATATATTCGACCGATTTTTTTGATTTGAAATTTCTTGTCATTAATCCGTCAAAAGAACATATATTATCAATTGCATAACAGACAAGAGGTTTTGGGTAAAAAGAAACATCTATATCGGAATACTATATAATAATTTCAGATAGGAGGACTTGGGTCTAAAATCCTCTAAAAAAAAAGCGTTTATAAGCATTAAATGTGGTATTCTACACACATAAATTCAAGTTGATATTGATACTGAAAACTATCAAAATCGAATTTTACAATTTTGCAAAAATTTTGAAATTTTAATGAAAGGTATTAAGACTTTGGCATAACGTTCTTTCTTGTTTTAGATTAAAAAAATTGTTTTAAGAAAAAATTCTGGTAAGCAACAAATTTTTGTTCACAAAATTTGAAAAGATCAATCAGCTTGTGCTCGTGCTCGTAAATGTTCGAGTAATGAACTCTAAATTACTGCAGAAAAACACTTTGTTCGAATGACCGAGCAATTAGAAAATATTCGGAGAAAATTCTTAGATCTAGTAAAAACGCTTTACTCTGCAATTTTTTAAAAATAAAATGTAATATTTGGCTGAATTAATCACAAAATTTCTTGAGTAATACGTTAAGATGTTTTTAAAAATGATCAAGTTTGAGAAAAAAAAAATTAATGGCTTAGTAGAAGCACGGTCGAGTGCGTTTCTTTGATCATGCTGTACAAAAAAGTTTCTTGTGTAGTATATGACGATCATCCAATCACTATACTTCACTATCCATCTTCGAATTCATTAAGAAATTTACCTTGAGATCTGCTTTTTAAGATAAAGCATCGAGAAAAATAGCTTTCACTTATCTAGTAGCCTATAAAAGATGATATACCATAATCGTTCTTGCAGCTTCTACAGCATCCCATTTCGATCAAGTTCCTTTAGATGTTCTGTAAATCGTAGAGCCACTTCATATTCTTTGGGTCTACTTATCATTTCTTTGAGTAGCATAGGCATATCAATGAGATCTTTTTCGAGAAGAAATTGTTTTGTCTTGCCTTATAGAGCAAGTTCTTTTGCTTTACATTTCTGTTCTGTTATGTTATGTTTAGTCATCTCTGGTAGAGCTCGGTGACGGTTCAGCAGTTTTTTTGCCTGTCTATCTCTAAAAACAAAAATGATCGGGTAGCCTGTAAGAGTACTAAAAGGTAGGTTTCTTGAGAAAACACCACCGCCTCTTCCATATAGTATCCATTCAACTGTATACTATCGACTGGAGTATCGATGTAATTGTTTCATTCTTCTCTTCGAGAAATTTGTGTCATGTAGTTGTTACTAGAAACTATAGATTCGCAACAGGGGCATGTGCCACCTGCAATGAAATTGTACCTTTGAAAGATTTTCGACTATCCAAATCGTTGATTAAATCATTGGGCTTAAACTAACTCAATATCTTACCAAAAGCTTTTTCACATATATAAAAGGCGAGGAAAGCCTTCGTATATCTTTTTACTATGTACGTTTTTCAGTTCACTCTCTTGTCCAGAACTACGCTCAGAAATTTTGCCTTAGTTCCCAGACTTAGGTCAACGCCTTGGTTGGTTTATTATCTATATCTTAGAGAACAGATTAAGTTCCGACTTGCTTGAGTGGACCCATAGGCGACAACAGTTGGATCACTCTGATATTCTATGAAGAGTCCTTAGCATCAAGTCTCATTATGGTTTTGGGAATTTAACCCTATATAGATAACGGCAATATCATCCGGGTATGCAAATACTTCAGCTTCCTACCATTCAGTTCCTATTAGAATTGTGTTAACAGTGCAAATAACAGAAATTATCTTACCTGCCCTTAAATACTAATTTAATTAAATTGAAGTTCGAAAATACACGAGGTCTGCCAGAATTTGAACGAAACTAAGGCAAGCATGAAAAACAATTCTACAAGGTGTCACTTAAAATTTTAAGTAATTAAAGGAAGAAGTCCGTAGACGATAAGGATCTAGCCTTGATTGGGGTACCTCAGCAAAGTGACGTTGAAGGTGCTGCCACATGAGGAGAAAAAGGAAGGAAAAAGGAGGAGACTGATCGTGAGAGGTGGAAGGGCATAATTATCGGAGATCTTTTGTCATGTTGCATCTCACAACTCTATATGGGTAAATTGCCAAGAGTAATGCTTTTAGCTCGTAATGGGGGGGAAATTAGCTGTTATGTCGTCAGCACTCTGCCGGAATGCATGCTTTTAAATGAATTTATAATTTTCGTTATGAAATTTCGTAATTCATATGTTCTAATCTAAACGCCCTTATCAACTGGGAGCAATCAGCTGAATTGGTCGCCGGAAACTGTTTTGCTTGATCTTGCGACGTATTCAAAATAACAGAACCTTTCACGAACATGAAATGATATATTAAAATTGGACCAATGCATGTGAGTATTATGTCGGAGTAGAGATAGACAAATAGAAATTTATACTGATCATATCATAATGACGAACTGATTTGATTTAGTCAAATTGGTTATTTGTCTGAACGGAGTATTGGTATGAAAGTCATCGTCACTAGAATACTAAAGGTTATCCGAAAGTGCAGGACTGAATTTTGACATCTGAAAAACTGAACTATGACAAATATGTTTTGTTTTAGATATAAGTCAGGCTGTTGTGAAAATGGATCTCTTAACAACTACACAACGCGTTAAAAGTGTGAAACCTATTACAAAATAGGTGATTCAAAGGTGACCATGTTTCGTGCTTTAAGAGGAGATTGTGGTGCATATAATTGTCTAACTACTCAAACAATTGGTGAAGTTTTAAAGAAATTTGAAGAGACTGGATCGGTTGCAGATATTGTAAGCCCTGTACATCATCGTTTTGTTTCTTCCATCTCAAATATTGCTGCTGTAAAAGAAAATGTAGCCGAAGACCCGAGTGTGTCTATTTCTCGACGTTCCCAAGAGCTAGGACTGACTATCTTAAGGCATATTTCGAAGTAAACCTCGATTTTTTCAACAAAATTTTCTTCAGCGACGAGGAACATTTCTCACTTAGTGGATATGTAAATAAGCAAAATTGTCCCATTTGGTGCTCCAAGAATCCTCAAGTGATTGAAAAGAGGTTATTACACTCAAAGCAACATATTGTCTGGTGCAATCTTTGGTACGTAGGTTTGTTTGGACCTTACTTCTTTGAAAGCGTCAACGGCGAGACTGTCACTGTTAGTTCGAAACGTTAGGGTCGTATGAAAACTTTCATTTTTTTGGCCCGCAGTTGAAGACCACGGCTTTGACGACAAGATGTTGTCACATGCAACACAACACGAGCGAATGTGGTTTTATAGCGAGAGAAATTTCTCGGCCGCGTAATCTCTGGCCTTGATGATGACAATTGGCTAACGAAATCATGTGTTTTCACACCGTTGGACTTTCTTGTGGGGCTACACAGAAGACTGTGCTTATGTGGTTAAACCTTTAACTCTTGAGCAATTGAAAACAAACATTCGCCAAATTATGGCTGAGATAGCGTGTAAAAAGTTGTCGAAAATTACATCAAAAAGATGGAAATTTGCAAAAATGCACGAGGCGGTTATTTGAAAGATGCAGTGTTCCACTTATTAGGCCAAGGTTCAGACATTATAATAAAAAAGGAATTCCATGGAAAGTATTATTTTAACTAAATTTTTATTTATTTTGGTAACCTCTTTATGGGTGTAATATAGCTCTCATACAATCGATATGTTCAGATATGAGATTTTGCGCCAAAAATCAGTCAAAAATCATCTAGAAGAGTGAAATCTACAGATGTAAATTCAAATTTATATTGACACTGAAAATCATCGAAATCGAATTTTGCAATTTACCACATAAATTTGATGTGCTCATGAAATGGTGTAAAGATTTCGGCATGGCGGTAACAGTAGTTCTTGTTCAATTTCGGAATAACGAACTTTTCGAATACTCAAGAAAATCTATTTGGAAGATCCTCCAGCGTACTTAATATTAATATTAAATAAATAAATATTCAAAAACTTAATATTAAATATAAATATTAAAACTCTTTGTACAAGTATTTGTATGTCACGGGCCTTATTCGTATGTATATGTGGCCACCCCCTATTACTATATATTCTGATATTTACATATTGTATAAAAAGAATATAAAACTTTAGAAACTAGAGTAAATAAATAGAATTTATAAAATAAGATTAACAATGTTTAAATTGTCCTTTCCACTCATAATAAATTTCTACACGAGTGTGCGTGTTGGTGTCATTCGTACATTTATGTTTTTATATTCACAGCCGGGATGTGAATTTCAATTTCGTTTCTCAGTTTTGTGGTGCAATTTTGAATATTTCATAAAGCAA
This sequence comes from Neoceratitis asiatica, assembly GCA_030068015.2. NCBI lineage: Eukaryota > Metazoa > Arthropoda > Insecta > Diptera > Tephritidae > Neoceratitis > Neoceratitis asiatica. Next base: position 27,635,788 of record CM061526.1, read on the forward strand.
ATATATATGTATGTATGTAAATACACATATATATATATAAATGTATATAACATTATACGGTTGTGCCTCGAACCACAATTAGTTGTTGGTGGGATTTTTAATTGTTCGCTGGGGTATTTGCCAAAGGTGAAAGGACACAACTTTCATTTATTATATTATATTTGCATATGTACATATCTATATGTGCATGTGTATGTATAGATGTCAGTATGCATTCCATACATATATTCATACGCAAAACTTAATTTGAATTTACAATATTATTGTGCGCATTTTGAATTTGTAAAATTTATTTTAACCGGAAATTTAAAAGTTGCCGCTGGACAGCGTTGCTCCGGTTAGCTGGTGAATTAAATGCGGGCAAATATATATAAGCATTTATGTAAGTGTTTATGTGTGTGTGTGTGGTTTGTAGAAAATTTTACAGATTTAGCAGAATATTTTTGAATTCATATTCATATATGTTTGTGGCGTAAAATATTTGTCCATGTCTGTTTGGAAAGTGCTGGCTGGCACACTTAATTAATTTATTACAACCAACATCCCTATATCCGTTTATCCCTGTGTGTGTGTCTGCTTGAATTTCTGACCTCACTAAATCCCACTATGTAATTTGAACTTTGGCTTAATGCATTTTTTATTTTGCTTTTATTTTTATTATGTTCGCACACATTTTCGGATTTGTAATGTTGGCCTGAAGTACGCTGACCTACGTTACGGCTTTGGTTTTGTTTTTGTTTTAAATTATGAAATTCTGTGTTTTTAGTTGTGAGTGAATTACACAATAATTTATTGAGACAATTTGCAAATTTCCACATAATTTGCATGTAATGTGACAAAATTAGGAGATTTGGAGAATTTTGAAATTTTACATATGTGAGTATTTATACCTTTCACGAATATGAAATGGTAGATTAACTTTGGTACGAAGTATGTGAGTACCAGAAGGAGAAAAATAGATCAAAATGGAAAGCTGAGCCATATCCGTCTGTCCCTTTGTCTGTCTGTCTCATTTCTGTCCATCCGAATATCTGAACTCAAACTAGTTTCTCAGTTTTTGAGATATTTTGGCGAAACTTAGTAGCGCGGGTGTATTTTTGTAGTGTATTGAATATTATTCGGAACCGACCAGATCGGAAAACTATATCCCACACCACTGATTTTTTCACATATGTGATTTTGGATCATAATTACTTCAATAAAACCACGAAAACTTAAATGATACTAAAAACCATTGAAGTCGGACGATTTATTCAGATATAAGGTTTTGGGCCAAAAATCCGCCAAAAACTTATCTAAGAGCTAAAAAATTTGTATCCTGAACACGAAAGCTCGAATTAATATTGATATTGGTTGGCATCGGAATCGAATTTCGGATTTTGCAATAAATTTGATTCTATCATGACAGGTATAAAGATTTCAGCATGCCCGAATCTGACATTTTTTTCTTGTTTTATTCTGGTATTCACTTTTTATTTTCAACTATAATGAAAAAAATTTGAATTTCCAACACATTATAAATATATAGGATGTGGATTTAGAGACATTAATAAAAACAACTTTTTCCTGCATTTAAATTTTGAATTATCCGAAAAAATTCTGAAATTTGCTTATTAAAACTTAAGTTATTATTATCTTCTCAAAAATGTTCACCATTTAGACCAGTCGATTCACCAGATGCTCTGAGAAATACTTTTTGCTGATTTTTAGAGTTTTTAATTTATTTAGAAATAGCAAAGAAAGAGCTTTTGAACTTGCTACATCCAATTTTTTTATCGTACCAAAAATTTTGTGAAATACTGCGGTACACTTTTGTGTGAAAAATGAAATTAAGTACCCCAAATTTTTTTAAGTTGAACCGATGAAAATTTTGAGAAAATTAAGAAAATTGTTGCGCAAAATCATCGAATCACTATCAGAAAAGTTGCTGAGATCACATTGGCTCGTTCATGCCAAGCAATTTTTTGAGATGTTTTCGTATGAGGTGTATGGCCAAAAAACGGTCGCTAAGTAGCACTGAGTATCACTCCAGAACAATTCAATGATATCGATAATGATTCGGATTTGCTTAAAGGGATGGTAAAATTGGTGGTAAATCGTGGTTGTAACATTAAAAGTGAAGCTCAACAGTTCCAATGAAAGAACCCGAAAAGTCACAACACTTTCGATTATTATGACGCAGGGGAACAGAAATTCTTACCGCAAGGTACTAGCTTGCTAGTATGGAGTATTACCTAGAGTTTAAGGTAAATTTTCGCAAAGAAAATCAGATAAAAAAGCTCAGATTTGCAATATAGTATTTTTTTTTTTTGCACAAAAACAAAACTATTTAGAAGGTAAAAGCTAAACCCACTGATAGAGCTCAAGGAAATTACTAAAATTCATATGATAACTAATTCGAAAATTGGAAAAAATGATTATTTAATATTATTTACTCACCTTGGTTTGTTTCTTCTGTCTGATTTGGAATAAGTTGATGGTTGAAATTTTATTATTATTATTATATTATGACATTATATATTTCGAGATTAGAGAACAAAAACAAGTATTAATCATTGAAAATCGCTTTACTGTCTTTCAAAAGATTCTCCATTAAGATCTATACGATTTTGCACACGGTTGAACCAATTGTCGGAGCAATTTTGCCACTCAGATTGAGCTATCTCTAAAACTATCTATCTAAAGGTATTAACCGCCTCTTCAAGTGTCAAAAATTGTTGACCTCTTATTCTACTTTTTACGCATGAAAACAAAAAGCCAAAACTAACGGTGCATGACTCATCAAATCGATATTTTGAGTGCTCAAAATGTAGTTATTTCAGTCGCTGTGTGAGAGCTCACATTGTCGTGGTGAATAGTGATCCGCCCGCCTTAGGCGGTTGGCTTTTGTTGGATTTCGTGAAAGAAAATTGGCAAACAAATGATTGAATACCACTCAGAATTTACTTTTCTGCGTTGTTTTGGTCTTACGGTTGCGATTTGACCAGTTAAAAAAAAAAACTGGCAACCATTTGCCTGAAAGTGCTTCGTGAGCTAAAAACTTTTGCTAGATTCGCCTGATCTTGAAACATCCATACAGTCGACTGCTGTTTCTTTTCGAGCTGATACGCATACGTTCACGATTTATCACCTCTCACGATGTCATAAACGTGTTTCGAAGCAACGCTATCTTATTTCTTTTAACATTTCTAACGACCAACCGACTCGATCTTTTTTTTTGAGCGATTGACGAATTGTGTGAGATAAAACCTGAAATTTTTTTCACAATCAAATGTTCATAAAATATTTAATGCATGCTGCTCCCAATAATGTCAATAGTTATAATCTCACGATAGGTCACTTGTCGATCTTACAATATCAGTTTGCGCACAGTGACACTTGGTAGCGGAACAGATGTTTTTGGACGCCTTTCATGAAATTCGTCTTGGAGTAACCTATAAATGAATTCAACATCCCATCGATAAATTCTGGTCCTTAAGTTAAGTTCATTGATGCACTGTTGTTGAGTTAATCCGCATCCAAAACTGTAAAACATATTCGCACGAAAAAGTTAGCGATTTAATCCCATTTATGGCCGAGATGAATATTTTACTATATATATATATATATTTGGCGCTTTGTAACCGCTGAAGCGATTTTCGGCCGAGCTCCTCCTCCAATTTGTGGTTTTTGCGTCTTGACGTTTTTACCAACAAATGGAGGGACCTACAGTTTATTTTAAGCCGCCTCCGAACGGCTGATGGATTTTTATGAGGAGCTTTTATTTCATGTCAGAAATACACTCGGAGGGCTTGACATTCCCTGCCGAGGGGCGACCGCAATTAGAAAAAAATTTTTTCTGTCATTTTGGATGTTGCTCGAACCTGGGCTCGAACCCAGGCCTTCCGAATGTCAGTACGCAATGCTAACCACTCGGCTATCGCGGCCGCAACACAAATAGAGACCGTGTTTCAAACCGTCCTGAGTATGTAGAATAACAAAATAATCAAACTTTCCTATAAAGTTGCGAGCTGATAGAGTGCAAAACTAGGGTTGCCAAATTTCCATGTATATCATGCAACTCTCTTTATGAGAGAGTTAATAGTATTAATTTTTCAAACCTCTACAAATTTATCTCTCGAGAAATTCGCAAAAAGAAAAGGGAAAAAATGTATATAAAATCCAAGAAAAGATCTGAATTGATAGGAAAAAACTTTAATTAATTTTATGGAATATTCAATATTGAGTATTAAAATAAAAAATGAAATATTCCCCAATTTTGTTTTTTTCTTTCAACTATTATAACTTTATGGGTTATTGAAACTATTAAACTTCAATAACGACGTTGTCCGGATTCTAAAACTTTCGATAACTTCTAAATTCAAATTTGGGTAATTTACAAGGCCTCCACGGGTTTTGTCCTTAGATGATGTGCATACTCATATTTGGGGTCAAACATTATTATTATAAATTTTGAAAATTACAAATTCGACAAATTCAAGAAAACTAACAAGAATTGTGGCTTTTACAGAATCAATGAGAGTATCCGAATTATAAACGGCTTTTTTGTCAGAAACTTTCGGTTAATTCAATGGAACGTTCAGTTATATATTAATGCAATAGAAGAACCAGAAAGTAAGTGTCCGAAGGCTCTCATAGTCGGAGGAATTTTATTTTAGTCATGATGGAAATATAGTAGTGCAACCAGACTTCGATGGGGAAAGTATGGGGAAAACATTGACTTGAGATTTATAATGGGGTGTATACAGCGTTGGAGCTATGAATCGTACAAGTGCGCGCAAGTGGTGTCGGTCTTACGTCTGTGCCTGATGAATAGAGGAGCGGTAGACCTGCATATACGACTGACCAGACTTCTAAAAAATCGAAAATGAGCTCAGTGACGATCACAGATTGTCTGTGGATGAACTTTCTGCGATGTTTAAGCAAATTTCCAGACCTATTTACACGAAACAATCAGATAAATCCTCGAATACCGTAAATAGCGAGATGGAGTTGGCGGGAAACTGCTTCGAAGAAGGCATTAAAAATAGTGGTACAAAATGTGCATTTTTACGACTTGAGGTAGTTCACTTTTTTTTGGGTTTTTTTCTTTTCTCATTCATAATCTATAATATTGTTGAATAAACTGAAAAAATATTTTTTTTATTGTTAACCGAGATATAGCCATTTGAAGATATCGAAAAAATACTCAAAATTGATTTTGAGCCAACAAATGTACGAGGTCAAAAAATCCGAACGGCAGCAAAACTGGCAAAAGTATTGATGCAGAAACTCTAGTTTTGCAAAGTACTTTCACCAACCATCGCCAAAACCTATTTCCGAAATAAAGACCTGCAAAATATTGCACTGTGTTATTATTATTATTATTGTTTTGTCGTTCCATCGTATGGACTTTTCCTTCGTGAGATCGAACTTGCTATACGAGGTATGTTCAAAGAAGGAAAAGGTGAATTTTGATTTTTCGCGGGCTGTGTACATTCAATTATCGATATTTTGTTTTTGTTATAGTCGGACACATATGTTTATCATGTGCTAGCATTCGGAGCCAATTTAGATTAGTAGTTTGTTTTTGACAACAGAAAAGGTTAGTCACGCTTTTGTGTGCTCTTCGATTTTTGACTTTTGAAAGAAATGGGTCAAAGAATATGTACTAATTTAATTTTTAAGTAATGATAAATAATTCAAATGCCTATTTTTTTTAGAAACATTATTTTTCCATTGAATATTTTGTTACACAACAAAGAAAAAATGGTAGAAGCGACAGCTGTTTCGGAGTTCACCACATCTCCTATCAGTATTCTTTTGCCAGGAATCGAACTGACGGATTCTAGCATCACAGGCGAGTGCTCTACCAACTGAGCCAACGCCTGCCATGTAATCTGTTGTTGTATTATTCAATTTTTTACTAACCACCAACTATTAAGTGCGCTAATATTTAGCCGCTATTTTTACTTAATGTTGAATTAGCGAGTATTTTGCAGTCCTGCTGAAAGTCTGAGAAAAACCTGCTAGTCTGAGAAATGTATATAAGGCCTTTACTTATAACCAAAAACAATTACAGGCCGCATTAAAAATACCCATGAATATCTATTAAATTTTGCTTTAAAAATGGAATAAAGTGCTCCAAGGCACTTGAAATGTTGACTGTGGCATTTGGTGAGTCCACTTTGTCCCTCAAAAGTGTTTATAACTGATGCAAGCGCTTTACAGAAGGCTAAGAAGACGTTGATGACCTGGCACCTGGAGGTGCAACCACGTCAACAAGCGAAGAAAACACCGATGCAGTGAAAAAAATTGTTCTTGAAAATCGTCGAATCATTATTAGGAAAGTTGCAGAGGATGTTGGCATATCAATCGGCTCATGCCATTCAATTTTCTCCAAATTGCTAAATTTTGAGCAAAAGCGATGCCAGATTAGTATCGCTAAGGAGTTCTTGAATGACATCAACAACGATCCGGTTTTGCTCGAACGGATCATAACTGATGACGAAACGTGGGTACCACCGAAACCAAGGTCCAATCATCCCAATGGAAGCTGCCAGATGCGCCAAGGCTTTGCTCACTGTTTTCTTTGATTACAATGGTGTGGTGCATCATGAGTTCCTGCCAAAGGTCGTACAGTTAATAAGGAATACTACAAGAAAGTTCTGCAACGTTTGCGTGAAGCAATACGGCTCAAACGATCGGAATTGTGGACAAATAATGCAGCGGATCACACATTAATGCTTATTTGTGATTTTTTGGCGAAAAACAAAACCGTCATATCTCAACCACCGTATTCACCAGATTTGGCTATCTGCGCCCTTTTTCTATTCCCAAAACTAAAGAAACCAATGAAATGAAAGCGTTGTTCCAAAATTGATGAGCTCAAGTCAGAATCGAAGAAAAAACTGTCGACCATACCGAAAAGCGCATTTCGAAGTGTTTCGAGGATTGGAAAAAACGTTGGCTCAAGTGTATTATATCCGAGGGAGATTACATTGAAGGGGACAAAATAGATATTGATGAATAAATAAGTACTTTTCAAAATAATCAAAATTCACCTTTTCCTTTGAACATATCTAGTATTATTATTAATATTTTTTCATTCCTTTTACCTCTTATACCATTCCTATACTTTTACATAAAGTTTATATACAATCCAAATTTCGACCGATCTTTTTGGGCTTTTCTGTTTCAAGTAAAACACACTGCGATAAAAATAATTTCCATGCTTCACACTTTGCGGCAATTCTTGGTAGGAACAAATGAATTAATAGAGGAAACAAAAGTTGACTTAAATAGTTGCATCTGTTGGGAATGTTGACATAGTATATATAACGAAAATTTTTGATTTTATTTATATTTATTTGTTCCCCAATGGAATAAGAGTTTTTGCACTACCAACTTTCGCACAGTTAAACGTTATTAGGGTAAATATATAAAAAAAAGCTAATAAAGTATAAAATTCCAGTTATAAGTTAATAAAGTTAAGAATGAAATCATACTAGTTCGTTGTTTATTGGTAAATATATATCAGTTCATCAATTTTCATCCCCACGTTTGGTATGATTTGTTAGTTTTTAGTACACCTTGCTGTGAGCTAACATTTTTTCACATATCCTTCTGAGTAATAGAATATCAGTGATGGAAGATGAATTGCAAAAAAGGCAAATTATTTGTATTTTGTTCTTGCTTTGGGTATTTTCAGCATTTTTAAAACATTTTTTAATCTATTTTGCTATGTTGGTAAACAAATTTTTTTTCGTTTTACAACATTTTTATTAACCACAACTTTCCACCTTCAAATACTGATTTCTTTGTACACATTTATTACGAGTAGTAGCTCCCCCAAAGCTGTTTTTTACTCTTCCGTTACATATGTGTAGGTATGCACTGTACATGTATATGCTCGCAATATCCAAGACAAATAACTAAACTTCAAAGTCTTAACAAACATTAAAACCCTTAAAGATTTCCATCAAAGCAAATAACTAAGTTTGTATTTATACAATATTTGCGGTTACGGAAGTGCGCACTTGAGATGATGACATAAAAACACGAGAGACACCGCACAGTAGCAATGACATTTAAAAAGTGTCTGTCAAGAGGGTGCTGAAGGCGACGCGTCACCAACACAAATACTTGCTGCATTTACTCGTATGACTGAGTGGTGGAATGCAGTGCTACATACACATACATGTGGCCGGAATGATGATAGTAAACGATGGCATTGTTGTAATTGACATATCTCCAAGGGTTGTGCGTTCTACGCGCGCTGCATTACACCACTCGCACAATGATGAAAGCAAAGTTCACGGTGTAAAGAAATTTCTCGAACAAGTGTTGGGGTCGAGTGGTGCACTCGTATAAGAGGGTTATTGTGCAATATTTGCCATAAGGAAGTGTGTCTGGGTATAATTTTAGAGGCAAAAAAGAAAAAGGATTTGTGAGGTTGGAATTTTTATTTAGAATTCTTTGAAAAGATACTAAGGTAATTTTTCTGGTGGATAGGACTTATAGGCGCGTTATTGAACTTAATGTGTCAAGATTAAGTTCAATAACGCTCCTCCAAGTCCTACCCACTTTTGAAGAGCACAGGGCATGGTTAAAATAAAGTTGGACAAATTAGAAAATTTTAAAGCTTCGGAAACAATAAGAAGGCAAGTACGTGAGGACCAGATCGTTTAAGAAATAGTAATATATAGTAGATTTCTGTGACTAGCAAACCTTGGAGAAACCGCGGACCAGCCTCGCTGTGGTCGCTACTTCCGAGGATAGCGAACCACTCATTGTAAGCCGTTAATGACTTGGACAAGAGAGCGAGTGTATCGATTTTTGCGTTAATAAAATGACATTGAGGAGGAAGGAGAAGCGAGGCGCTTACTGTTAATAAAGGAAATTTCCTTAAATGACTTGTTTTGAAGAAAATTTCCATTTATTATTTTTTTTAGGAATTAATATTATTTAGCGGTTACGAAAAAGTAGTATTGACTTGACATTGAAGTATTTGCACATTTCTATGGAAGTAGCTGAGAACTGATGTAGAATTTAGAGAGCGAATAACGTCACAGCATACAGCAAGGCAGGCAAGATTATTCTTTACTCCTTAGGGGTCTATTCCATTCTATTCCATATATATTCTATATTAGATATTATCATTTTTTATAAACACTTCGGCATGGCGGACGACAGCACTTATTTCTTTTTATACCTTTCACGTACATGAAATGGTTTGTTAGCTTTGATGGGAAGTATGTAAGTATCAGAAGGAGAAGGATACGAGGGTTTGGATCAAAAATCCTGCAAAGAAGCATCTAAGAGCGGGAAATTTGGTATTCCACAGATGTGAATTCAAATTAATATTGACCCTGAGACTTATCGCAATTGAATTTTGCAATTTGCAATAAAGTTGGTATGTACATTAAAGGTAATGAAGACTTCGGCATGGCCGAACACAGTCTTTCTTGTTTTTTTTTTATCTTGGTTTACGTAAAAACATCATAAACAGTTTATGTATATGTAGTAAAGGCATTTTACCTCCATTTCTTCATTAACTTCATTCATTAGTTCAGACAATGTGATTTGAATGATCTTCTCAGGGAACTGGAGCTTTTCAAATCTAAGATAACGGTAATCGGCAGAGTATTTTTGTATTATATACCATTTTGACAGAAGATGAAGAAGAGTTTGCGTATTAATGTGAGTGGGACAATCACACAAGAGACAAGCAACACAAAGTGAAAACTTGACCGCAAAGAAAATGCTTGACACCGAACACAAAAATGTTGGTAAGGGGTGATCCATTTCTAGGTTCCCTACTTTTTTAAAGAAAAAAAAAACACAGAAAATTCAAATTTAATGGGGAATGTTATCATTTGAAAGAACATTCTTTAGCATTAATTTTTAGGATCGCGGCAACGTCTCAGATGGTCCATCCGTTGAGTCCAATTTTCTATCATTTCAATTTTCTAGCATTTTGACTGGAAGCGGGATTGTCCGCATAGCCTTTAGAATTTACATATCCCCACAGGAGAAAATCTAACGCTGTGATATCACACGAGCTTGGTGGCCAATCGACCGGCCCCAAACGTGAAATTATCTGCTCACAAAAGTGTTCTCTCAATAAATCCATTGATTGATGCGCTGTGTGGGAAGTGGCACTGCCTTGTTGAAACCAAGTGTCACGGAGATCAGGAGCTTCAATTCCAAGTATCGGATAGTTGGTTATCATGACGCGATAGCGGTCGCCTTTGACGATTACGTTCTCACCGGCATCGTTTTTGGAAAAATATGGTCCGATTTTCCACCGGCCCCAAACCACACCAAATGAGGCAATTTTGATTGTTTACATACCCATTGAGCCAGAAATAGATCTCATCGCTGGACAAAATTTCGCTCGAAAACGTCGGATCTTCTTGGAAGTTTTCAGGAGCCCATAGAGGGGATCGATGTCACTTGGGCAGGTCGAGTGGCTTCAGTTCTTGCACAAGCTGTATTTTGTACACTTTTAATTTTAGATCTCGGCTTAAAATGCGTCAAGTCGTTCCATGCGTCAGTCTAAGTTGCTGCGAACGGCGTCGAATCGACTCTCAACGTCTCAACGTCTTCGTGTACACTCTCAACTACGGCCGCTATATTTTCTTCACTGCGTGCTGGACGTGGTGTATTCGGTCGAATATTTTCCAATAATAAAAGCTGGGTCTTAAGATGGGTGATGATGTTGCGAATAGTACGTTCAGTAGGCCGATTATGTTGACCATAAGTTGAGCGAAGCGCGCGAAACATATTCTTTACAGAACGTGAATTTTCGTAACAAAGTTGAATGATTTGTAAACGTTGTTCAGGCGTAAGTCCTACCATGATGCCATGCCAAACAAAGGCTACTGAAAAAAGTACATCTATTTGGATCACCAAAGAGAGCCAATTGAAGATTAACTTTGGACTTAAGACCTTCAAGCTGCAATTGAGAATTAATTTTTTTTAGTTATTCGTAAGTATTTGCTTATTGAATTCCGCATTTAGAGCACTAAATGTATTGAAATTATACGTGAAAACGTTGAGTAAATCTTTTTTTGTTCAATACGGTGCTATTAAACAGTCGTTGCAAGCCAATGGTAGATTTACAAATCTCAAGGTCGCAATTAGTTGATGAGTTTCACGCCACGGGGGGTCCGCCAGATTAAATTCCAGATGTATATGCATTGACTTTTAAGAGTGCGATATACTTATATATAATACTAAATATAACTATACGCATTTCATACTTAATTTTATTTGATTTTATCTTATTTTTATTTTGATTAAAATGAAAAAGATGCGGCCTCAAATAATTGCGTCTATTGTTTATTGTTTTCCATTTGTCATTATTTGCACTGAAGGCACAAGTTACGTTTCGCTTTCATCTATCAAGCTTGCCAACGGGTGTTTGCGCCTCGGTTTGTATGTCAATAAGAAGCGAAGCGTCAACATTATAGAAATTGAAAAGCGCGAAATTAAAAAGCATTCGACACAATAGAATCCCGACAAGTCGTCAAGCACTAACACTGCATAGAATTCAATTTGATGCCCTTTAGCATGGCAAACAGCGGCCATTGTCATTGACATTCTGTTGATTTTGCAGCAATAGTTAAGCCGTGAACAATGGAATGGGTGCTGAAGTCAGCATGCGATTGCAGATCATATGGAGAGGGGTGCATTTCTTTTCTGTCAGCAAAATGAAATGGACGAAGTGCTGATATGTGAAAGAGATTTTTTCTATGACTTTTCTACTTTTTTTTAAAAAAATTTTAATTTTTAATTTTGTAACGTTGCTTCAAGTGCGTTTGTATGCTTTTGATTAAGAGTTAGTAGAGTGTATTTTATGAAATGAAATGTAAAATACATTATAAATAAATTATATATACATACGAACATATAACTTTATGTAAATGTGTGAGGTTGTGAAATTTACCTTAGCGTATTTTTCAAGGAATTTACCTTTGTCCATATTTTTAAAAATTTCCTGCTTTGCATTAATTAAATCGATTAATCAAATAACTTACTGGCTTAAAGTGGGATTAGATCATCCGAAAAGTGGCAGCCCTTAATTCAAATACATCCTTGGATTAGCATCAACATTAGAAATGAGAAAATAGGATAAGCTCCTAAAGACCTGAAATCCCTTATAAGTTGATTAACCAAGGTCTATTATATCCAAGGGAAAACTCCATACGCTGACCACACCTCGTTGAATCCGAAGTAATAAGGCTGTTTGATAAGTCAGTAACTTTGAATTAGCCGCGCAGTTACTGTAAATACAACACTGCTCCCGTCACTGAAAGCAGACAACCTCGGTGTGCTGACTAAGCATTATTTTTGCTCATAAAACCATCACCGAAACGAAGAAAAGACTTGGGAAGTACTATGGAGCTGTACATCATTAAAAGGGGTCGTCACGTCAGAAATCGTCGAAAAAATCCATGGAATGATATTGAACGAACGGAGAGTAAAAGTGCGTGAGGTGAGTGAGGTTGTAGGGATCCCAACTGAGTGGGTGCTCACACACAACCATAAGTACAACAGCGTAATAACTTTAAAAGAGTGTTTGACGATGTTCAAGCGCAATCGAAACGAATTTTCGCGCCGTTTTGTTACCGCGGATAAAACATTGACCAATCACATCATATGAGAGATCAAAAAATGAATCAAGACCAGGTGAACGAGCATAAAAAGGCCAAGACAACTCTGTTTGTCAACAAGTTCATGGCCACAGTTTTTTTTAGGATGTATGAGGTATCATTCAGATCGACTACCTTGAATAGGGTAAAACTATCACCCTAGCAAATGTTATTCAGAGCTTTTTGACATATTAGATATTAATTTGAAGCAGAAACAAGTGCATTTGGCAAAAAAAGGTAGTCACCATGTCAAAAATTCATAAATTGGACTACGAACAACTGCTCCATTCAGTACATCCTCCATGTTTAGCCCCCTGCGACTATTTCTTCTTTCCAAATATGAAGAAATGGCTGAACGGTAAAAGATTCGGGTCGAATGAAGAGATCATAGCAGAAGCAAACTCCTATTTTGAGAGCCTTTAAAAATCTATAATTCGGAAGGATTACCAAAATTTTAAAAAACGCTGGACCAAATGTATGGAGGTGAAAGGAGTATATGTGCTAAAAAAAAATCAAAAAGTCACTGAGTTATCTATCATCTATCCATCATCTATGCATTTTACGTAACACCTTCGGAACCTTTTAGGTGTGGGCCCAGGAATACTAAGTTTTTCAAGCTCAGAGTAAGTATCATAAAGCCCAATGTATCATTATTTCATACAAGAGATTCCACAAGATTATGTCTTCTTCGTGCCACTTGTAAAAAAAATTACAACTCGAATCTTCCTCAACCACAGAAAACTCTCTCTCCTTGTTTTCAACTCTTGATAACTGTTCGAATTTAGCGGCTGGCATTACAATTTAAAATTTCAATACTTTTCTTGCTAGTTTCTTTGCTAAGAAAAGTTTCATACTCCCATTACAAAATCCACGGCGTGCTTTTTATTAGTTGGACAAAGTACTACCGATCAGAACTCGATGAGAGCAAAATATTGAAGACAAATAACCCAATCTGTCCGAAAAGGAGGAATAGAAGAGCATCATAGAAGCCTGTGGCTCTTTGGTTCGAGCCTTAACCAATAAAAGTGATATGATTTTTCTAAAAAAAAAAAGCACAATAATTGTTAATGTGAAGTCCAATCGATACAATTAAGTTCTAAAACGAATTCGATGAACCCAATGTTTGAGCACTTTTTCCACTAAATCAATATTGACTTGAAGAGAGTCTGGTTTATTCCTAAAGACCAAATGACTTCAAATAACCCTACAAGGAGTAGTCTAATGGTGTTAAATCACAACTTCTTGGAGGTCATTCAATGTCACAATTTCTTTAAATAATCGAGTCGAATCATTGACAGCTTCATTTCGTTCATTTCGAAAGAAGTATGGATCGATGCTTCCACCAGACCAAAAACCAAACTGTCAATTTAGGTGAATGTAATGGTTCTTCATGAATGATTTGTGAATTTTCTTCGCACCAGAATCGACAGTTTTGTTTATTTACCGCATCACTCAGATGAGAGTGAGCCTCATCGGAGAAGATGATTTTCTTAAAAAAATCATTATCGTTTTCAAGTTGTTCCAAGGCAAAATCAGTAAATTTACGACGTTTATGGTGATCCATTAGCTTCAGTCCTTGAGGGAGAGCAATTTTATACGGATGCAAGACCAAATCCTTTCTCAAAATCCGCCAAGTTGTGGTTTGAGGCAATCCCAATTCTTGAGAACGACTTGGAATCGACAAGTTGCGGTCTTCAGCAACACTCGCCTCAACGACAGCAATACTTCCATTACTTCGACCGGTTCTTTGTCTTATTGGCACTCGAACATAAAGAAAATAAGTATAAATACAAATGAGTGGAGCTTCAGTCTTCATGGATTTAGGTCAAACACGCTTGGCTCAATTTGCTGAGAGAACGGCATTATTTATCAAACTAAAATACACTGGAAATCTAGCAGTACAAAATTTTGTTCGTTTGTAGTGTATCTGATAATACCATGGACCTAGCACGCCCAGTGAAAGAGTGTTTCAGGAATAGACCTGCTCAATCTAGCCTAATAAAACCTTAGTCTTAAGAACTAGTTTTCTTCGTTTTTCCATACGTTAGAGCTCTATTATGCAGGACTTTCAACCTGGCGCTGAGCAGTGACTACCATTAGTTACTAATTCATAACAATCAGACAATTCTATCGTTCAGGGAAGAATTGTATTTACAACAGCCTTAAATTTCATCATACCATCTACATTTATTTCACAGCTTTTTAATGAGAAACAGAAATATAATTTCTGCATATTTACCATCTCACGACTCCTTCTAAATGAGAAACATCAACAAAGCTGCTTCATAGTTGTCTTGTTGTTTCGTTTTTCCATGCAAATGTTGCGAAACTTTAAATTCTCTTGCCTTCCTCACGGAGTGTGCTGCAGAATAATTTAAAGGACTACGCATGCAAATTACGAATTTTCTTTGTGAATTTCTACGGTGCTGAGGAGTATTGTTGCAAAGTGCAGATAGTCAGTGACAAGAAGTGAGTATTAAGTGTGACGCGGCAAAAGTTTTGTAAAATATATTTACACTGTTTGTTGTGAAAGTGGAGAATAGCAGTTTTCCCATTTTCTAATAACCAACAAGAAACGCTGGAGTGCAAGGGTCGGTCGGTCTTTGAGTTGACTTGACTCGGCAAAAGTTTTCAAGTCAGAAAAGAGGCGTAGTGAATGTGTTAGTCAGTTAGTCAGTCAGTCAGTCAGTTAGTCAGCGTAACAGTTAATGAATTCGACATTCAGTCAGGCGTTGTTCTAGTTTCCGTGTGTTTCGCGTGTGTTTCGTTTGCCTCGCTCACCTCGCTCGTTGATCCAGCTGATAGTAAAATGGCTTTCGCTATTAAGCACTTGCACTCGTATATATGTATGTAGTGCTCGACTCTGTAACTCGGTGAGAAATACAGAACGTTTTGTAATTTACATTTAATTAGTGGATTTGTTCGTGTTGTTGTTTTATTTACAATGAGTTGCAACAAAAAATAAAATAAAAATACCAAAAATAATTCTTGCAAACATTTAATGTACAAAGTGCAGATAGCTTAGCTTAAGTGGAAAATTCACAAGGGATCAGTGTTGCAAAGGTTGCAAAGGACACGGATAAATTTTCTTTGTTGCAGTTTGCTTACGGTATTCTTTCATATATCTTGCTATTTATTTGTATTTAATATTTCACAAGTACAGCTGCTCGGTAGTTGGGAAATATTTATTTAATTTTGATGAGTTTAGCTGGAGTGCTTAAATAATAAATGAATTGTTGCACATAAATGATATTATTATTTTAATATGTTTTTTATTTATTTATTTATAAAAACGTTGTTTTCTAGAGTGGCCAGCTAATTTCGAGGCAAATTAAAATCACTGGTATCCTTGTTACATAAGCGAATCGACCAACTGCTGCTCCCTTGATAATGGCGGTAGCAATTAATTTTTCTTTTTCCTTTTCTTTAATCAGCATCGAGCCATGATACCGATTTTTTTAAGAAAATTATTTTCTCCGATGAGGCTCACTTTCATCTGAGTGGTGTGGTAAATAAAAAAAACTGTCGATTCTGGTGCGAAGAAAATCTACAAATTATTCATGAAGAACCATTAAATCCACCTAAATTGACAGTTTGGTGTGGTTTTTGGTCTGGTGGAATCATCGGTTCGTACTTCTTTCGAAATGAAGCTGGTAGAACCGTTACTGTTAATGGGGAGCGGTATAGATCAATGAAAATCAACTTTTTATTGCCACAATCGGAAGAACTTGATATTATCAACATCTAGTTCCAACAATACGGAATTTTTGCCAGAAAGGTTTGGAGATTCGATTATTTCAAGAAATTGTGACATTGAATGCCCTCCAAGAAGTTGTGATTTAACAACATTAGACTACTTCTTGTGGGGTTGTTTGAAGTCATTGGTCTTTGGCTATAAACCAGACTCTCTTCAAGCTTTAAAAGTCAATATTGAACGTGCCATGCATGACATAAGACTTGATTTATTGGTAAAGTGCTCAAAAATTGGCCTCATCGAATTCGTTCCTGCAAAAAAGTCGTGGAGACCATTTGATCGATGTTATATTCAGAACTTAATTGTATCGATTGTACTTCACAGTAAAAAAAAAACATTTGAATTTTCTTAACAATTAGTGTGTTTTTTAAAGGAATTATATCAGTCTTATTGGAAAACCCTATACGTATCTATAATAATTATATATCTTTTCGATCCATAAATTTCTTTATCATAATCTACTTAACGAGGCGAACAAGGACCTCTTACTTACTGTGTAAAAACTTTCGTAAATTTGCGAGAAAATTAACAAAATTTTCTACTTTTAACTGGAGATTTTAACGCAATTTGCTTAAAACCTTGGTTAGCTCTAGACACAACTCCAACAATATAAATTAGAATTGTTCTCATCTTCGTTGCTTTGGCTGGATTTCTTCTCCCCGCTTTTTAGCGACGGTGGAAATACCAAGTGAAACCAGATCGCTCTCCACCTGATTCTACCAATGGTGTGGAGGTCTTCTTCTTCCTGGACTTCCGACAGTGGGTATTACATCAAATACTGGAGTACTTTTATGCATCCGGACGGGATGACCTGGCCACTATCTTTTTATTTGCTGAACTATGTCTATGCTGCCGTATAAATCGTACAGCTTATCATCCTATCGTCTGCGGTATTTGCCGGTGCCAATGTGCAAAAGACCACAAATCATCCGCCAAACCATTATCTCGAAAGAGTTCACACTTCTTACAGCAGTACGGGAATAATTAATGACTTGTGGAGTTTGGATTCGTCGGGAGAAGAATTTACTTACTTGTTAACTGTTGGCAAGTGGGGTGGATTTCAAGGTCTTGTTTATTTAACTCTGCGGCTCTCTACCGTGTGATACCGAACGACTCATGGAGGTTACTCCCAATTCATACTGCGGTATTGTTGTATTATCCAACGTCTGTTTAAATGGTCGTATAAGATTTGCAGGGAAATCAAATTCAGACAAAGCGGTATATCCGGTCAATGGTGGATTTGCCAGGTCTTAAGCCACACTGATAAGGGTCGATCAGTTTGTTTACGATGGGTTCTTTCACACAATATGCTAGATGGGACTTTATATCCGATATTAAGGAGGCTTATTCCACAATAATTTTCGCTGACCTTGAGATCCCCTTTTTTATGGTTTTGACAGGTCACAATTAATTTTGATCATCAGGTATGTCATTGTCCGACCATTTTCTGCAAAGCCCAATATATATGTACCTTGTCAGTCCTTCGCCGTCGTATTTGAAAAGCTTAGCCGGTATGCTATCGGCTTCTGTCGCTTTATTATTTTTTAAATGGGCAATCGCAATTCGAACTTCCTTGTAGTCGGGCATTATAATGTCTATTTCATCATTTTCAAATGTTGATTCGGATTCATCATCTCCGGGTGTCGCAATTTCACTGCCATTCAGCAGATTAGAGATATTCCATAACTCAGTATGACCTTGACATCGGTTACCGGATTACCTCCATAGTTTCTACATGCGTATTCTTTGGACTTGAAATATTTTCTAAGTCGCTCCACCGTTTCGTAGAATTTTTGAGCATTATTCATCTTGGCTACCTTCTCAAGCTCTTCGTGCTCACACATTTGAAATGGAAAACCTGCAGGCTATTTGCTGTGATTGCAGTTTTTCGACGTCGAACCTTCCTTTTGTTTATTGATAGGCGACTTTGCTGCACAGAGGCGGATGCGTATTTTTGGTGCTACGACAATGTAAACGGAGTTAATATTTGACCCTTGGAACGTACACATGTCTAGAACACTGGATACATATATTTCGATTACCACTACATAATGAATTTGGTTATGCGATCCGGAGAAAGTCATGTAGCCTGATGTACTTTATTGTACTGAAATCTGGTGCTATAGATAACCATATTTCGAGCCACGACGGAATCCATCAGCCTCAGCTCGTTTGGGGATGTTTGGACATGGAAGTTGTAATCATCAATCATCAGGTATAGAAAGTAATACATAGGAGAGAGAGGAAAATATGTATGTATGTATTTAAAAGAGAGCATACTCAATAGAGGCTGAATTTATCGACTGTTGTACCGAGGATACCTTCTTTACCTGCCCTGGCATGGAAAACTCCAAGCACGATTTTGATATAGTGTCTGGGGCAGCGCTCATAGGTATTTTTTTGGCGCTCTGGAAAGCATCTTTGGATATATCGTCCTTCTCTTCCCACGGGGAGTGGGCTCAACCATAAATCCAACAACAAATTTATAGCTGATTTATATGGCCGCTTCAGTAGATTTCACCGGGACCCACCTTATTCCGTCTTTCCACCGTCCATCGCACTAATTTGACGACTGTGATGCCAGCTATCAGTCTTACGAAGAAATCAACCAGCGGAGCTGCTGTACTTTCCCAATTAAGAGTCCGTACGTTCCAGGGTCGTGAAAATTCTTATTAGAAAAACACACCTTAATTTAAACTGAAAGCAAAAGGTGTTTTTTTTTTTTTTTGAGAAATTACTCAAAGCGATTTTATGCAACGTGCGAACAGGAGGTTATTTATGCTCAACATGATTAAAAGGATTTTAATTTAATTTTGACAGACGCGCTGCTTAATTATTTCAAATGGCAATTCATTAATATTTCAACTGTCACAAATACAATTTAAATATGGAACGTATTAAAAAATTCTTTATTTTTGTAGTACATAATTTGGAATACTTTCTTTTTTTTACTCGAAAACAACACATTTCTATATTTCGAATTAATTAATTTCCGAGTTGATTACAAGTAAAAATCTCAGAAGTTTAACTTTCAATAAAGTGCGACGTTGGCGCAGAAGAGTAGCAAATACTGAAATTAAAATCCACTTAAGTGCTGTGACACAATTAAATAACTGTACATAGCGTGTGATAAAAAAAAAAGAGATGAGGAAGGCAAAGCTACACACTCAGCCCGTACTGAGTACTTTTGCCAGTAATCAGGACCACAAACTTGTTGTTAAACTAGCGGAATCGTGAAATTTCCACAACGCTAAACAACATTTGGCATCCATGAAGGAATGGGGTTGGGAAGGGAGTCCTGGCATGATGTAAGCAGGATAATGCGCGTGCCAAACAATTTTGACTTTGTTAGCAGACAAGAATTCCTTTACGCCAAATAAGTAGAGATTAAAGCATAAAGGCATAAAGTGGAAAGTGGAAAGTGATGGAGTCGGCTGAAGAAGAAGAAGCATGCAAAGGAGTAGAGGAAGCGTGTGTGTGCGCAAAGCCAGCAGTGGAAGCGTGGCATTCGCCATTTCCAATTTATCTACTAAATACCTAAAATGCTACTGAAAATACATAAATAAACATGAAAAGGAAAAGTTTCCGTGGGAATAATGAGCACTTGTTAGCTACTGTACATGTAAATGTGTGTGTGCAATTTTGTTTATGTGTGTGTTTGTGTGCTTGTTTGCTAGTTGATAAGTAGAAAGTGGCATCAAAGCAACGAGTGGCAACAATAATGCCAGTAACAATGACTTTCCGGCATTTGGTGGCATGCACCCACTCAACGCTGGGATTGTGCCTCAACGTTTTGCTTACTAAGTGCTCGTAGCTCGCAAGCATGTACTTTGTGTTCTTGTAAATATGTATGTATGTTAGATATAAGCATATTTTTTGGCGCGCTTTAAGCAAGGAGACTTAGTACATAGCGGTATAGATATACATATATACAAGGTATACATATGTAAGCATGCATGTATATACTCTAAGCTCGTTTTTGGCTTTCAACACAGACAGCACGCTCGCACCACACGCTCCCTGACGAGTCAAATACTGAAATTTCTATGAATCTAGCGAATGGGCAATATAACGGTATAAAGATGCAGAAGCCGTGTAGAAAAGCATGCGGTGTTTAGTAGCGGCATTGCACTTACTACATATGTATATATATATCCACATACTAAGTGCTGCATATATGAGTTGTTGGCAGCGGCAAGCGAAGTACAAGAATTTTACTCATACGCCATGGTGCCCATTTGCGTCGGCTAAAAGAAGTGAAGTTAGGCTACCGTTGCATGCCGGCATTGTAAACAAAGCGGAAATAACAGAAATACTCGAAATGAGGAATTTTCTGCACTTTTTCACATACATATATACTCTTACATAGCTGCATATGTGCATAGGAGTATAAGAACTCGCTTAAGCCGGTGCAAGCACTAGTTTTTTTCTGCGTTTACATTTTTGTTGCTGGTTACCTTTGTATACAAAGTTTTTAAGCCGCAAATTTTGTTGGTTACCGGAAAGTAAAGAAAAAATAAGTAGTTTTGAAAGTGTAACTGGAACTGAACCTAACTGACGTTGAGAGTAAATTCATCAGCTCTCGCTGCGGACCTCTAAGCAGTCGTCAACCTTTGAAGCATTTTAGAGTGCGTTTCAAGTAACTAACTTTTAAAAGGCTGGAGCTACCTGATATTATTAAATTTAAAGATTGTCAAACTAAAATTTATACGATGTATTGCTATTATATACCAGAAGTCCCGGCAATTGGAAAAAATTAATATCAAGTAAATCGTACCATAATAGGCTCGATTACTTGAATACAAGCATTCCAGTTCACCTTTTGTGGAAAAATAATTTCTTATTTATTTTTGATTTAGACAAAAATCTACCTGTCCACCAAATTTCAAGTTAACCGAATGGTAAATAATATTTTTTTGGGAGAGACCGTAACAAGGCCCACTTCCCTGAAAAATAATTTTTTTTTTATAAAAACTTTCTCTTGGCAGCCACAAACGCTTTATGTCAAATCCGCCCAGCTGTTCTCATTTGATAAACTACTTATATTCACTGCCCTAGGAAAATCAACCACCGTGGAGTGGTATGCTAAGTTTAGACGTGGTAAAATGAGCACCGAAGACAGTGAACACAGTGGACGCCCAAAAGAGTTATCGACAAAAACATCAAAAAAATCCAAAAAATATTATTTTGAATGATCGCAAATTGAAGTTCAAAGAAATAGCAGACACTCTAATGATATCAACTGAACGTGTCATCATATCTTTGACGAATATTCGTGTATGAGGTGTAATCGACAGTCATTCGTGTGGACTGTACACGATGAGCCAGCTACACAGCGTGGAAAAACGCAACAGTCCGCTGACAAGGTTCTCGCGTCTGTATTTTGGGATACGCATTGAATAATTTTCATTGATTACCCTCAAGAACAGAAAATTCAAATTTAATGGGGAGTGTTTATTATCATTCGGGAGAACAGTTTTTTGGCATTTATTTTTTGAGGATTACCTCTTTCAAATGTTCGCCGCGGCTACGTCTCCGATGGTCCATCCATTGAGTCCAATTGTCGATGACTCGTTCGAGCATTTCGACTCGTAACTGGCGAATGACACGCGTGATGTTTTTCCCCAAGACCTGAATCGAAAAGGGATTGTGCGCATAGACCTTGAACTTTACATATTTCCACAGGAAAAAGTCTAATGATGTGATCTTGGACCGGCCAAAAACGTGAAATTATCTTCTCACCGAAGTGTTCTCTCCGAAGTGTTCTGACCATAAGTTGAGCGAAGCGCGCGAAACACATTCTTTACAGAATGTGAATATTCGTAATAAAGTTGAATGATTTGTAAACGTAGGTTAAGCATAAGTCTTTTCATGATGAAATATCAATCAATACTGAGCAAAAAAGGGCTATTGAAAAAAATACCTATACTTGGATCACCCTTAACCATGTCTTCACCTGAATGTTAATATTAATAATAAATAGTATTTTTCCTTATAACAGCTGACATATTTAAATAAATTCGATGTCAATTTTACGGGTTTTCAAATATAAAATTTAGTCTAGTTATATTTTTGAAATTTAAAATGTTTTATTAAAATATTGAAAATTTATTTATCCAAGCAATTTTATATCTCAATTTACAGTTTCAACTGCGCGTGACTATGTTGCAAGAAATGTCTAACCCAGAACTTGTACAATTTACAATAAAAGGTAAGCAACAAAGGAAATCCTTTTAATCGAAGTCAATAAAATATTGAAAAGTAAATTTATATACGAGTATGTATGTATGTGTGTAAATATATACACATACTATAACGCAACTATACTAACAAGCATCTATTTATCCTGAAACATGTACATACGTACTCGTTTCTGAAAAGTAACCGTTATAAAAAGAAGTTGACACACTTTCAATGACAAGCAATTGGAACTAATGCAGTTCACCCACACACAATAAACACTGACGCCTTGGACACAAAAATCATTTTATAAGAGCTGCTTGTGCGAGTCGAAGGGTGTAGCGTTGTGTGTATGGAATGCTGCATTTAAACTTTCGTGCGCTCAAGCTACTAACAACGCCAATGCCAAACGCTTCCGTATGCTGCTTGTTGGGCATACGACTAAAAGTAATACAAATACAAATACAAATACAAATACAAATACAAACACTAACAAAGAGTTCAGGAGGCGGAAAGATCGAAATCAGGAAAAATATAGTTGAAAATGTTGCACAATTTCACTCATGTAATCAAATAACTTTGAGAGATTGTAGGTATATACTTATGAGAACAAGCTTACACACATACATGCATGCATTTTTATTTTATATGTGTATGTGTGTATGTGTGATTATTGCTTGCTTGTTGGCAAGTATTGGACTAGTTCTTGAATTGAAAGTAAATTTATCTAGGCACAAATGTAATATTTATAGCTATATATGAATACACAAATACACAAATACATACACATATACATATATGCATTCAACTAAAATCAACTTATTTTCAATTTTAAATTAGAACTTTGTTAAAGTGTCCGGCACAAAGGCTTAAACACAAACACAGCATGTGTATTACTTGTATATACATACATATATACATATATATATTTATAGTGCATGTACGTACATATGTATATCCAATACTTTTGTATGCTCACACATACTTATGACCTGCAGCTAAATTCTAAGTGACCGTAAATGCAACTTCACAAGCAAACATCTACACGCAATGCATATTTTGTACACACACACACACACACATGCACACTCAACAGCTGTAAAAATATTGCCTTTCCTTTGTGTGCGTTTTGGTGCAAGCAACAGCATTTGCCGCATAAACTTTAAATCGGAAGTAGAAAGCACGCCAAGCTAAAGTAACAAGTGCAATATATTCATATATTCATATGTACATACATACTGATATACATACATATATGGGAATATAAACATGCTGCAAACTCAAGTATGTATTTACAAGTGGCGGTAGATATGTACGAGAACATGTCTACATTGTAAATGTATGTATATGTATGTATATTTAAGCCCATGCATATATACATACATATATATATATATTTATATATATATATATGAATATATATATCGAATGTATGCATTTTTCATATGAATAGTGCATGAATAAAATCTGAAAATGTGCTTGCGCTCAATTGGAATTTTCTATTAAAGAACTAAGCAAACTTTCTGCATGAAGACCAAACAACAACAACAAGAACAACAACATAAAATTATGTTGCCTTGTAGTAGCAGTAGTAGTACTGCATCAAAAGGCTGCAACATTTCCTTTTTGTTATTGTTTTTTGTTTTCTTTTTTGTTAAATTCTCCAAAGTTTTCTTTCTTTTTTTGTTGCAAAATTGTTCTTTAAGGCTTCAGTTGTTGCACAAAAAGGAAACAACATTCTATGAAATTGTAGTTTCAGTTATTTTTTTTTGTATTTTTGTATTATTTTTGTATTTTTTTCTAAGCCAATAAGTCTGTTTGCCACTTTAAGTCGCTTATTTCTTTGAATATAACTTTTTGTGGAAGTTTATAAGTGCAGTTGCCTTGTTAGGAACAGCACAAAGGAAATTAGGACTTCAGTGACATTGGCTTTGTGAAGAAATACCGCGGATAGTGGTGGGTGGTGTTAGTTTATTAGAAATGTGTATATATAAATATGTCAAATTTTGCAAATTCAAAAATTTTGAGCAAACATTAACGTTACTCATTGTCATGGACCGCATTACGGTACTCAGAGCGGCGTACACGCTTGCGCTAACCGGGCTTAGTGGCCTCGGGTGGTCGGGGTTCTTCATCCTTGCACTTTATCCTAGCTTCTTGTATATGCAAATAATTGATTTATGCACTGAACTTGACGCAACATGGGTCCACCACACCCTACCAGAGACCACAGACCAATCAGTACAGTGGGTTTTTCCGGGTAAAAATTCACCAAAAAAGGCCACGATGGGTCTGTCGGCCACAGTTTTTTTTTTTTGGATGCGCGACTCGTCATTCACATTGATTACTTTGAAAAGCGTAAAACGATTGATAAACAGAAAATATTATTCAGAGCTTTATTTTACATATTCGATATTTTACATATTCGATTTGATTTGGGGAAAATAGTAACATAACATACTGTTCCTTCAAGATAATGTACGGGGGTTTAGACGTGTATATGGGCAAAAATTCATAAAATCGGCTATGAAATGCTACCCCATCCAGCACATTCTCTTCTTCTTGATTTCAAACCCAAAAAAATTGCTTGTCAGTAATGAAGAAGTCAAGAGGGCCTTGAAAACCTTATTATTTGGAAGAAGTACAAAAACTTGAAATACACTGGACTTAATGTAAAGAGCTAAAAAGATACTATATTGAGAAATAAAACGCTCAATTGTCGAAAAAATACACGAGGTGTGTTGAAAGGAAAAAGTGAATTTTTAATTTTTATGAAAAGTACTTATTTATTCATATATCTATTTCCGCCCCTTCAAAGTAATCCCACTCGGATATAGTCCACTTGTGCCAACGCTTTTTCCAATCCTCGAAGCATTTTTAAAATGCTATTTCTGTTTTTGGCCAAAAAGATCACGAATAAGCATTGATGTGTGAGCTGGTGCATTATCGTGTTGCAGAATCCACGATTTGTTTTTCCACAATTTCGATCGCTGGAGCCGTATGGCTTCACGCCAACGTTTGCATAACTTCCTTGTAGTATTTCTTGTTAACTGTAC
This sequence comes from Neoceratitis asiatica, assembly GCA_030068015.2. Lineage (NCBI taxonomy): Eukaryota > Metazoa > Arthropoda > Insecta > Diptera > Tephritidae > Neoceratitis > Neoceratitis asiatica. Next base: position 27,661,416 of record CM061526.1, read on the forward strand.
GATCTTTTGGACATGCCTCGTATTTCATTCAAAAAGTCACCGACTTGTCGTGTCACCCTAGTGTGTTGTGTGTACACTCCGGATGTAGAAACAAAGGACGTTTTTTGTTGTAAGCTACCAATATGCTCCAGACGCTGAGAGCTAAATGGTGTGAGCGACTTCTGCTGCTGCTCGCGGTCTTTTAGAAGTCATACTCAGATTACGTTGGACTACATGTTATAATAGTTTCAACTACTATCACACAGAAATCACCCAATATACCACTTGCTTACTACCTCAAATTAAAATCAATACTCCCAGAAAAAATTAAGAATCATATTTATTAGGTTGGCTTCCATAATGAAATTATTAGATGAAATCTGGTGTATCCATAAAAGTCTCCTTCGTTTCCTGTTTATTATTTTGTCACAAATACATAGGAAAATCGAAAATCTCGATATTTAAACTTTTTCCACTTGAATGAATACGGACTTAATTCATTACTTCCGATTAATTTATATACATTTTTTTATATTTGATAAATTTCTTGTTTCCCACAATAAAGCCCGCTGTCAATCTAAAACGGGAAGTGGAAGAGAAAAGTTTTCCGGCGAGAGATGATGGCTCTAACTGCTTTAGTACATCCAGCAATTTGCCTTCTTCCCAGTCTTAGGCAGTTTAGTAAAGTATTTGAACTTTTTTTCTTTAACAGACGGACTGGAGAGCAGAGATGTTATTTGGTTTTTACTTTAAAAAAAAAAAACCAACGATTCGATTCATCCTTCACATTATTAGTGAATGCATATTTTCTGCTGTGATATTTATATAACATTTTAGTAATACTCGGCATTTATTTGTATATGTTCCTTTCAGTGAGGAATTCTCGCTTCCCACAATAGAATTTTATTAATTGGGCTAAGCGCACTCGGGTTCCACTTCACTTCACTGCGATCGGTTCCCGTCACTTTGTTATTCTTCAAGAGACATTAAATCCTCTCTCTAGTTCCTACAGGTTAGCTCTTGAACCTTTCTTGTGGTTGGTGTGCAACAATAGTTCAAGTCAATATTAGTTTTTCGGAACATAGATACATCTAGAAAAACGGATACATGCCATCCGTCTATCACAACTTAAAAGCCCTTGGAAATTATTATTAATTGTTCCTTATCAGACCTGAATGGAACTCTTCATGTTAGCTGCAACGCAATAAAACTAAATTCTACCCAACCATTGAGAAACGGCAGTACAGAATGTGTTCAAGTATTAAATTTGACAGCCAATCTACATTAGGTCCCTTTAATGTAATAACACTTCAATAATTTGAAAGGAAGTTTTAAATAAGCTCACTATTGACTATATGATGAAGATGGGTTACTAATTACTTCTGTCATAGCTGCAGAGACATATATGAGTAGGAATCGAGCATATTTCTGCTACTGTCTAGCTTTCAGTGCGTTCAGATTATGAAATGTTGAGAAATAAAGGTAATTTTTACTTCGACTGCTTTGGAGACTTTGCTTCAGTCAAACGTCAAGAGTCTCGCTGAAGCGATTTTTGGCCGTGCTCCTCCTCCGATTTCTAGTGTTGTGTCGTTACCAATAAATGGAGGAACCTGCAGTTTATTCTAAGCCGCCTTCGAACGGCTGATGGATTTTTATGAGGAGCTTTTATTTTTGTCTTAAATACACTCGGGGGGCTTGAAATTCCTGCCCAGGGGCGACTGCAATTAAAAAAATTCATTTTCTATAATTTTGGATGTTGCCGATGTCTGATATTACATATAACAATAACTGGTAATACAGATTCAGCCCTATAAGGTAGATCCCGTAATGGAGACTGAATTTTCAGAGCATTATACCAAAGGGTACTTACTGTGCTCACGCTGGCAACGGTAGAAAACATGTTGTGCGTTGAAGATTTCGCTTTGATGCGGCTTTTGGAGAAACGTTCGCTCACTGTGGTGAGCGGCAGTAGTCGATTTCTGAGTTTCATTGTCACCACAAATCAACACCAAATTTGCGCTCCTTTATATGGACACTGTACCAAAGTCCCAAGGATCTATATTCCTTTGCCCTTGGCCAGTTCATCGCATTTCCTGGAAAGCGGTGATATCGGCCTTTAGTCTTACGAGGCCATCAACCAGCTGGGCAGCAGCACTTCTCCTATAAAGGGATCGAATATTCCAGGTGCTTCCACTCAAATCATAGTCCTGACTATGTTTGCTTTGGTCACAGTATTGGAAAGTGTAAAATTTAATCGTTCAATTTATCTTCAAAGATGCAGTCATTATAAACGGTGATTCATTTCAAGGTTCTCTACTTTTTTTGAAGAAAAAAACACAAAAAATTTAAATTTAATGGGGTATGTTTATTATCATTGGAAAGAACATTCTTTGGTATTTATTTTTTGAAGATTATTTCTTTCAAATGTCGGCCGCGGCTACGTCTCAGATGGTCCATCCGTTGAGTCCAATTTTCGATGGCTCGTTCAAGTATTTCGACTGGTAACTGGCGATTGACACGCGTCATATTTCTCTCCAAGACCTGAATCGAAGAGGGATTGTCCGTGGGAAGTGGCGTCGTCTTGTTGAAAACAAATGCCCCGGAGATCAGGAGTCTCAATTTTAGGCCTCAAATAATCTGTTATAATGGAGCGATAAGGGTCCCCATTGATGGTTACGTTCTCACTGCAAATATGGACCGATGATTCCAACGGCCCACAAACCACACCAAACCGTTGTTTTTTCTAGATCAAATGGCAGCTCTTGAATCTCTTCAGGTTACTATTCATCCCAAATGGAGCAATTTTGCTTGTTTGCATACCCATTGAGCTAGAAATGGGTCTCATCGACGAACAAAATTTGGCTCGAGTACGTCGGATCTTCTTGGAACTTTTCAAGATCACATAGGGTGAAGCGATGTCGGTTGGGAAGGTGGAGCGGCTTCAGTTCTTGCACAAGCTGTATTTCGTATGCTTTTAATTTAAGATCCCGACGTAAAATGCATCAAGTCGTTGCATACGTCAGTCCGAGTTGCTGCGAACGGCGCCGAATCGACTCTCCACATTTTTCGTATACACTCTCAGCTACGGCCGCTATATTTTCTTCACTGCGTACTGGACGTGGTTTATTCGGTCGAATATTATCCAATAATGAATGCTGGGTCTCAAGATGGTACGTTAAGTAGGCCGATTATTGTCAATAAAAAAAATTACTTCTATTTGCATCACCCTTTACTAGATATTAAGTTTAAATAAATTTTCTAATTTTACAACAAACACACAAAAATAATGCGTACAAATGAAAATACATATCTAATGCCTTTTTCAATTCCTTAATCCAGGATATAACTTAACCCGAATGCTGTGCGAACCTCTTAAGACAATTTCGTGCTTGTTTCCCCCAATTACTTACAAACGTGCATTACATACAGACGGTGTTGTTTCTTTCATTTTCATTCAATTATTTATGTCTGCTTATCGCATCATTCCAATTTTTTAGTTGCTGTTGTCACCTTAAAAACATAAAAAACAGCAGCAAAATGACAGAGCAGTAGCAGCAGCAGCAGAAGCAGCAAAAGCAACAGCAGGGACAACAATTGAGAATAAATTGTTGTACTCAACAAGGGACAATATGTGCACATCTTTACACATGATATATACATACACACACATGCAAATAATATCAATGTGCTTGTGTAAATGTTGATGTTATTTTTGTCGACAACATTTTTCACTTGTCGCTTGCAACAATTGCTAGCGATAAAATGTGCAAAAACAGCAACAATAAATTCAACAAAGCAAAACCAAAATGAATTCCATATGAAGAGAACAATGCCAATGCGGATGAGACGAAGTGAGGTCAGATGAAACATACACACACATACTCAGGAACACACACACACACACACACACACCATAAGGGAGTGAAAAACTATTAGCGTTTGCAGATGCCAAACCAAAGAATGTGTGCACACTTTCTGTAGCAACAACAACAACAACAACATCCCAACCCAACAACAACCCAACCAAACAAGTACAACACCTAAACAAAGCAAACAGCTGACAAAAAGAGAACAAAGCAAATGCAACAAGACGTAATATAGCACAACATATCCCGCAGTTGTTATCCTTTAGGAGTCCTTTTTTTGGGTCTTACTTAAAAGCAAAGATGTAAACAAAGAAAAAAAAATTAAATAAATTCCCAACCTGTAGTGGCTTGGTTTAATCATTGGGTGGAGTTCGGCGAAAGTAGTTTTTATTCGAGTGCTGCTGTGTTTTGTTTGGCTTGGCAACGGGGTGGACAACAACATCGCATTCCCAATTGCCTGTCATCAAGTGCAGAGAGCAAAAAGACGCAACAAAACTACAAACAGACATGAGTAATAGCAGCTGATGATGTGAAGAACAACAGTTAAAAAATGCTTTAATAACAAGACAGAGGCAGCTACAGCAGCAACAGCAGCAACAGCAGTTGCTGAAATTTCATTAGAACACGTGCCAACAGAGGAATACTTTATTTTGATAGAAAAGCTATGCATTTTTAAAATTTCGTCAATTTTTCACCTTGCCAAAATTAGCATTGTTTTGCAGTAGATCACTTGTCGAGTAGCAAAAATTATATTTTCAACAAATTATTATCAAATATTTTTCCTTTGTATACCAGACTGAGCTATGGCCAAAATTTTAGCGACTTTTTATTTTTTTATTTAAAAATAATATACTCAAACAAATATATTTTGTAATTTTTGGAAATTATCAAAGTCTCCATTACGAAAAAAACTTCAATATTTGATAAAAAAGTAATAAATTACTATCATATGAGGGTTGCCCAAAATATCTCCGGATTAGAGAACAAAAACAAACATGAATCATTGAAAATCGCTGTATTGTTTTTCAAAGTAATCTCCATTAATAATGGATGCAAGCATTTGAACCAATTGTGGAAACAGTTTTGCCACTCTGATTGAGGTATCCTAAGATATGTGTTCCCAGCGTATCAAGCGCCTGTCGAAAACCGTTGACCTGTCGGTTTATTTTTTATATACGGCAATTAATAGAAACCATTCGGTGCCAAATCAGCACTATAGGGCGTAAGAGTGATCAAATCGATATTTTGAGTGCTCAAAAATGCAGTTGTCTCAGTCGATTTGTGAGCGTTCCTCGCATTGTCGTGGTTAAGAGAGTGATCCGTTTTCGGCGGTTGGTTTTCCTGATTTATTGACAGACAACTGACAAATAAATAGTTGTTTACCTCTCAGAAATTATTGTACAGCGTTCCAATATTGCCTATAGTTGTTTCAATCTCTCGATAGGTCACACGAGGATCTTACATTATCAATTTGCTCACAGCATCAATAGTTAGCGGAAAAGCAACTGTTTTTGTACGACCTTCACGAAATTTGTTTTGAAGTGATCTACGACCTCGATTGACTATCGATAAACACTGTTCCTTGATGGTGCTTCTTCGCCAAAAATTGAATGAAGTTCATCGATGCGCTATTGCTGAGTTAATCCACGTCGAAAGTCATAAAAAATAATCGCCCGAAATTATTAGCGATTTAATTCCATTTCTTGGTCGAAATGAATATTTTAAATTACTGTAAACAACAAAAATAGCCCTCGTATGTCAAAACTTTATGAGTATGCATAACATTAAAAATGTCAAATTTTACTATAAAGTTGTCAGTTGCCAGATTTCTACACTAGGCTTGCCAAATCCTAATATATATAGGCAACACTCATAGTTGTATATAGTGTTTTTACCGAAAATTATTAAGGTGACCGACTAGAGATAGTCAAAGATTAGTAGTAGTAAATCTTTCAAAAAATGTAAAATAAATGCCTCGAAGTAAGCGAATCGGCGCTACTTTGGGTTACGCTTTCGAATAAGATTGGATGACTAAAAATAGTTTGGAACCATTTCATGTAACCGAATCGTAAAACTCTGTATACTAACTTGATGCAGCGGTCTACTCTGTGATCCTTTTCTCGAAAAAAAGTATCGTTTATGTTAATCCAGAAAAAATCTACTAACGTACTTAATTTGAAACAAATCGAACTTGCTCTCTGATCAATTTTCGGCATTTGTTAGTCTAGACAAAAATACACCGCCGCGCAAAAATTTAACAAAACCGATCCATAAACACAATTTTCTCAATAAGATCGGTATCTGGTCAAACATTTGGATAGAACTTTCAAGTTAATCGAACAATAAATTCGATTTTTTGGGTTAGATCGATCCCAAGCTCACTTCCTAGCAACACTTTTCAAGCTCCAGTGGATCCATATTGAAAATTCGAACAAAATCGGCTGAGTAGTTACGGAATTTTTAAGCTATACATATACATACATAAATACATCCTCTTTATTTGCACCCTGCAGGGAAAAATATCAGTTTTTAACTGGAATCCTACTAATTCGCTTTTTTTCACCAACTAGTTCATCTTCCATTTATTTTCCATATAACCTACTGGTATTTTTAAGACGGCGATGGTCCACGAATTGTCATATATAAGTACGTGTTGAATTTCTAATTCACCAAAAATAAAATAAAAACAAAAATGAATTTGCCTGCAGCGAGACTGTAACCGCGAACCTCACAAACTACAGTGATAGCCTATAATGGCTCGGCTGTCGTGACGATTTAAGGAGCAACGAAATAATGCGCCCTTCAACAGAGCTTATTATGACATGAAATTCAGCCGTACGTTCTAAAAATAATAACAAAATACGAATGGCGTGGGGGCTAAAATTTTATTATTCCCGTTACTGATGAACTGTTATACAAATTACGAAGTGTTATGATTTCATCCTATTTCGTGCTAGTATTCAACTAGAATTTTTTTACACTAGTATACGTTTTCACTACAGGGTATAGGTAATAGAGGCACCCTTGTTTGTCTGATTGACACTTTGTGGTGTGAGCGCTGTTAATGTATGACAATCAAAAAAGTGTCGTTTTGACAAATGTCCAAGGCTTTAAGCGAGCTTTGGATATCTGTACTAGTTTGGATATCGTAACCTCCAAATTTGAACTTCACTTATACTTTTTTCTGAAAGATATCTTGAATTTGATTGGCACAGAGGCTTACAAGGCGTTCCATTGAAATGTGGCATACTTTTGGGGGAAAAGACAAGCGAAATTTGCCATGACGTTATGAAGCCTTAAAAATCGATACTTTAGATGTGTGGTGAACTGATCCAATTACAGGATGTAGATGTTAATGCGATAAATACCTACAACGTTATCGGCCACTATACTGCAGAGTTGAGTATGCCTTCGAGAAATTCTTGGTTTTTCAACTGAAATTTTTCAATCATTTTAAACCGCAACGATAGCTTCAAAATTTTAACTGAATGAGAACAATCTCTATACTATTATACACACTTTGTTATTACGTAGCGACATTTAGAACAATTGTTGAATCCATTACTGTTAAAATTATGCTAAAACACAGTATTTTTGTTATAAATAAAAAAAATGTTTTTCGATGTAGAACAAAACTGACAATTCGCGTTTGTCCACAATGTGATTAAACCCCCTGAAATCCTTTGTGCGCACATCCCTAATTGTCACATTTTACAATCGATTTGAGAGATAAATGAATTTAGATTTTCATCAATCCGTTATTTGCTTTAATATGATATTCTTTCTGTGGCATTCGGTATTTGCTTTTGGATTAATTGTTTATCTTTTAATGGATTTTTAAATCAAATAATTGCTTATGCATGTAAATATATTCATAACTTTTGCCAATGCATTGATAGATGAAGCGATAATTGAATAAGTGAAAAATATTTAGGTTGATGATATAATATATTTTAGGAAAAAATTACTCAACCTAGTACAAGAAGAAATTATAAGATAAATATATATATGAGTATATATATTTGTTGCTTTGTTTTCAAAGTTTTTATTTCTTAAATATATAAAAGCTAAATTGCGGTATGTTCTATTCGAAAGTTTGGTTAAAGGAGGTCAAGGGCCTGACTGTAGGTTGCTTCACTTAAGTCATTGATTTTTAAAACGAAGTTTTTTTCCAAGAAACTGGCTAAATTTCAATTCAACTAAGCTCTCTTAAATATAGACTACCAAATGATTGAATATATCCTTCAATCAAATGGTATTTTGAAGAATTCAAATTGGACTACTCGTTTATTTCCTCATTTAATGAGAAATGTTCTATTAGAGATCTCGAAAACCAAGAACCTTACTGCAAGTTATTTCGAAAGTGAGCCCGGAACATCATTTGGAAAGTATAAAATTGCTTGTGTAGAACCTCTTAAGACCGCTCATTCTTATATACATCCTCCATTAATCCTCTGAAAAGGTCTGAAAGGACGAAGGAATGAGCGGATGGAATTGGGATTAGCGACTTGAAAAGGTCCCGGAAAATGGTAGGTTCAAAATAACACTTGGTTTTAACTATCATCATTAAAATGGTATAGGTTAAAACTTGGTGGAAGTACAGTAAAAGTTGAGTCCTTATGCGGCTGCGCGTTGACGTCGGCCTTAGAGCAAGTGGCAAGTGGCGGTACAGGAATGGAAACGAGTGAATATTTGTGATATGTACAGGGGTTTTATGAAGGGTCGCAAATGTGGTTCTAAATCGAGTCTGGGTTGCCGGGTAATATCCTTCACGCCGGTGGATGAAGGTCTCTCCAGATCACATCAAAGCAAAGTTCCTCAACTAATCGCTGATTTAATCTCACGCCTACACAGAAGAGAAAGACGATGTGGTCATGCAGCACGCATCGATGAGCGCTACCTCCGCCATGTGTGAACAAAGAAGATTTCTTTGGAATATGTAGCCGGAAAATTCAGCCTCCATGACGAAAAATTCACGAATGTGCTGAGTCCGATCGACCAACAGACAGTGAAATTATTTTTAACTCGACTTCCGCTCATGCTCTCTGAGAACACTCATCAACAACTCGGTATAAGGGCATATACCGATGATATTGATATTCCCAACCACCACGTCGTTAATTTATCTCTCTCTTGATGAGGAATAAAAAGTGAGTGGGTATGGTAGTGAATGAGTTCCTCAACTCAGTCTAGGGTCAGGTAGGTGCAGCCTTAGTCATCGAGGTCATATAACTTGAGGCCCAGGAAACGTGCTGTTTCGACGGGTTTGGACCAGAGGGACTTGGTAATAAGGAGTTCTCAATGTCCGATAGTAGCAATGCGTACAGAGCCGATTTTGGTTGAGGCCATGAACTATCTGGGTATTTATGGCGTTAAGTGCGGTTGTGATGCTGTACTCTTTCCAGAAGCCATGCTGATACGTAGCTGGACACAGATAGTCTGTGAGAGACGGAAGCAGCAAGGCCTCAATTGTTTTCGCTACTGAGGAAGGGAAAGATATTGGCCCATAGGGCTCCCCCTTGTTTGCAAGTTTCCCCGCCTTTAGTAGCGGGACTTTCTACACAGTTTCCACATGTCTAGTATAATTAGAGTGGTCTAAGACAAATTAAGTACCTTTTGCTCCCGCTGGACTCAAATGTTTTAGTATCAGCATGCTTATTCCGTCGGGGCCGATGCATTTGCTAAAATAGCTCGCGCAACTCTTCAGGTTCGACGAGGCGTGATTACCGAATAAAATTTTCACCCGATCATCACGTCTCGTTGGATTAGACAGTGATTTGACTGTGGCTCAGAGCTTGGTTAACCCAAAAGAGAGATTGCAGGACTTGAATTGCTTCCCCCACTTGTTCCGCTTGTGGAGGTCCACCTTTCGCCGAACTTCCGTGTTGATTTTCCTAATGCGGGGTTCTCCGGGATCTGCTGGACGTAGTGCGTGGCACTCCGCCGCTTCAGTGCGGAAGTTTCGGCGGATTTACACAATTCGGCCAGCCGGGATGAAGCCGGCGGCAGCAGATATTGTCATGTGGTGCAGAGACTCGGATGCTGACAACATCGGATGAGTTTGCACTAACAGTTTTCGAAACAAGAGCTTTTTAGAGAGATGGAACGATGAGCTGTACGACAATATTGACAGTGTTCAGCGAATTAGGATAGGAATTTGACATCAAGAAATAACAAAAAAGAACTATAACAAAAAAATAACTCCCGTGCGACTTTATGCTCGGTTTTTATTGCATAAGTGATGCTTGCACGAATTAAGAAGAATATTCTTATATACCAAATGAACTAAATTGCTTTCATCTTAAAAAATGTGTATGTTTGATACACATATATTTATAAATATATTTATATGTGTTTTATAATCCGCTTACAGATCAACATAAATATTCGTCATTCCCTGCAGCGCCTCCTTTAAAACCGTTTATTAGCAATTTACTTTACTTGACCGCTAATCCTTTGATCTCGAACGTGCCACATATGTATGCAGCAAAAGAATATAGCAAAATTGCAACTTTGTTGACTTCATGTCTGCCTTAAACAGGCAGAATGGCATGTGGAGATAGCCAAACAAGCGAACAAGTGCAAGTGCAGGCTCGTGTGTGTGTGTGTGTGTGTATACGTTTGTGTGTGTGGCATACATGTTTTGTGTCTGTACATTGTCACATTTACTTGCTAAAAGTTTTTACTTTTCCAACCAACTGAAAAGCATAATATTGAGGATGAGAATTGAAAATAGAAAAAAAAAACAGTGAAAACTTCTGCCGCATTGCAAGCCACAGCAAATCTAAGGATCTGTGACTGTTAGTGGAGAACATACGCAAACACACACACACACACAAGAACTTTCAGTACAAAGGATATTCATAAAAATAGAGAAGAATCGTGTACTCAACTATTCAAGCGACGCTGAATTGAATTGAAGAAAGCTCGGCGTAAATGCAGCAGGCGGGCTGTGGCTGTGGAGTACAATGGCGAGGCAGTGTAAGGTGTGTATATGTGTGCGTGTGACATGCGAGTGTGGTAAGTGTGTTGTAAGTGCATGACAGGCGACACATGCTGAGTTGAACTTTTTGAACTGCATTGCAATAACAACAGCAACAGCAACAGTAACAACAACTACAACAGCAACAACAACAACACCAACTAAGTGTGCATTAACAATGAAAACGACATTAAATATAGCTAAAGCATCAACATAGTAGTTGTTGCCGTTGTCAGCACCTAAAATGTTCAAAAGCAAGTGGAGAGGAGGTGGCCAGCAGTTAGCAATCAAACACCCGTACATGAAGCCAACTAACTAAGCGCAGCTGAAGCGGAGGAATAAAATTCTGATGACAATAGATGAATTGAGTTTGAGCAAAAAAAAAAAGCAAAAAAAAAAAAAATTATACGAAAAAAGCGAAATAAAATAATGAAAATGTTAGTGGAGCAACTTTACGTTGAAATAACTGAAAGAAAGTAGAAATTGAAGACGAAACTTAATCGTTCGAGAGCAATTAAAAAACCACTATAAACAATAACAACAACAAACTTTTGTGTACACAAACAAATTGAGTAATCAGAGTTTTGCTCGGTCGATTGGCAGCAAAAATTGCCTTCAGTGTTGCGCAGAGTTTAGAAGATTGTGTGTGTGGGGATGGTGGAATCATTCCTTAAGGTTGTGACCATTTATTTAGCAATGCAAGCTGCAACGAATAACGCTTTTAAAGAAGCTGTGGATCTACTGTGTCCCAGCATTATCACTTTAAATAGACTTGCTTTGGGAGCGCTGGTTTTCAAAATAATGCTAATTTGATTGACCACTATGATAACGTTGGTGATTTTACGTAATTTGGAATCGCCTGAATGCAAAATCACCTTCCATTATTAATAGATAGCAAGTGGGTGGAGAAAATTCAACTATTTGCCATCTGTCTTTTATTCCTGGAGAAATTTTTGTTGGACTAGGCCAATTCATAAATATGAGAATACCACAGTGCTCTCCAATCCTATCCTTTCAATCGATTTGATCCGTTTTACAAAAAGGAACTTGTTAAAAGTTGACTAGGGTCAACCTAACATGGGTATACCTAACATGAAATAAAAGCTCCTCTTAAAAATCCATCGGCCGTTCGGAGGCGGCATAGAATAAACTGTAGGTCCTTCCACTTGTTGGTAAAAACATCAAGGCGTAAATCGCAAATTGGAGGAGAGCTCGGCCTAAAATTGCTTCACGGAGGTCCGTCTTTGAAATCTGCTAGAGAGAACTTCTGTCTTTGCTCATGATATAATTCCCTGCAACTGATGTTTGGTGTTGCTTTGCTTTCCAATGTTCCCGTACTTGTGGAGTTAGCCATCCAAGCAATAAATACAAAATAAATTCGATATTTTCTATTCATCACTTTCTAGTGTTTACAGCCGAGAGGGGTTTTGTTTTTTAAAAGGCCAAATCTTTCAGTTAGCCATAAATGGCACACTTTCAGGTTGCAGTAAATTGTGCAATATCTTACTATTACTACTAAACTGCGGCACCGCTGTTGGGCATTTCTTTGCAGGACCAAGCACAGCCTAATGGCTCTTCGTGTGCAGATTTATGTTTTTCTTTTCATTTGTTTTCCCTACTGAACCTTCGCTCTTTGCTTTTCCATTTTCGGAAAGCATTTGTGGCACACATTTTCACCTCTACCACACAACAAGCAGACGAGCTTAGATTGTATCAAGTCGATTGCATCATACTGATTGTCAAGACATCAAAAACTAAATAGTGTCTTTTCAAATTTTATATAGCCTACTCTTGGTAATAATTTTTTGGAAGGTCCCAAATTTCTACCATGACTTTCTGAATAAGCGCCATCGTTTGCATTTCTTTCTTCGTATTTCACCCTTCAACCTTTCTCTTCTAGTCTAGGACTTCGAGGTTAGTTCACCAGCAAGCTCATTCGCTTCGCTTCTTTGTCTAACCTGGAGAAAACAGAACTTACGGTGCGGTTGTTATGTATAGTTTTGCAGCTCGTATTGTTTTCTCCAGCATCAAATTGTTTACATAGCCGTATAAGATTTTCAGTGATACCAAATTCGGATTTACCGGCATAGAGTCAGCTCATATTTTGGGCAGGCAGCTTTAAGATTGATGGAAAAGTGGTGCGTATTGATTATTTCCTCCCGGGTCTTTTCCTAAATTTGTCGCATGGTGAATATCTGGTCAATGGTGGATTTACCTGCTCTAAACTCACAATGGTCCAATTAGTTTGCTGACGGTGGGCTTTGACATAATAATCTTAAGAAGACCTTATCTGCGATATAGGAGGAGGCACATTTATTTGGTTTGGGCAGAGCGCCCAAACGTCGGCCGCATCTTCTCATAGAATTGTCGGCCAGCCTTTCAAGCTCTTCATACTCAAACATTTCGGCCTCTTCCTTTTTTCGTCTGCAAATGCATCGCGCTTCCCTCTTCAGCTCTCGGTATCTATCTCACCCCGCATGTGTTGCAGTCGATCGCAAAGTTGCGAGGTAGGTACTCTGCTTTTTTTCTCCCCGGAAGTTCGAGATTCCTCATCGTACCAGCTGTTTTTCTGCGTCTGTTCCGAAGCAGTGGTACGCAAGGATGTTGCTATGTCGTTCCACATCTCCCTTATATCGAGTTGCTGATGAGTGCTCTCAGAGAGCAGGTGTGAAAGTCGAGTAGAAAACCTGCTGGCCTCCTGCTATGATTGTAACTTTTCTACGTCAAACCTTCATTGTGTTGTTGACAAGCGGGTCGATGTTAGCTCCCCAGATGGTATGCACATATAAAATACTAGACACATGTCTTCCGTCTACAATATGATTGAATTGCGAGTTTTTCGATCCGGAGCCAACCATGTAGCTTGATGTGATTTCTTGTACCAGAATCTGGTACTACAGCCAAACATATTTCGGTCCTTGTGAGGTACGAATTTTCCGACCGTTGCTTCAAAAATACTTTATTCGCTAGCACAGCCTTAACATCGTGGCTGGAGCAGCGCTCATGCGTACATTCTAGGCTCTCATAGAAAGAATCTTCGGTCACATCATCTTTCTCTTCTGTCATCCTTCTTACTGCTACACACCGAAACTAAAATCTCTGTAGAGCAAACTCAAATCACCCTCTGCAGTTCATTAGCGGACAAGTCGCTGCATAAATTTTAAAGGACTCCCAGAGTGCTGCGGGCAGGTTATTTTAATTTACCTAAATCACCTAAGATGGTAAATAGACGGTGACCAGAAAGCCGCTCGCGCCTGGATATTTGTATGACACAGCATGCCCTTGCATGTTGCGGAAGACACATGCTACAAAGGGACTGAGTTACTGGAGTTACATCGGCCTTGCTACATACAGAAGTTTTCGCAAATTTTGAGAACCGTTACCAAATGACTGTACAATATTCCGGATGATTTAAATTTTAAAACAAGCTCCTTGTGTTGTGTTTTTCCTTCTCTTCGTTTCTGTTTTTGATTAAAACACCGACTAAGAACATAATTTTTTATAACCTCAAAATTATTACATTTCTCTTCCTTATGAAAATAAAAATATGAAAACAAAACTAATCCCACCTAAATACTGTATAAAGCTATTGAGATAAAAGGAAAAATGAATAGCGATTTTGCAGTAAGCAAACAGTAAAATGAAATCCTTTAAGTAGAAAACTCGCACAATCCACATAGAATCCTAAAAACACATGGGAATATAGAGAAATATAAACGAAAACAGGAAAACAATAATAATAATAAAGCGAAGTTGCAGCAGCAAGAAGCAGTGGGTGGCTGATAAAGGATTGCGATTTGTGTAATTGTGTGAGTTCGTCAAGTAGGGCGCGTTGGAAGAAGGTTCACAAATGTATAACTGGAAAATTGAAATGAAATTTCATTTCCATTATTTTTCGTTTGCATATGCTCTGACGTGAATTTTGGCATATGTTTTGGCGTTTGCTCAACATCTTTTTGTTTGGCGTTGTGTAAATACGCATGTTTGTGTGCATGTGTGCGTGTGTGTGTGTGTATTTGTGGTATGCAATTTTCTGGCATTAATACTAGATCTTATTTTGACAGCAAATAAAAACATAATGTACATATTATTATATATTTAACTATTCGGACACATATGTATGCATGCTTGGCTAAATACAAAATGCAGCAGGAAAGTCAGTGAGAGCAGGAAAAGCATTTTTCTTACTCGTCATTTTGGTTGAGTTGCATCTAAGCAGGATATGAGAGACAATCTTCTAATACTTTAGTTACGCATAAATAAAATTTTAATATTTTATCTTTAAAGATCTCTAAGGTGCCCTCAGACGTAGAAATTTTCATGCAATTTTTATTTTGTTCACACTTTTTGCTGTAAAAAATTTCAATTTCGAAACAAATTTCCGAAACTTAATTTCCTATATTTGCTGAGATAACAAATTCCAGTCTGCGATTGCACTCATTTATCTGCAATTTTGTTTCTGAAATTAAATTTATAATTGCTTCCGATCTCTAGCAAGTTTAATTTCTCTTGAAAGTGCTATCGGAAGATTTGAGTGTTGTTAGAAAAATTAAATTTCGGAAAGTGGCCATTGCGACTAATGTCCAGTGATTGAAATTCACTTTCAATGATTTTTTCACCCAAATTCCAAATTTTTGTACATAAGAGCACCCTTAGATCTTGACAAGACCGATTAGAAATCGAGGAGGTGCTCTAATGTCTCTCACTTGTCTTGCTCCTCGGGCTTAACATAAAATGCAACTGAGAAACGGAAACCTTTTGCTTGGTAGATGCCACCTATTCCTTCCTTGCCATAGAAGAAAAATGCTGAATGCAAGCCCATCGGTAACAGTGAAGGTATCCATCTATATCCATATACATAATGATACAGGCGGTGTATGTAGATTTTTGTCCGCCACAGTATATAATGTAAGGCAGTTACTGGAGCAGTGTTTTTCTGGGCTGCCCCAATAACCGAGATAACTTAAAAGTCAATGACTACACTCCGTCTTCCAAGCAGAGTTTGTGAGCATTACTATAAGTACAAAAAGGGTGACTGCTTTTATGGGGAAATTTATCAGGTTTATGGTAAGTAGCCAAGCGGCAATTGAGGCAATTAATTGTGTCAGCATAGAGTCTTAGAAATGCGTGAGAACATGTAAACTATTGCGGGAAAACACAGTGAATATCACTTGGGTCTTAGGTCACTCGGACATAGAGGGCAATGTAAGGTGGACGAGCACTGAATCTAGCTAGGGAAGCTGTCACCAATGAATCCCTCGCATTTTTCAGCCTTGAAATGTTTTCTAAAGTGAAGTGCCTGTAACGCTTCCAGTAGAAGCGTAGGTACACAGATACAACTGTTCGATCAAGTGCAAAGCGTGCACGGGAGATAATGAAGTGCTGGAACACTACTTTTGTGAGTGACCGGCCTTCGTCCGATAGAGACGTTGTATTTTTCTCGATACCTCTAGCTCCACTCTTACGGAGGTGAGCACACATTTTTTGAGGAAATTTAGTTAGTTTATTAAGTCGATAAGAGGACCAGCGCAATGGCGTAGGAATGGCAGCATGCAATCAGATCCTCAGCCTCCCCTTTCAACCAACCAACCAACCAACAATTTCAGCTATGACCATTTTATACGCAAGTAGCGTCAGTATACTTAAAATTTCCAGATAAAATATCGGGGTATGTAATCTATGCTGTCTACATTTCCTTTGTTTATTGAGCATCCAGCGCAATATCGATTAGCGAAAGGTCGAGTACTCTTACAAATAGGACCGTTGAAGTAGTCTTTGGCGCCACCAATATACAGAGCGCAGGAAGGTGCTCCATTTTTCCAGTGGTTTGAGGAATGAGGCTTTATTATACGGGAATAGTTCCCATGTAGAGCCTAGCATTTTTTTACATGCATAAAAAGCGTTGTTAGCATTTTTAATATTCGTATTGAGTTTCCACCGCAGGTATATATCCAGAATTACTCCCAAAACTTGGTGTTGTCCTTAGGTGCTAAGTTTAGGTGATCTCCATATAGTGATTTTGTGAATTCTCAGATATTACCATGCCTTGACTATGCATCTATTAGTGAAGGGTACTGTGTTCATTTAGTCTATGTCTAACATACTTTCAAACTGGCTAGACTAGGAATTCGCTCATCATTACAACAGTTACGTAGTCAGCATAGGTAATTAGCTTATGAGCATTTTCTTAAAAAGCATTCAGATGCTCCAGTGCTTTAATTGACCACAGTCCTATCTTACAAGCCCTTTGCAAGCAAACCTGGTAAGTCTGGCCTCATTTCAATCAGCCCTTATCCCCGGCATTACATTGGCTGGTTCCAGGCTATTCACGATTGCAGATATGCAATCCTCTCATCTGTCCAAGGAACTGATAAATATATCTCAGCATACCTCGTATATTGTAAGCAGGCAGAGTGCAGGGGTTGATGAAACCTTTTGGATCACAGTGGAAAAAGTACTGTCTGTTCCTGGAATCCCAAAAGAGATCTTAAAAGGGATGATTTTTTATTTTATTAACAATTGCATTTATTTACAGAATTTCATTTGACTTCGGAAACATAAAAATAAGTAGTCAAACCCTACAATAAATTATAAAAAATATTAGTCCATTGGTTAGGAATGGGCTATCGGCTAAGTGCTGTTCTGGCCTGGTAAGTCCTTTACTCTTCAGGCGGATTTGATCTGTTGCAAAAGCCAAGGAGTTGGCCAAGAGGCTCGGATTGTTGAGCCTTTAACACTATCATGCTCTCTCTGAGCTTCCCAGAAATCAACAAAAACCATCACTTTGGCCGATAATTGCGAACCTTTTTCTTCACAAAATCTTTCACAGACCATGATGATGTTTTGCATTCTCTTCTTTTTCTACTTCATGACAGCTTCTACAGTAATCGTTGTGTAATATCTTTGTACCTGTTAGCAATTCTACTATAGTTCTTACATCATTCTTTCGGCATATGCTCCTTGTCTATCTTTGTACTACATATAAAAACTACTTATTGTACGAGCTCTTTTTGTCAGAAGACTCACCTTAATTGCAGCTCTCCGCTTGAAAAACCTTGTGGAGATTTGGTAGAGGATTATGGTATACAATTTTGCCGAAAAGACACTGCCTCCCACATTATAAAGAGTGTTCCAAGTAAGGTAACTTTTTTCAATAGCCTTCTTTGGCAGATCAGGCTTGAGTCGTGACAAGCTGTCATGTTATTTTTGTTCAGTATTGTTTGACATTTCCACGAAGACCGTGGAGAGTCGATTCGTCGCCGTTCGCAGCAGCTCGGACTGACGTATGGAACGACTTGGCGCATTTTATGTCGAGATCTTAAATTGAAAGCGTACGAAATACAGCTTGTACAAGAACTGAAGACGCTCGATCTTTCAAAGCAAAAAGTTCCAAGAAGATCCGACGCCAAATTGTGTTCAGCGATGAGGCCGATTTCTGGCTCAATGGGTATCTAAAAAACCGAAAATACATCATTTGGGACGAAGAGTAATCTAAAGAGCTGCCATTTTATCCAGAAAAAACAACGCTTTGGTGTGGTTTGTGGGACGGTGGAATCATCGGTCCATATTTCTTCAAAAATGATGTCGGTGAGAAAGTCTCTGTCAATGGCGACCGCTATCGCGCCATGATTACCGACTATTTGAAGCCTAAAATTGAAGCTCGTCATCTTGGCGATATTTGGTTTCAACAAGACAGCACACTTCCCACACATCGCACCAATCAATGGATTTATTGAGAGAACACTTCTGTGAGCAGATAATTTCACGTCTTGGGCTTGTTGATTGGCCATCAAGATCGTGTGATATCACACCGTTAGACTTTTCCTGGGGGATATGTAAATTCCAAAGCTTATGCGAACAATCCCGCTTCAGTTCAGGTCTTGGAGCAAAACATCATGCTTGTCATTCGCCAGTTACCAGTCGAAAAGCTCGAACGAGTCATCGAAAATTAGACTCAACGGATGGACCATCTGAGACGTACCCGCGTCCAACATTTACAAGAGATTATTTAATAAAAAAATGCCAAAAATGCCAAAGATTGTTTTTTCGAATGATAATAAACATTCCTCATTAAGTTTGAAATTTCTGTGTTTTTTCTTTAAAAAAGTAGGGAACATCGAAATGGATCACCCTTTATCTTGTTTGGATCCATCCCTGAAGCTACTAACATATGTGTCTTAGTCCATTGCACTCCACTTTATATCTTAAGTGTTCGAGATCTATGATCTCTGCATCCAGCTTTTATTCATACATACGTGACATCACATTTTCTGTCAGAGTTTCATTACTCAATATTTCAAATAATTTCGATAAAAAATTAATGTAGTGAATGAAAAGCTTCGCCTTAGATGTGCACGCTAGTGGAGGGATTTGTATAGCTGGGCTCGTCACAAAAAATCATATCTGCGGTCGAAAATTCTTGCAAAATTTAATGCTCGGCTAAACCTCAAGACTTCAACAGCATAATCAAAATTGAATACAAACTTTTAAATTTTTTTATTTTTTAATTTTTGTTGTTGTGAAAATCACAGAAGTTCAAATCATTCAAAATGGTATAACTGTAAAAACACCCTAAAATCAAGATCAAATGTGCCAAAAATTTGCAATAAATCTTATTCACACATAAACCAAAGGAATGCATGGTTGAGTAGAGAACCAGGCGATGAGCTAACGCAATATAAACCCCCTTTCATACTGGCATTGTTTTTGTTTGACGCCAGCGAACACAGAGAAAATTGAGAAACACAAAATAAATGACGCAGAAATACCAAAAAGCCAAGAAAAAACGGGAAACTTTGGCCAAGACTTTCATCTTTTCGACGATGATGATTTACACTAAAGCATTGTAATGAAAATCAATAAAAGGAAACGAAAAAGAAAGAAAAAAAAACACATAACACAAGAGAAAATATCAACGAGAGAATGGAGGAAGGCACTGCGAAAGCAACGATTTACGGCCACACGCTCTTAAGCTGAGGTTATAAATGCATATGACTGCATTGGGGTGAGCGTGCGACCATGCAATGAAACATATAACTCACATACATACACACACACACATACACACACAATTGTTTGCTGTTGTTTTTGTGAATCATGTCAACGCTCTTTGCTTTGAATTCTTGCCACTGTTACTAAGATTTGTGTGTCTGAACATAATTTGATTTTCCCATTCTGCATGCGCTGCTTTCGCCTCTTCAACTGCTGATTTCGGCGTTCGCATGAATGCGCGGAAATCGAAAACCGAATCTAACATCATTTTTTATTTGGCAAATGCTTGATACTTTTGTTGCTGTCGCCTTTGCTGTGCTTACACGGGATGCCGCAACCGCAGTCATGTTACGAGTAGCTACAGCAGCTCAGAGTGCAGAGAGGGGCAGCCATAGTGCAAGGGTCTGTGGTAGGTAAGACTGAGGCTTTTCAATGTGATTTCTAAACGAGAAAAAATGGTTTGTAGATGAAAAAGTGCAAAGCAGAAAAATTGTGAAATCAAATAAAGAAAGGTTACAATGTACATTGCCTACATTAAGGCGCCTCAAAAAAAAAAAAAAAAAAAAAAATTCCCACACAAAAAACATACCGAAAAAATGTGAGAAATTCCGTATCCTCTATGCAAAGGCGCGCACTAAAGGCGAATTAAAGTAATAAATTAGTTTATTGTGTAGCGTGGCATTGGCACACACACACAAACACACATATGTATCGTATATATAAGCGGCGTGAAAGTGTTTCTATGAATATGTTGAAGTGATTGGGTGTATGTGTGTCTGTAGTTGTTTGTGTCAAATCCGTATTTATGTGCATTAGAGCCTGGTAAATTCTCCTCTTCGCACATACAATACATGTGAGAGAGAAAGCCATTTTTTGCCATTTACATGAGCTTAGCTAGGCTCCACACGTGTGCGTGTGTGTGTGTGTATGTGCACTTATGTAAGAAATTTCTAAATTTTATTCGGTAAAGTTACGCGGCTTTTTGGCTTTTGTCCTTCTTCATATTCAAATCAGTTTATGAATACACATGTTTTTTTTGGCCCCAAGAGTGCTACGTGGGCTGCTAGTTAGGTTTGGAGTACAAGACGGAAAATGCAATATTTGGGATTGTGAATGTTACGATTTATTGTTTTTTAAATGGAAAATATTTTATAGTATATTTTTCAAGAAGAACAGCTGTTTTTTTTAGAGTTTATCGAAGCAATTTTCAATGAGGTTTATGTGCTTGAAAGCATAAATCGGTTTCATTAGTTGTCTCCACAATTCGGCCAAGAATGATACCCCAACCCCAATATACAAAACGAAAGGTTTTTCAAAAATAAAACCGAACTGTATAAGCTTATTCAATTTTTTCGAAAAATATTTCTTGCTATTCAGTTCGTTCAAAAAACTTGCACAGCCTACGTAGTGTGTTCAAAGGAAAAGGAGAATTCTGATTTTTTTGAAAAGTACTTATTTATTCATAAATATCTATTTTGTCCCCTTCAAAGTAATACCCCTCGGATTTAATACACTTGTGCCAAAGCTTTTTCCAATCCTCGAAACACTTCTGAAATGCGCTTTTCGGTGTGACCATCAGCTCTTTCTTCGTTTCTGACTTGATCTCATCAATTGTGGCAAAACGCATTTTTTTCATTGGTTTCTTTAGTATTGAGAATAGGGAAAGGTCACAAGGAGCCAAATCTGGTGAATAGTAGTAGCTGAACCATCATTGCGGTTTTGTTTTTGGCCAAAAAAATCACGATCAAGCATTGATGCGTGAACTGATACATTATCGTGTTGGCAGAATCCACGAATTGTTTTTCCACAATTCCGATCGTTTGAGCCGTATTGCTTCACGCAAACGTTGCCTAACTTTCTCGTAGTATTCCTTATTAACTGTACGACCTTTTGGAAGGAACTCATGATGCACCACAATATTGTAATCGAAGAAAACAGTGAGCAAAACCCTCATATTTGATCGAATGTAGCGTGCCTTTTTCGGCCTTGGCTCATCTGGCAACTTCCATTGGGATGATTGGGCATTGATTTCGATGTCATAACCATATACCAACGTTTCGACACCAATTATGATGCGTTTAAGCTAATCGAAATTGGCTCCCAATGCTAGCACATAATAAGCATATGTGTCCGATTATAACAAAAACAAAATATCAATAATTGAATGTACACAGCCCGCGAAAAATCAAAATTCACCTTTTCCTTTGAACATACCTCGTATTAATCTTGAGTAGAGAGTTCATATGTATGTAAATAAGCATCTATAAGCCTAAATCATTTCAATCAAGGGGTCTATAATAAAATCTATACGCAAAACTTCCGAAAGCCAAAACCCCGAAATACAAAATTTACACACGACTAAACCCAGATCAGACATATTCCAATCACGACCAAATCTCGACCAAATTTCACCCAGACACGACATACTCCAGACAAAATATCCCGAAAAAAATCCAGACTAAACATAAAAAATTATTAAAAAATCGCGTGATCTTTTCAAACTATTTGCTTTGTCTGGATTTTATATTTGGATTTTTTTTGTTCGAAAATTATACATATACGTAGAGTATCGGGAATTCGTTATGTCTGTCATATATAGTATCGGGATTTTGCTTTGCTTGGATTTTTTGAAATTGTTTGGTTTATGTACTCTCTGGATTTTGAAAGTCGGTATTACGGAGTGGTCTCTCACCATGAGGTACGTTCATCACGCAAGATCATAGAACTGAAATAAATGAATAGTGTCAGGTGATAAGAATCTAGCATCGAATAAGGATAAACAAAGATAAAAATGTTGGTACAATAGACTTACATAGAACTAAGAAAAAAATATAAATTTCTGAGACAAAACAACTTAAAAAGGTGCCACTTTCGTCAAAGCATGAAACCAACTCCTATCTCCATCTATTCTTCGCTGAACGCTTGTAGCTAGATAGCCATTATTTCGAAAACTCTACAACAAAATTAACTTTATTTTCTAATTTAAATACTTTTTTTTAATATTTTGAACGCACTGCTAACCACTTGGCTCATTCCCTCGGCGACGGCCACTATGCATAACCCAAAAGACTACAAAACATCAAGGTGGAATTGCAGCACTGCTGAAGTTCATAAAAAACATCTCTACATATTTTTGTATCTGAAAGTGTATTGGACCTTCAGGTCGATCATTTTCAAAGTTTACGATCGTATCTTGTAAGAAGCTCAGCCGAAATTTATTTGATGTAGCTGTGCTGTGGTCATGATGTAATGGTTTTATTCAAATGTTATGGAGTTGTTCGCAGATGCAAGTGTCAGTCTAAATTCATGAATTCTGCAAAGACGCTACTCACAAAGAGTTATATCGGCAATGTAGAAGAGTGGTAGTCCTAATTATGGTAAATTCTGCACCCTAAATGTTAGTAGCATGTTTCGAGGTGAAATCCCATAGAAAGTAACCAGACAGAACTGATTGATCATGGAGAAGAGAACATAGTTTCTACCCCTCCCAAACAGTACCTCCATAGGCCAGTACCACAAACAACCGGCGTTATAGCTGGGCACTGTTCGATGGGAACTCATGGTAGGAGAATAGATTACTTCTATAATAATTTCTGTCGTAGTTTCTAGGACGTGGAATAGTCGATGGAACATTACCTCAGTGCGACATCGTTTCCTATGTAATTATTTTTCGACTGTCTTCCAGAAATTGCTCCGGTAAGCATCCACATTGTTGTGAGTTTCATAAAAAGTACCAACGCTTTCACTATTTACACAGTTGAGGTGAATCTATATTCACAGACCCAACATAGGTAACACAACAGCATAACAGACCTAAGTGGCGTTGATCAGGATGACGTGTTCGAGCAACCTCAACAAATAGAGTCCAAGAAAGCTTATAATACTGAGAACCAAAAATAAACACATGCAAATGTTTACAGTTAAACGCTGTTTTTAGATAATATGAGTATATCAAATATAAAAATAATATTCACATATTTATTACTTTTTGGTTTTCTTAAGCATTAAAAAGTCTGCAATTTTAAAACAAAATTTGACATATTCCATTAGTTTTGTTATTTCTCAATACTTAAAGAGTATCCTACGTATGCAGAAACGTATGTAATGGCCTCGTAAGTTTGAGGTTCTAAGCTTTGCTCACTTTCAACTTGACACTTGAACGCTGCTTTGACTTTGCCTTTGCCTTTTTGATTCAAAATGTATTATCTATAGCATATTTTTAGGCACTTGACATTCTCTGCAGCTAGCTGTGTATACACAGTGTATATTTTCAGCAAACATGTGAACAAAAGCCTTTGAATTTGTCAGTATCTTTGACAAAAGATATATAAGGAGTGTTAGATGAGTATGGTTGAGGTCATATGCAAAGAAGTGTGGTTAGTGCCGTGATGTTATGTTGAGGTCTACTTTGGATCAATAGTAATTTCCGCTCTTCACACTTTACTTTCGCCATGCTTATGCAAGTATCACGGGAACGCTCAAGACTTTCGGCTGTAATACTCATACTTGAACTCATACTTGAACTCCTGCCGTTCGCAGGAATATCCTGGTGGCAGGTGCGATTTGATTTTTAGTGAATGAATCTGAATAGAGTCCGTGTAACTCAGTACGTTCTTACGATGGTTATGTCTTTGCTAGTAATTGCATCGAAGTATTCCGCAAGTTGCGGCTGGCGGAGCATGGCGCTATTATCTTTAATACGGACCAGGATGTTAGGTTCTTAGTATGTAAATAATGAAGATGCGACATCAAGCGACGCGGTATTTTGACAGGTCGTTAACTTGTATCTAGTCTTTTGGGTAGCTTATGATCAGTCAATATTTCCTTCTATTTCTCCAAAAGTTTTTGGCTTGTAGATTGAGGCTTTTGTTCCCAGTACGTATTGGTTATAATCGTAATAGGTTGGAGTAGGCTATCAAATCAAACAGTATTTTTTCATCCATCTAGTACCGGTAGATTTCGAGGGCGACTTGCAAATTTTATTTGAAGTAGTTAGGAGAAAGTAATAAGAAATTATAGAGTAGTGAGATGACAACACATCCTTACGGTACTCCATATATTTTTTTAAAATTGGGGGTAACAATTCCACTGATTATCAACCGCTAAGGTAAAAGCTATTCATCCATTTGACTTAAAGTTTGATGAGGATTCCTCAAAATTAGATAGCCGGGCGTGGTTGTGTCAAGAAGAGCAATTATGTCTTAAAAGCCTTTGCTAATGGGAAATTGTAGATACCGGATAATACGATACTCCCTGGTTAGGCGGTTTGCCATGTTTCAGTACTTATAGTAAAGACAGTTTCCATGATTTATGGTGTGCTTCTGCATGTTTTCCTCTAAAAATTTGGGGAGATTTTGGGTTTTTATGTGAAGTATATATTTTCATGACAAAAAAATTCCTAACCGAAAGGCGCATTTGCTCAAGAATAATTTTTTCCCCTTCATTTGCCCTCTGTTGACCAGCCTTTGCTTCGAACTAACCCTTCAGCAATAGCGAGTCTTGCCTGCAGGAAGATACAAAAAAAAATGCCTATTTTATACAGAGAATTGTGCCAGAGGTCCAATATTCAGAATGCGTTGAGTATGACCTAGGTAGCTTTGTGTTCCTTCAATATAGAGGTGGTAATTTTTATGTAATCTTTCATGGAAAATTAATTGCACGGTGGTCTGGTAGCTGAAGAGACATCTTCCTAAATTTCGATTAGTTGATATAACTCCTTGGTGTGCGAGGAAAACAATTCGAATTTGGTACAAAATTGTGTCATGTCTTTGCTTTACTACTAGCATCTTAAAAGATTCCCTCATTTGCAATAATTTTACAGTTTCCATTTACATTCTTTCCGACGAAAATTCACTATCGGATCCTATTAAAAGTGGTGTGGGTTGATTAAAAATATAAAATTTCCCTTCGATGTGTCATTTCTGCCTCGATTTTGATACCACTTGACACTGCCTGTTGTAATTTCGTTTAAGATATCTGTCGAAGCTTTTTAGAAAATAAGTCAACAATGCCAATAGTACCCACTGCCGCCTCGACGTTCTACACAAGCACGCTTGCACTCGTATATATTTACAACTCTTTGTAGTCATTTTTTATGCCACAAAACGACTTTTAGATGAACATACATACATACGCATATACATATAGTTATTGGTTTTTGCTGTCGCGCTTTCGTTACTTGCCGATGTTTATCGACCATATTTTCATTGCTTTACAGCATAGCATAATTTTTGGCTTGACAGCTAATTTATTGAATATGTCTAAGAGATATTTGTGGCTGATGGCTTGTCTTTGTTCGTTCGTTCCTTTTGAATAATCCACAAATATTTTTTATTATTACAACTTTTGTTGTTTTTGTTATTGTTGTTGATTGCACTTGATAAAATATGTTTAAAGCGAAGAGACTTGTCGGCTTGGGGCTTTCTCCAACATTAAGCATTTGAATTATGTGCGGTTAGTGGTTGAAATTTATAGCCTACTTATAGGCTTATTGAGTAAATATTCGAGACGCGTCGCTTAATATTTTTATGATTTTATGGAAATTAGGCATAAGCTTAAGTGCAGCCCATTCTGTTTTGGTTTATTCATTTATTCAATTTTTTCAGTTTTCTGGGTATTAAATGATTTTTGGGCCAAAGGAATACTGGTCAGTGGATATTGGAGTGGTTATTTGAAATTTTTCAAAAAAAAAAAAAAAAAAAAAGAAATGGAGCAAAATCATTTGATTTAATATTTTTCAAACGCACCAAAAATGCAAATTCGCCTGACAGTGAAATATTAAAACAAAATGCATTTAGAATTGCTGTCAATCTTTGTGAGAATTTTAATTTTTTATGTAAATTTTCAAATACTGAACAATTTATGCATACATATGCACTTGCCCACTAAATTCATTCATTAAAATTTTACAATGAGTGATGGTGAGCGGCTTTCAAGCCACTTTGTGTATCAATAATATATTCTGATTATTTATTTTCGCGAAATAGAACGTATTATAAGGGTTGGCGTGAGTATGAAATAATAAATAATTTGTGATCAAAAGATTGTCGATATCAACTTGAATCTAAATACCGGATAATAGTTTTCCATATACTATGGAGTTTCTTGATAGTTCTTAAAGGAAATTTTATTAACCCTGCTTCGCTTTATCGTCAGCTTTCTCATTAACCCACATATTGCTATGGCTGGGAAGCCAGATTATGGAGTGATCGAGGTGACTTGTCAACGTGCTCAAAAATACTTCTAACAATTGTTGACGTTGCTGGAATTTGCCATTGGCGATGATAAATCCAGCAATGCTACCGAATATACGAGGTATGTTCTTTGATTACAATAGTGTGGTGCATCATGGTGGTGCCAAAAAGGTCATACAGTTAACAAGGAATACTACAAGGAAGTAGTGTAACGTTTGCACGAAGCAATACGGCTCAAACGATCGGAATTGTGGAAAAACAAATCGGTGATTCTGCATCACGATAATGCACCAGCTCACACATCAATGCTTATTCGTGATTTCTTTGGCCAAAAACAAAACCGTTATCATGCATCAACCACCGTATTCACCAGATTTGGCTCCCTGTGACTATTTTCCCATTCCTAAAACTAAAACCACCGAAGACATCAACGAAGGAAAAGCGTTTTGCCTTAATTGATGAGATCAAGTCAGAATCGAAGAAAGATTTGAAGATTTTAAGATCTTCAGAGTAATGCCTGCCATCGCTCTTTAGATCTTCCCCTATATATCTACTTTTCTACAAGTGTATAAGAACTCGAAACTACTTCGTAGTCTCGAACCTGACTTTCAGGAAATCGATGCGTACAGACGAATAGAGCTAGAGACTCAAGTTCGCGGAAAATCTTCGCCCTTAAATGCACGGCAGAGTAGGGGATGCATCTTGATGCGCCAAACCAGAGATATGAAGATCATTCAGGCTACAAAGTCACTTTTAAATTTTTCACAAATTCTTAAGTTAAAATATTAGTTAAAACTATGTTTGAAAAACTACTGCAAGGAAGTGTCCCACACAATAGGATAATAAACACATCAAATAAGCTGACGAAGAACTGAAAAATCGATATTTATTAGGTACTAGAATATTAAGGCTTCGAGAGCAATAACAGCTGGCTAGAACGATGAACAAGCTGAAGCAGGACGTAACAATGATTCTCCAATCACTCTCAATGCGAAATGAAATATGTACAAGAAACATTCTCGTCAAGCTAATAGTTTAGAAATTATAAAGGGGGTGTTGTATAGCGAAAGTTATGTGTAAAATATATAACGAGAGGACAATACTAGAAAAAAAACAAAAAATCGAACTTATTTAGTTAGACGGAATTTTTGTATAGTGGAAGTCTCTAGAAAGACATAATTTACTACTTCAATGAGGGTGCTTACCTTAGAGCTTAGAGTCTGTAAGTACTGTAGATAGGTCTATTGCTACAAAAGTCGCTAAATGTTTTGGAAGGTTAGAGCGTGAATAAATCCGTTGTTTAGCTGGAATCTTGGCATTATATTGTATTATATTGTATATTATGACCAACACAAATATAGTCCTACAAAAAAGCCCATCGTTGTCTAATCGTAAGAGGTAGGTGGCCTATTGACATCGTCGAGACGAGAGACTATGCGGTCGAGAAATTTTTATCGCAATAAAGTAATATTCGCTGGTATTGTGTGGCATATGGCACCATATTGTTGGAACCAAATATTATCCCAGTCGTGTTCTTCAGTTTCAGGCAAAAAAAAAAGTCGGTTATCATACGACTATAAAACCCCGAATTGACAGTGACAGCCTCGCCGTTATCATTTTCAAAGGAGTAAGGTCCCACCACACTTCCGGTCCAAAGAGTGCGCCTGATAGTAAGTTTTCTTTTGGGTGTAAATACCAATATTCCATTATTTGAGGATTCTCCAGTCCCCAAATGTGACAATTTTGAATTACTTACGTATCCACCAGCGGCTCGTCGCTTTTATTGGAATAATCCGGTCCACTGCTTGCTGTCCAGGTCCGAGCAACATCCAAAATGATAGGAAAACATTTTTCTAATTGCGGTCGCACCTCGGCAGGGAATGTCAAACCCTCCGAGTGTATTTCTGGCATGAAATGAAAGCTCCTCATAAAAATCCATCAGCCGTTCGGAGGCGGCTTAGAATAAACTGTAGGTCCCTCCATTTTGTTGGTAAAAACATCAAGACGCAAAACCACAAATTGGAGGAGGAGCTCGGTCGAAAATCGCTTCAGCGGTTAGAAAGCGCCAAATAAATAGCTGGGACTTTTTCAACCCTCTCCCTTTGCCAGCAACCGTTTTGCATTACGAACTACTTGAGTTCTCACCCTTAATGTAATGTATAGTGTAGTGCCTGTGGATTCTGCAGGTTATTGTATCTCCGATCTGATACCGAGTAGATCATACGGCTGTTATAGAGAATGCTCCATCGGCTGAGGGTTCATGCATTCATTTGAAAATGTTTGGATGCTTGATGCATTTTGGAATATTGTAATCTAAAATAATTAAATATCAGATCCCACTACAGTGATCGATCCATACTTTCCGAGCGTGAATAAAAAAAAGAAAGAAAATGATTAGCCATTTCTGAAGTTACCTAAAAAATATATATACATAAGAGTACAAGAGCATTTCAATTAGCTATGTGTATGCATCTCTCAAAGTAAAATTCGCAAGCAAATTGAAACTCCGTTTTCAGAAATAATTGCGAAACCACTACCAACTATTCCATTTACCAACCCAAACGATGTAAATCAAAAATAGTAAATTTTTTTTCCAAACCAAACACAAAAAATGCAATTTCATAAACTAAAGTTTAAAGCATACTTGCTCAAAAATATGAATATACAAAAATTTACGCTCTAAAAATTCTAAATTCTGTATTTTCGGCACAAAACTATGGCACAGAAATTTTGTTTATCGCTTATTTTATATTGCGCTGGGAGTTTTCATACAGCAGTTTGTCTCACATTTTTTAGAGTTTAAAACTTTTTAACACACACACACACACCAAATATATATGATGCAGGTGAAATAAATAAATATTTAATATATAAATAATTTATATGTGTACATACATACATACATACATACTTACATATATGCATGATTCGAACAAATTTGTTGCCCAGAGATTTTGCCTTTAGTATTTTCAGCGGCGTTGCATATTTGGTGTATAGAAAAATATTCTAATTTATATTGCCCAAAAATTCAATAAACTCCCGAGTATACACACAGCCATACATATAAGCATGCAATGATGTTTTTTTTTCGTTTTTTTTTCGAAAACTCTCATTTATCATTTAAAAACTAGGTACGCGCACCAGATATTGAGGTTGAAGCTTTTACATCTCGCATTTAAGGTGTTTGATAGTTTAGTTAATAAAAAATGTAATAAATAAAAATACAAAAACAAAAATTTAATGGACTTTATTTGCAAAGTTTGATATGCAATAAGAGCGAGTGATTGCATTTCATGTTAGTGGTAGTAGCGAAGCGTAAAATATTTATAAATATTTAGCAACCGACGAAGAATTTATTTAAAAATCATTTCATTTCAAAGCGTTTCATAAGACTGAGTTTACACACGAATATGTTTGTCGCTTTTTATCGTCAATTTTGTTCACACGGAGAGACTCTGTCTGAGCAATTTTTTGGCATTTCATTTTTTTCATTCTTAAAAAAAATTTCAATTTCCATAGTTACCACATTCATTCGTATAAAATTTGAAACAGCTACAGTGACTGTGAAATGAAAATGAGAGGGAATGTCAAAATCTACACAAACGAATAAGATAACAAAGAGTGTCAACCAAGCACAACAGAGTCGGTACGCTGCTCTCTTCGTCGTCGCCCTCTCCCCTACAAACTAAGTGTCGCTTCGTCAGAAATATTCGTGTGCAAACTCAGTCTAACACATTTCCAATTTAGGTGGGATCACTTAAAGCTTTACGCAGAATTTGCAGATTTTTATATCTAAAAAGCTGGTTAAAGCAAAATTCTCCTCCCTTACAAACTAATTAAAGGGTGATCCAAGTAGAGGTACTTTTTTCAATAGTTTTTGTTTCGACAGATCACGCGTGAGTCGTGTCAAGCTGTCTTGCTATTTTTGTTCAGTATTGTTTGGCATTTTTTCATTGAAAGACTTACGCCTGAACAACGTTTACAAATCATTCAACTTTATTACGAAAATTCACGTTCTGTAAAAATGTGTTTCACGCGCTTCGCTCAACTTATGGTCAACATAATTGGACAATTGAGCGTACTATTCGCAACACCATCACTCATCTTGATACCCAGCATTCATTATTGGATAATATTTGACCAAATAGATCATGTCCAGCATGCAGTGAAGAAAATATAGCGGCCGTAGCTAAGAATGTACACGAAGACCGTGGAGAGTCGATTCGGCGCCGTTCGCAGCAACTCGGACTGACGTATGAAACGACTTGGCGCATTTTACGTTGATATCTTAAATTGAAAACGTACAAAATACAACTTGTGCAAGAACTGGCGCGGCTCGACCTTCCCAAGCGACTTTTTTTCACTCAATTGGCTCTTGAAAAGTTCTAAGAAGAACCGACGTTTTCGAGCCAAATTTGGTTCAGCGATGAGACCCATTTCTGGCTCATTGAGTATGTAAACAAGCAAAACTGATGCACTTGGGATAACAAGCAAACTGAGGAGCCTCAACAGCTGTAATTTCATCCAGAAAAACAAACGGTTTGGTGTGGTTTGTAGGCCGGTGGAATAATCGGTCCATATTTCCTCAAACATGATGCCGGTGAGAACGTAACCGTCAATGGGGACCGTTATCGCACCATGATAACATTTAGTTTCAAAAGACGGCACCACTTCTCACACATCACATCAATCAATGGATTTATTGAGAGAACACTTCAGTGAGCCGACAATTTCACGTTTTGGGCCGGTCGATAGACCACCAAGATCATGTGATATCACACCGTTAGACTTTTTCCTGTGGAGATATGTAAAGTGTAAAGTCTATACAGACAATCCCGCTTCGATTCAGGCCTTGGAGCAAAACATCACGCGTATAATTAGCCAGTTACCAGTCGAAATGCCCGAACGAGTCATCGAAAATCGGACTTAACGGATGGATCATCTGAGATGTAGCCGCAGCCAACATTTGAAAAGGATAATCTTCAAAAAATAAATGCGAAAGAATGGTCTTTTGAATGATAATAAACATTCTCCATGAAATTTTAATTTTCGGTGTTATTTTCTTCGAAAATGTAGGGAACATTGGAATTGATCACCCTTTCTAATAGGGCTTGCTATCATGTTTTTAAACGACCGCCACCGCTGGCTCAATTTTCGACCACTTTTTGTAGCGAATTCACATAACCACGCAAAAAAATATTCCAACGGTGTTAAATCGCATGATGTTGGAGGCCATGACACAGTCTCACCAGAAGTTTCCTTCGATAAGTTGATCGTTTGGTTGTCATGTAGCTCTGTCGTCCACTTCAAAATCCTCCAATGCAGTCACAAAAAAGTCATTATCTATACCTCTATAGCGTACCCACTGAAACATTATTGACGGCTTAATTTTTGAAGATATACCAATACCAATCTTTCCTTCTACCCGTAGAACACACCAAACAGTGACTTTTTAAGGATGTTTCAATAATGGCTTGAGGATTATCATTACTTTAAAAGTGAAATAATCTTTTTTAACATACCAATTTAACCAAATTGAGCTTCAACGCTAAGCAAAATTTCTTTGTGAAAATCGGGATCGGTGACCATCTCGTTTTGCGCCCATTCACCGAAAGTGCAACGCGCTTGATACGTGAACGGCTCCAACCAAGATCCTTCCGGGAAAACGTAAAACTACATTAGATGCATTCTTAACAAAAAGGCAAAGAATTGGAAACACAGAATCGACTGAGTGATCTGACTGACTTAGAATTTTATTTGTTTTCATAAGTAGTACGAATTTTTGTAGGTAATACATTTTTGGTTTTATTTTCTATTAAAAAACATAATTAATAAATTTAATACTTACTAATTTTCTATACGATTCCCTCAAAAACCCATTTTTAACATGTAAGGATAGATTCGTTTACGCTCTACTTTGATGGAACATATCCCCCGATTTAAGTAAATATAATAAAATAAGAGTACTTCAGAATGTTTCGGTTTATGACTTTGTAATATCAGGTGTATTTATTGAGCTGTTCTAGGTAACGCCAGATCACTTTATATCAAAACATTATGTTTCATAAGTCTGCCCAGAAGAGAAAACAGTAACAAAGAGCATAATTTTCAGTAGCTTTTGAAGTAACGCTCCATTTCCATGTTTCGAAAAAGGAGAATATATATAGAAAATTTTAACCGAGTTGTAGTAATCAACCCGTATGAAGTCTTTTGCTGCGACTAAAGTAGAATTTGCTTACCCTAAACTCTAATTGCAGCGTCTGTTCACCAGAAGTGCGATTGAGAGCGAGCGTCGGTATTAAAGCAAACGGTTTGTTACGTGTATAAATGTGCTTCAAGTTATGCCTTAACCATGTAAAAACCAGCTCTTATGAGAAGGATACAACAGCCTCGGATAAGAGAACTCACTTTTGCTGACGACCACGGCCATTGTACTAAGGACTACGAGTTGGGGTAATACACGTAGAATGTCCGGTCTCTTAATTGGGAAGGTGCTGGTGACCAGCTGGTTGAGGGCCTTGCTAAAATTAAAGCTTATATCATCGCTGCCCACGAGATTCAATAAACATAAGAGGTGAATCCTGTGTCATATACCATAGCGAAATATTATTTATCATTGGAAGTTTTTAAAAATATTGGAAACGAATATTCAGTAAGAATATATTACTTTTCAGTAATAGTCAGGCAGCAATAAAGGATCTGTGTCATCCCGAAAACTCGAGAATCGTACTGAGTTGAGGCAAATTTTTTAGGAATTAGCCAAACAGAACATACTTTCACTCGTTAAGATCCCTGATCAGAGAGTCACCAAGGGGAACTTGCTACTAAAGGAATATTTTCACAAATAAGCTGCGTTAAGGAGGAAAAAAAGCTTGGCCAATCGCACGTCGAAGCAAACATAACCGAAATGGGACAGCGGAAGATCAAATGACATTTCAAAGGTAAATGGTAAATAAAGGCAATGTACCTTGCCTTATAGGATACCATGGAGAAAGGTTAGTAGTCCTTTGTAGAAAATTTTGTCGGAGGTACAGGAATGACGAGGAGAAGAATGAGTGATTTTCCAGCTGTTATATCATTGCTCAGATCTAAACAGATACAGAACTTGCTACATTAGAGTCACTTTTATGGATAGACGATTCTAGTCGTCTGGCAAAAATTAAAGCAAGTGTACTAATAAAGTTTAAAAGGTAATTAAAATGTAAGGAAAAAGAGCTGCAGAGTCAAAGGAACTTTTGTTTTGGTCTAAGTGTGTCGATGCTTGGGAATTAGCAGCTAATTCTACTTACCTACTTCTCTATGTAGAATGGAAACACTCGTCGAATACTACGAATCACTCCAGTGGGGAGACTTGTCTCCACAATAATTCAGTACCTAAACGACATCACCGGGTCTTCAGATCGAAAAACTTTTAAGCAAATCTACCATCTAGTGTCTTTGGTGTTCTAAATGTGCGAACGCTTTCAGTTCCTAACATTTACTTCGAGAAACAAATTGTTTCAGCCAAGATATGCATCCAACACTGTACAGCCAAGAACGGACATCAATAATCATAGAAAAAAATGGACGTTGAAAAGTTACAATCACAACAGAGAGCCAAACAATTTTCTGTCCAACTCTCTGAGAGCATTCAATAATAACTCAGTATAAAAGAACTAAGGGGCGAAGTTTCAAGTTCTCGACATACTAAAGCGGGGAAAACAATTACTTTTCAACAAGATTGTCAGCAGGAAGGGCATGAGAAGACAAGAGAAATGTTTGAAAGTTCTATAAGAAAATATGGTGGCTCACATAAGGATTCTAGATTGAGACATAATCATATCGGAAACAAAGAGGTGATCGATATTCAGAACAATAGGTGTTTATGAATGGAGCATCTCTTCGAATCTGCCTAATTTAATAGCACTGACAGTGAAGTACAAATGAAAAGCAAGTTTTTGCCTAAAAAGCAACGATGTGATTTGAGCCGATGGTTTACGAACTGACTTATTCAAATAAGGTGAAAAAGAATTGGTAATGTCCTGTTCTTGGCAAAGCTTGCCTGCCCAAACCGCAAAGAGGGCGACTGTGCCTATTATAGTGGACTAGGTCTCCTCAGTATCGCTTGATAGATTAAAGCTCGCCGTCAACGAACCACTTGCGCTATTTCTGGCTGTATGGCTTTTGGCCTGGTAAATCTACAATGGATGTTCACGATGCGGCAAATCTTGAAAAACAGCCGAAGAAAAAAAATCGACCCACACTGCCTCTTCGTCGATTTTAAAGCGTCCTTCGAAACGAGTAAAATTATGTATAAAAAGATGAAAATTACTGTTGCTGAACTTTGCTAATTTACTTGAGTGTTTAGAGCAAACATTATAATTTCATTTGCCAACTTAAGTTCAAGAAAATATTAAAAATATTCTAGTGAAATCCATTTTATTCATTTATTTGTACTTTAAACCACGACTTCCTTTCCACTTTCATTTCCACTATTTTTGCATATTCCGTTTTTCTCAGCTTTACACTGTGGTTTTCGTGCCAACATACTTTGCTGTTTTTACGCCCACAATTTCTTTACTTTTCCTACTCTTTTGGTTTTAACAGGAAAATTTGCCGCATGACTTGAATTACACTTTTATTATTGTTGTTGTTGTTTTTTCTACATTTTCATTTTCCATTACATTCCACTTATTTAGGCAGCATAGTAGCGGTACACTTGCCGTGGTTTAGGCTCAACAAGGCTGCAAGTAGTTGAATAGCGGTTGGTTGCAGCAGGATGCTCTTATGCAAAGCCATAAAGTTGAAACCGCAAAATTTTTGACGGTCTTTTTAACACAAAACCGCCGTCAAGACGTCGCCGGCGCGTGGAATAAATAAAAGGAAAGTGAATTGAGTGTAAGAAGAGTAAAGAAAATTCTCATGTGTAAGAAATGTTTGATGAATACAAAAATATGTATTTGTGTTCATTTAAAGAAGCACACAAGAAATGAGCATAAACGAGTTATATGCATAGTTGTGAATATGAAATTTCTATTCATTTAATTGGATAATATTTTTACTACTCTATGTTACTGCTGATACGAATACTATGCTAAACATAGTTTCAGACTTTTTTTTTTAATTTTGGTTTATTTTAATTTTTTCTATTTATAATCTTAAACTCAACATTTAGCAACTCTATTAAACCCTTCATAGTTTAAAAACTTTATGGCAACATCAATGCTATCCAAAAAACCTTGAACGGGAATTCCCACATTTCAAATTGAACCGAAGTATTACAGAAAGTCGGTATTTGTATAGGCGTAATTAGTATTCTTACAAGAATTGTAAAATAGAATCCAAATTTTGCAAATGTGACTGGGAAAAGAAAGGTTACTAGTTCCTGTGAAAGGCATACTAAAGCTAAGCTGTGGGAAGACGGCAAACCCTTGACGGAAACTGAAAAAACTATAGGTGAAACTCACTTTCAGTTCAAAGAGTGTTTTCTAGTTATAAATTAAGAAATTTTACTGTTGCTAAACTGCATCCTGGACGTTCTTCTAAGCTAAGTGACTTAGAAAAACGGTATATTTTCAAGAAATATAGAAAAATCTTATACTTAAATCCTCCCAGCTCAAAAAAAAGGTCAAAAAAAGGTTCAACAATTCAATTTGAGGCGATTCAGTGTGTAAATTTCTCAAAAGAAACGGTAATCATAGTTGAATTGCGCGAAAGCAACCTTGAATATCGCTGCTATATAGACAGAAGCGAATTGCCTTTGCCAATGAACATATTGTGATGGAAATCCTAAGTACAAAGGACAGATGGCAGGAGTGACAGAGTGACGGAAATCCCAAGTACAAAGGACAACTACAAGGAGTGGCAGTGTAATGGAAATTCCCAGCACAAAGGGAAGACGAAAAGAGCGGCAGCAACTACTACGTTAGGTTTAAACGGAGCGGCAGCAGCTATCGCAGGCAGACGAGTAGACGACGCAATGGCGTTAAAATTGCTGTGTGTTTTAGAAACCGATAAATTGTGTAAAGTGGAAAATAATTGTGAGCTATAGTAGTGTATAGTAAATAATTGTAATTATCGTGTACAAAATAAACGTTGAGTAAACTTTTGACGATTAAGAGGAAAAACGAACAAATCCTGGGAGTTTTATTTAACAATCCAGTGATCGGACTCGAAGGATTTAGGAAATCATAGAGGGTAGCCACGAAAAACGTTACAATATATTATAAACAAGCCACCAGAGTTTTGGCAAGGTGCTATTTTCTGATGATAGCAAATATTGCATATAAGTCATGGTGGTTCATGGCATATAGTAGAGTGGTTACCTCGAATTAATTGATGGAATTATTGATAAGAGATTGTGTCTTGACATTCTAAAAGCATTTTTAAAGCAAAGTGTTCTCAAACTTGCCTTAGAATATGTGTTTTACTTCAAACAAGACAATGATCCGAAACACACCGTAGATAAAATCAAGCTTTGGCTGCTTTATAATGTGCCAAAACAGCTGAGGATACCGCTCCAATCTCCAGTTCTCAATCCTATTAAATACTTTGGTGACTTATTGGAGCGCAGGACTAAATAGCACAACATTTCTTCCAAACCCGACTTGAAAAGAGTTTTTCCCAAAAAATGGAACAAAAGAGACAGCAAAACTAATGAAATAAATGCCAAATCGGCTAGCTGTAGTTTTGAAACGTAAAAGATATCCGACAAGTTATTAACCATCAGTGTGCAAACCTTTTCTGACAAATGTATGGAAATTTATATTACTCAAATCAAAATTTATTAATTATAGAAATAAATATTAAAAACTATTAGAAAATCAAGTTATTATTCTAGAAAATTTCAATATTGAGGATAATTCGAATTATTATGACGAAACCTTCGATGAACAAAAAAAAAAAAAAAAAAAATCCGTTCTTTGTTCTATATTGAATTTTATAGCAAAAACGAAGAAAATAAATTTTTTGGTAAAAAATTTGCTTTTCTGCTGAGCTGTAATTTTCGACCGAGCTTCTCTTCCAAATTGTGCATTATATACTTTCCAACGAGATGGAAATCGCCTCCGAACGGCTGACAGATTTTTATGAGGAGCTTTTATTTCATATCAGAACTACACTCGGGGGCGTTTACATACCCTGCTGAGGGGTGACCGCTGTTAGAAAACTCTTCTTCTTTTTTTTAAATTAAGTTTCTATGGTTTTGGATGTTTCAAATCCATGACGCCCGTATGGTAACCACATCATTTCTGCGGCCACCAACCAGACATAGTACCTTTTACATTAAACTTCAAGATGATTTCAGTATGTTGAATTGAAATTCGGAAAGACCTAATGGGATTTTGATATTATGAATCAGACTTTCAAAGCATAAGTTGGATTTCGAAGGAGGAAATAATTTAAAAAAAATAATTAAATTCAAATTAATTTTGAGCTAATTGAACCAGTTTTGTGATTAATGTGAAATCATTTTTTTCAAATTTCCAGTCCAATTCATGTTTTTATCTGGACTTGTACTAGAGCTCAAGATTTTGCTTAAACTTTTTGAGAAGTGCGAGCATTTGAGCAACGACCAGTCGCAAATTTGATCTTTTGTTTGCCAACGGTTCGATAGTTCGTGTTATTCATCCATTCAATAACTTCTCGATAGCTCTGATACTTTTTTTCCGTGTTCAGTATTACTAAATCTCATTTTTGAAATCTTTCAGGATTCCTCGCAACCTTGGTCCGTTGTTCAACAGTTTTATGTATATCCCTCCATTAGGAAACGAGACATCTTCTTGCCATGTCCGTAAGTAGTTTTTTCTGCTGCCCATTATTTACCAGGAGCACATTCTTATCGTTGTACGCAGAATCGTGGCCAAAACTTAGCGGTACTTTTATATTGCGTACTCCATCACTCTTTTTTTCAGGTCGATCTTCAATACTTGTTCAAGTAGCAAGTCCATACCTACTTTGATTTCATCTACGATTTCCGCTACGATGAAACACTGCCATATTCCCGATTATGACTTTACATGTGACTTTTTCTAGATCCTTGGAATCCTCATCAGTTGCTGTTCACAGCTTAGCTCCGTGCAGTGGACTTAGTTCCTAGGTGATTAAGTCAGATCGAATGATAGAGAGTGACGACCTCGCATCTATAGCTCGTGCATTTTTCCTTAACTTTATGTTTTCGTGCTCGTTCTTGTCTGGTGGAGTCCCTATTACCGACACGGGAAGTGCCCTGGCCTTCTACAGTTGTTGCAAATCCTGGTACTAATCTTTGTGGCGGTTGTGCCACTATATAATTTTCCTTGAGGAGTTTCGGCGTTTCCCAAGCTTCTTTCATTACATCTGGACTATTCAATTTCATTTAGTTCGCTTTGTGTGCTGCTCTACACAAGAGCTGTGCAGTTTTCGGTGTCTCAGTATATGAGGCAGTCTCAGAAAATGGCTCTGGTTTCTCATACGTCTCTCGCTTGTTATATTTATCCCTTATTTCGCTGATAAACCTCTGACCTTTTATTCTCTCGAGGTATTCTCCAAGCTATTTCCATAATCTAAATTAGTTAGCTTTTCAGTCTCAGAGGAAAAAGATTTCCCTTCTATTCTCGCTACCATAGCATATTAAAGTATTTTACGGCTCGTATTAGTGCCTCATAGTTATTCCTCTCATTTGCGGGAACTATCAGAAAAATATCCGCTACAGGTCTCTTCAATCCAACGAATAGTGCAGCTGATTTCTGCTGTTATTTGCTGAATTCATCTTTTCGAACTGTAGCTTACAGATCTGGGAAGAGATTGTGTCATAAAAGAATGATACTTTTATCCTGGGGGCGTTCTTCGAAATGGTTGATCAGTTCAAAAGCTCATCGCGGACACGACCTTCCAGTTCATTGTTCGTGCTCCTCGATTTTGCTGTACGAGCCGGGATGAAGTACGCCTTTCATTGTCTTGAATTTGTGCCATGTTCTCATTTATGTCATGTTGGCGCAAGCAAATTTTTTGTATTGTTGTTTTAGCCGCATTAAAAAGTGATAAGGACCATTTTTTAACGTGAATATAAAAAAAAATACAAATACATAAAAACCTCGTGCCGTGATGTGTTGATTTGAGTTTTGGGAATAGAAAAAATTGAACAGACCCTTCATTATATTTGTTGAATTTTCGGTCAGAACCTTTTTCACAGTAATAGTCTTTTTCACAGTAATAGTGTTTTTTGATTGATGCAAAATCCCTGAGTTTTTTTTTCACAAATCAACGATTGAACTCTCTCAAACCTAGCAAAATGCTTTGTTCAGTTTTTGCGTTCTGACTTGCAGAAACACTTGCCAGTGCACTAGATGGTGATAAACAAAGTCAACAGTCAAAATAATCTTGACTTTTGATCGATTTTGTAGTGTATTTTTCAGTTTCGACCGAGTTGAGAGATGCTATTCCGAAGCGTGTTGACTAGTTTGCTCGTAAACCGAACTAATATGGGGTAGAACCTAACTTGTTCTAGCATGCCGTCGGCGAGCTCTAGTTTTTATTTGTATCCTTCAAAAAAGCACCGAAAAAATAATTTAATTTCAAAGATTATGCTGGGAATAGTACTATCACTAGTTATAAAAATGAAATTAATATTTTAATATGATTTTCACTATAACCCTCTAGTGCACACTTTTCTTTTGCGCCACTCAACAAATTTACAAAATTTATATTTCTATAATATTTTCCTTTTCCACTTTATTTAGTAGTTAAACTATAAGAGCCTTTGAGAGTACCCGATGGCAAATGGCAAAGCTGATGCTGAAAGAAAGTGTAGTGAAAGAAAATACGGCAAGCACCGTAAAAGAGTTAATGAATTTGCATGAATTGCTTTTTCAGAAGCTTTTTGCTAAAGGTAAATTGGCGCTCTTTTTTATTCAGTTTTCTCTAGATTATTTTCATCTATTTTTTTTCTACAGTCTGTTGTACAATAAATTTTTAATTCTTTCCGAGAATCGCCAAATGAGCAAAAGCAGTGAATTACTGAATTAGCAAATTATTTCTGAAATAAAAAGGCTGATTATATTTAAAAAGCGAGAAAATCAGACTTAGATAGAGTGCATACATATTTATATTGAAATGTAAAGAGGATTGGTGTGATGAAACTGCAAAAAATCACAACATAAAGTGAATTTAGTTGACGTACTTTCTTTCTACATTTTTATTCATTCAATAAGAATAAAACATTTATTTTTCTTTTTTTTATATATACTTTCAGGTAATTACATATTTATGACCTCTAAAAGGGAAGTGTGGACTTACAAACAAAGGTATGGCTAGCAAGTTAAGTGTTTATTTAATGACAACGCTGTAAATGTAGTTTACAAACCTAGACCGATGTCGGGAGTAGACGCCTAGAAATATGTGACTAGTGAACTAGTTTGCTTTTGCTATCGAGCTCCATTTTGAGCTAAAGTAGAGATCCTTCTCTATTACCATCAGAAAATAATGCTTTGAAGACTACCAGTGCATATCTTAGAAATGATCTAAGCATCTTAATCACCAAATCGTGTTTCATTGAACATATCCATGTTATCACATCTTGCAGTTTTATTTATCTATTTTAGGCTTCGATTCCAAATCTGTCATCAGAGATACGAATAGTGACGATATACGCTGTCCTCTTTCTCTGTGATGGATTATGGGATTTTTACCTGTCATAACAGTCATGTATTTAGATATATTTTGCCATAGTCTTCTTTGTGGACAACTCAA
The DNA here is from genome assembly GCA_030068015.2 of Neoceratitis asiatica. Taxonomy (NCBI): domain Eukaryota; kingdom Metazoa; phylum Arthropoda; class Insecta; order Diptera; family Tephritidae; genus Neoceratitis; species Neoceratitis asiatica. The sequence continues at coordinate 27,703,133 of CM061526.1, forward strand.
AACTCGATGTCTTTGTGGGCCGTGGAATCCGCTCTTCGACGCTCTCAATAGATATAAATATGAGACTAACATACCATTGTAGCGTATTTGTAGCCGCTGGGTGACTGCCCACATCTAGGATAGCAGGACAATCAGTCACGACATATTCCGACAGCCAAGTTGCCATTAGATCTCTGCAGTGTAATTATACCACTTCAAAAGTGGCTTTAAAATGGTGAAGCACTCTGAACAAAGTGCAAAACAGTCGTAATCTGGACTCCCGGCACGGCTGACGAACTTGCGATGAAACGAACCATTCTGCCCATGGCATATGTATATGCTTAAAAAAGTCTTTGCCGAAAGATTTCTTAGCCAGATGACTCGATGAGATCGCGTGCAAAGCGATTAAGCATTTATGGCCAAAATTGAATGCAAAGAGATTTATACTCTTTTCCTACTAGATCGGTTCTATATTATCAAGACGACAGGTGTAATAACAGGTCACTGTTTAAGGAGGCTTCAAGGTAAACAAAATGGGCTACCACTCTAATGACTCTTTTCGCAGCTGTAGGAACAAAGAGGAGGAAGAGTCTATTGAACACTATTTCTGTTACGGTCCAGCCTTGAGATCAGCGCGACACTAGTTCCTTGGTACTTCTTTATCTGCCTTACTGATCTTGCTTCAGCAGAAATTAATAATCTTATTTGGCAATATTTGAGCGGAAATAAAGTTTTCAATAGATTCTGACCATGCTGGTAAGATGCTGATGGTCCTAAAGGGGAGAGCTACAATAGATGCCCTTAACCACCGGCATAACGTTGGCTATTTCCCACTGATTTGGAAAAGTATAGTAGGCATAGCACGATTAAAAATATGTTTCACCAGTGTGTGCTATCCTATTGAGTGGAAAAAAGCACTAATATGTTACCTATGGCTAAAAGAACGAATTTAACTAAACCCTGTAAGCATTCTTCCCGTACTATCTCATTAGAGAAAAAACTTGGTATCGCTTCTACAATCAGGACTTAGATCTCAGCGTAGTTCTTCCACTAAAATTATGTACATACTAGAAGGTATCAGATTTGACACTTTTTTGTCTCCTCGATTTATAGAAGACATTGTTTAACTGCTTGAATCAAACTGAATTACATGACTATATGACAGGCTATTGAAAAAAGCACCTCTACTTGGATCACTCTTTACATGAAAAGTGTAAGAAAACATTTTTTCCGGCAATCAGTGGAAGTGTAGTTCAACATGATGATAGGGCTTGCTATTAATTTTAAACTGAGTCTATGTGATCATGTAAATAAAGTTGGCTGAAGTATCTGCGCTGTTTTACGCCGACCGAAAATAACTGCTCTTTATAGAACACATGAAAGTAGGATAAAATTACCCGAACAATTATTGCCTCTTATTTCTTACTTCAAAACTGTATACAGTAATCTTGACTCGATCTCATCTAACAAAATAAACGTTGAATTTAATAATGTTACTCTGTTATGTATTATGTTGCGTAGTCATCTTCCTCATGAAATATCGCCTCGACTATTGCTTTAGTTTTACGTTACAATTTCGATTTTATTCATATTTATTGATACATTTATAGATGCATTATCTCATGTTTCTTTATTTTTAACGTTATTCTTCAAATATATTATAAACGATCATCTCGTGTATTAAGCGAATTTTTCAGTTTTTGCATAGAAAAAGTTTTCTTTTATTTAACTTTTTTCGTTTTCCATACAAAACTTTACTGGTTGGCTTTTCATGTTTTAGCAGCTGTCTCCGTCCTTGAAATTGTCACAAAATGGAGAACAGGCTGTTGTATAGATTGGTTTTTGCTTTTGTTTCCTAAGTTATATTTAATTGGAACTTAAAGAAATTATGGGTGATTAGAATATACAGAAATTTGCGTGTAAGATTTTATATAGACACACTTATATTTGTAAAGGGTGTTTTTTTATAGAGGTATAGAACTTTAAGTTGCAATAAAACAACGATGGATTATTCGATTGACATGAATTTTATTTATCCGAAAGATAATCTTGTGGCATTCGATTTTAAATATGATTTCTGGCATATGACCGCCACGGCTGGCGCGGATGTAGTCCAATATGGACGTCCAATTTTCGATGACTTTTCCAACATTTGTGGCCGTATATCGGTAATAACACGGCGAATGTTGTCTTCCAAATGGTCAAGCGTTTGTGGCTTATCCGCATAGAGCAATGACTTTACATAGCCCCACAGAAAGTAGTCTAGCGGTGTTAAATCACAAGATCTTGGAGGCCAATTCACAGGTCCAAAACGTGAAATTAGGCGGTCACCAAACGTGTCTTTCAATAAATCTATTGTGGCACGAGCTGTGTGTCATGTTGCGCCGTCTTATTGAAACCACATATCCTGGACATCATGGTTATTCAATTCAGGAATGAAAATGTTAGTAATCATGGCTCTATGCGGATCACCATTGACTGTAACATTCTGGCCACCATCGTTTTTGAAAAAGTAGGGACCAATGATTCCACCAGCCCATAAAGCGCACCAAACAGTCAGTTTTTCTGGATGTAACGGTGTTTCAACATACACTTGAGGATTACTTCACTCCAAATGCGGCAGTTTTGTTTGTTGACGTAGCCATTCAACCAGAAGTGCGCTTCATCGCTAATGGACGTAGTGCGCGATACGTTTTCCGCACAGAACCATTATTTTCGAAATAAAATTGCACTATTTGCAAGCGTTGTTCAGGCGAGAGTCTAATCATGATGAATTGCCAAACCAAACTGAGAGTAAATCACTTGACAGCTGTTAAATCGGTCACCACCTTGAAAAGTAATGCCAACTTGAAGTTCTATACCTCTATAAAAAACACCCTTTATATGTGTGCGAGCCGAATATTGACAACCTTAAATGTGCAAGGCATTAGTAGGCGATAAAGTGAATATAATAATTTATTATATTTAACATATATAAATACATATATATATATATAAGATATCCGCTATCAATTTGGATCGCCCTTTCATTGCAGTAGGTACAAATTCTTACACTTTAATGAAAGAGGAGTAGGACCAGTTCCAAATAGGAAAACCCTTCTTTTCTAAGGAATTATTAAAATATTATACAAGTATTATAAATGTTTTTTTCTGGTTTTTTTCTGAGGAATAATATTTTGTTTAGAAGAATATCAAATATTTCCGCTGCCTTTAATACCCTCGAACTAAAAAAAAAAATTTGTGTTACAATAGATATTGAAGAGCGGAAATCGAAAAAATCAGCATAAATTCTACTATGACTCGCCACACATCTTCGAGCATCTCTCAGAGAGGAATATTAAGATTTCAATTATTCTTCTCAACTCCTGTGGACTATTTTGACATGCACAAATGCAGAAGAAGAGCGTGTAATCGGTAATGATTGAACTGACACTGAAATGATCACTTTTATGGGTTTACCTTTATAAGCTGGAGTATATTAAATCAAATAAAGGCTATAACGAAAGTTTATGGCAATCTAAATTAGGCAAATGCTTATTTAAAACCTGCTCACTAATCCTGGCCTTCCGGATGGGATTGGGCAATGCTCGCACACTATTACAATATTATTTCACGGTATACTATTTTCACTTTAGAGTAGTGTTTTCAACAATGAGATCGCTATACATCTGACTTGACAGCGCTGTGTGCTTCGCCCTTATATACTACACAGATTGCTCGGGTTAACGCCAGGAAAGATCGATATGTTCTCGACAACTTTTCATTATTGATACCCATTCGCACTATCTTTCATCTGAAATTAGTTTCATATATTTGCCACTATGTGTTAATTTAGTTTCTGTATCATTAATTTACTGCTTGAATAAAGTTTGACGCGAAGAACTTTAGCGTCAGTAATTTTGAAGTCTTGACGAATGTTTCAGCAGGCTTTTAGGAGTTGCCACTCCATGATTTTGTATGCAATGGATAATATATTATATTATATATATATATATATATATTATTTATATATATATATTATATATATTGATCGATATCGGCAGTGTGTGTGGTTCGTTAAATTTTTTTCTTTAAACATTAGTAATGCATTCATCATTAGTTGAAAAGTACTACGAGAATACCCATCAGGAATACTCGAAGGTTCCATTATGCATTCACCCCAAGCAATTATTTTCATTATTTTTGGAATTTGCACTTTAGCAGCTGCAGATCCATTTTTGCATTGCTTCCACCTGGTCGTAAATTAAAATTTTCAAAAATGTGTCAAGAATAGTCAAAACTGTGTTTCACTCAGTAACTTCATGAACCATCTGCACTGAAAAACGTTTTGAAATTTCTCTATATTGTTACCCATACTGTTATTTTCATTTGTGAAATTAATCTTAAATTATATATCTTCAACTTGATAACCGTATTGTATTATTTATTATCTTAAAATTTTTTATTGATTTTGAAATTTGAAAGGGATGGCATCCCTCAAAAAGCAGTTTGCATTTTCAAACAGATGACAACTATCCTCAAAATTTTTTCCACCATTAGACTTTTGAAATATCTATAGTTCAGTACTCCAGGAATCTATAATTTACGCGGGTGGTTTGATAAATGAGTGACTTTTTGAAAAAAATATATATTTTTTCGTTTAAAAAGTATTTTACTTTCAACATGGTCTCCTTTTAGCTCTATACATTTTGTTCACCATATTTCCAGGTTTTGTATTCCTTCTGAATAATAGGCTTTCTCAAGATCTTCAAAATAGGCGTTCTTTTTTCTGTGATAACTCCTTAATTCGACCAGAATCTCTTACCGCCCAGCTATTTCTTCAGGTTTGGAAAATAATCGGAGATAGCTAAATCTGGAGAATATGATGAATGGGGTAGCAGTTCGTGGCTGAATTTTTGAATTTTTGCCATTGTGACTACACACGTGTAAATCCTTGCATTGTCATGATAGAACAGCCTTTTTTCACCAAATGCAATCGTTTCAAATTATATTCATCGGTTATGAGCATACCATTCCCATGGTAATCGATGTGAATAACACCTCGTGCATCTCAAAAAACTGTGGCCACGATCTTGTTAGCCGACAGAGCCACCTTGGCCTTTTTTGGTGCACGTTGACCCGGAAAACCTCACTGTCATGATTGTTCTCTGTGGTGTGGTGGATCCACGTTTCGTCTACTGTAAAGAAGCGGCGAAAAAATTTATTTGTATTGCAGTTGAACATCACCACACATTGCTTAGAAGTGGTTGGTATAACGTTTGCATATATGGTCGTTTGTGAGCAATACCGGCACCAAACACGCAAATAGATTTTTCGTATCCAAGTATTCATTTAAAAGGGACATTCCCTCACAGTTGAAGTGCCCACAGTTCCATACACCTCACGTACTTTTATTCTCCGCTCGTACAGTATCATTTCATGGATTTTATCGATCATTTCTGGCGTGACGATCTCTTTTCGGCGATCTTAACACTCGGCGTCATTTGTACTGGTACGAGCCAAGCGGAACTCAGTAAACCACTTCTTAACGATTGAAATTGATGACGCAGAGTCTCCATAATATTTATAAAGCCTTTTCTTGGTTTTGGTGATGAGTGTTTTGCACAAAAAATAATGCTTAAACGGGATACGAAATTCACTTTTTCCATTTTTGATAAATTTCACTAGGTGTCTTGCTTCCAATGACTGTCAAACACAAACTAAATGACGAAGCTTGCCCCAAATTTTTCAGCAGTCTTTTAATTGATAACAGCTCTCGCGGACAGTGTTGTATTTACAGTAACTGCGCGGCAAATTCAAAAAGTCACCGACTTATAGTGGATTATGAATCAACCCAACTGCGGTGGCTACTGGTGCTTGACTGTATTTGAATCTAATTCCATTTAATATCTCATTTCGTGCCCCAAATGACTTAAAACACTATTTTTGTGCTTCACTAAATTTCTCGCTTGGAACTGAGGAGTGCCTGTGGAAAGCCCTATATCGGACTCCAGCATGTGCTGTAAAAGGCCATTCGTTGTGAGGATGTTGAGATAGTTTCAGATAATATGCCTAGAAGGATGGCCGAAGAGAATGAGACATTCATTTCTAACAGGAAACACTAAAAGTCCTTATAGAGATTCGATTCTTGAAGCTTTCAATATTTTTTTAAAGCCGTGTTTAAACACGACTGAGGTACGATAGGTAAATACTTGTTACATATATATATATATTACCATAACTGGCTATCATTTTGAATTTCATTTTGGACCACACAATGTTTATAGGTGCGCATATAATTCATAGATGTATGTATGTATGTGTGTATATACTATGAAATATGGTGGCAGCTTTGTGCATGCCAAGCGCCAGAAACCGTTAAGTGCCCACAACTTAGCTAACCTAAATCCAGCGATTGCTAATACGTGCTTTACAACGCTCAACATGCCATGCCACGCCACGTCATGCCACACAACGACAACACAGCCAAAGCGACAGCCCACAAAAAGAGTGAGAAATGAAAACCAAAATACCAGTAAAAGCCACCACTGAGGAGTGAAAATAAAATAAATAAAATGTAAATTCCGCGCTAAAAACGCGACAACAAAAACAACAATTAACCCGTATGCAGCGCGCCGCGTTGCCATATTTTTGAAAAAAAAAGAGCAGAAAAATTTATATATAATATATATATGCGGGTGTGCATGGAAAGCAAAATATGAAATTTGCTTGCTCAGTGAAGGGCGTAAATGAAGCAGGATGGAGTCAAACGAAAAAAAAAAACAACAACAAAAATGACATAAATGAGAAATTCAAAGAAAAATATGATATAAAATATTTTCTTGCCAAAAATCCAGCTCACTGCCCAACAATAACCAACCAACAGCACATAGCCACTGGCCACAACAATAAAAACAAAAAAAAAAACTGGGATTATAAAAGTCAACAAGGTAGCTAACGCAGAGCGAGGCGTGACATGTGGTTGTGGGTGCTGTAAATGCAAGAGAAAATTGTTATGATGGACACAAAAGTGTATGGCGCAAAAATGCATAAAGATTTTTGTGGTATACTCCCTATGTTGCTGTTATTTTTTTTTTGCTTTTTTTTCTGTGTAATTTTAGTTGAACTTGTTGTTGTAGTACGCCCAGCTGTTGGCTAGTTGAAAAACATCAGAAAGTTAAAAGCGCATATTTAGTAAAAATGAACAATGCAGCCGATGTGGCGCAGCCCTGTCCAAAGCATAGCCCGCCTAGCACAGCCCCTTCCGCTTACGACCGCTACTAACCAACCTTAATTTTTGCATGTAGTCGTTATGTATGTATATTATGAATGTGCATGTGTATGGCTGTGACAGTTTTCGCGCCTTTTCCAATGCCAATGAATATTTATATTCGACACTACAATACGACTATATATAGTACCGTTAAGCTCAACCACAGCCAAACATACATTTCCCATAAATATCAGAATTTATTTCTTAAATATATATGTACTCATTGTTGTATAAAAATATGACTGAAAATAGAGTAAAGGAAGTGAACAAAGCAAAACAAAAATCTGTTCACACAAAATATGATAATAAAATAGTGGCGTAGAAGTGGCATCGAAAATGAATAAGCTTGAAAATAAATCAGTAGCATGAAAGCGAAATTCGAAAATATGAATATTCAATGGAAAACACGAAAAATTCAAGATTTCTCTTTCATTAGCAATATGCATTTTTATTATGCTATTTGTTGGTTTCAATAATTCCTTGAAATCCATTTTCTCCATATGAAATTAAGAAATTGAAAATTAATTTCTCTAAACTTTATAAATATTCTGCGAACCTTAATTCTTGGCATATTACTAACAATTTTGGTTATATCTGTTGGGTCCTTTAAATATTCATTGTAAAAGAAATGCCTTTTAGTGGAAAAATTTAAGAAAAAATTCATTAGATCTCCCGCAACAGCTACCGAGTAAGATTGTAAAGTTAAATGCAGTAAATCGGTAATTACGAGATGTGTTCAAAGGAATAGTTAAATTTTGAATTTTTTTGAAAAGTACTTATTTATTCATCAATATCTGTTTTGCCCCCTTCAAAGTAGTCTCACTCGTATGCAATACACTTGTGCCAACGCTTTTTCCAATCTTCGAAGCACTTCCGAAATGCGCTTTTCGGTACGGCCATCAGCTCTTTCTTCGATTCTGTCTTGATCTCATCAATTGTGGCAAAAGGCTTTCCTTTCATTGGTTTCTTTAGTTTTGAGAATGCGGTGGTTGAATGCGGTAGTAGATGCATGATAACGGTTTTGTTTTTGGCCAAAAAATCACGAATAAGCATTGATGTGTGGGCTGGTGCATTATCGTGATGCAGAATCCACGATTTGTTTTTCCACAAACGTTGCATAGCTTCCTTGTAGTATTCCTTATAATACGACCTTTTGGAAGGGATTCATGATGCACCACAACATTGTAATCAAAGAAAATAGTGAACTTTGGTCATCCCAGTTCTCATTTCACCTTGTAGATTTGAGATGGTTTAGACTACAATCCTTCGCCATTTATTTTGACTTCTCTTTTCAAAATGAGACCTTTATTGGATCTATAACTCAACCCGAAAGATATTTTCTCATAATTTTAGCGCTTCTTTAAGAAAAACGTTTGTAGTGGTATTACTCAAACTTTTGTCGATCTGTAATTTTAAATTTTTTAGATTTTTCTGTCAATTTGTGGCTTTCGTCCCAGCAGAACTGTGCCGGCTTGGCAGCCAAGAATGAATCAAGTAAATTTTGATACCCTGTTCTGCTGTTAACAGTATGCCATGGAGAGCATTCGATATCGACCGGGACAAATGGTAGTCAAAAGAGGCCAGGTTTCACATATGAGTTTTTGCGTTTAGAGTTGTCATTTTTCATCACCAGTCCCAATCCGATGCGAAAACGACTTCAGCTTAAGAAGAACTTGCCAGAAACCCCCCTTTTTCAGGCACAAGGTTCAACATATTTGAGTGAAAAAATATTGTCTTTTACGATTTAAATAAATGATATATACGGTAAAAGACGCGCAATAACAGTACCTTCCAAAGGATGTTCGGAATATCTATGCAATGGAATAATAATCAAATTACGCCATCTCTTGGCAAACCGCACAAATTAAGCTATAGATCCAATAGTTTTGCAACAGAGTTGACAATTGCCTTCCTCTTCATCGCTTTTTCCACCTGTGATCTCATTCAGAATTATAGATTCTGAGAACAACCCACTTCCTACTGGGTACGGTAGTATCTATAATACTCTTGCTTGATTCCGAGAGAAATACTACTTGTCAGGAAAGAATGATTTACTTTGTTTGATTCGAAGTTCCTAAGCATTTGTAGATCTCTGCCTTGAAAAAATACCCATGCAGTCCTAATACCTACCATATAGTCCATATAGACAATACATATTAGGCAGGACTTCGGCCAGTATTGTTACACAACACAGTTATAATTTCCCCCACAAAATCTCCTACTGTTTACTTCTTCCTATCAGAGAACACTAAAGGTAGTAGCAAAAGATTTGCCACTTTTTGCAACGACTCATTAACTGACAGAGTGTGTTTACATATACTATAATCTCCATATTATTTATAGAGTCAGTCTTTATGGCCGCCATCTCAATCATAAAACCTTACTAAAAACCACGAAGAGTATATGCTGAAAGCAATGCTGAGCCGTGACGTATGCATAGAAGTCAATACGACCTCGCGCTGATATAGCAGAGTGGAAACCGAGTGGCCGTAAAGCTAACCGAAGCGAGAAAACCAGTCTCGAACTAAATTTCAACGCTGACCTGAGCTTAGTTACGTAGTTACGTTTTGTTTAACATAACTGGCAGTTGTCCATAATTTGGTTATAAATTCCTTGATACAATGCTTTTGATAATATAAACAGAAGTTAAAAAAATCCGCCGAATCTAAAAAATTTCATAGAGTGCAACATATATTACTCTTATGGAACATAATAGTGGAGCATAACATATCACACCAACTGAGGTTTCGTAAAGCTGTATGTACGGAGGTTAGAATACAAGAGCTACCTGAATTGAATTGCATATAAATATCTGGTGAAGGTTCCATTTACCAGAAATGACGAAGTAATACATTATATTTACTGGCATCGCCATCGATTTCAAGGCAATTTTCGTGTATAGAAATAATATCAGAAAATACGGACTCGACAGATTTCTGAACAGATGGGTCTAATGCAGAGAAGTCTAGTCAATGAAGACAAGTATGAGCAAATTTTACAAAGAAGGGCACTTCCTATTAACTTTTACTACCAGAAAAGAGTTCCATCATGACGCCGTATACTTTTATGATCACTCTTAGAGAGTTATTAAGACGAAAAAGATTCAATGATTGCAATATGAAGAGAAAAATGTGGTTGGCCTGCGAGCAAAGGTCATGAGAACATATTTTCTTCTCACAGGTTATCTTCTAGTGGCCAAGCACGAAGATATGTTTCGTATACAATCAAAGGACTTCTGCCGAAGTTGAAGAGAGGAGGAAGAACCTGACACGGATGGAATCTGGAAATATCAAGATTAGCACTATAACGTGATTATTATGTAACTTTTAACATTTCTTCGGTAAAAGCAAAATTTCAGATATTAATAGTAGTACCATTATCTCATCTCATCGCATTTCCGCTACGTCTCAGAATTTTCAACACGCTCTGCTGCTTAGTCCTTGCATATAATATCACCTTCCCCTGTGAAATTTTAAACAAGCTTAGAATTTCGTCCACATCTTTCAGAGCACTCAAATTGTGGTATCTGCCAGGCATATGCTTTTGCAAAAAATTTAAGTCAAATGAAAATATCAAAAGGTTCTAACGTGTTTGGATGGAAGAGGAATTCGGCCAAAATCGCTTCAGCGGTTACACAAATATATATACATAAATCTAAAATTTCTTACTCTAACCTCTGAACGGCTAAAACACATAGCAATGCTAACGCCACTGCGTTTTCTACCCGTCTCTCCTTGTGATAGGTGCTGCCGCTCTTTTTATATTTGTAGATGATCCAAACATTCTGTTCACGCGCTCTAGAATATACTGATTATTCGTTTGCCTGCGATAGCTGCTGCCGCTCCGTTTATGCCTAACGATGGTCGAAACATTCCGTTCATGCGCTCGTCTGCCTGCAGTAATAGTTGCCAATCTTTTCGTCTGTCCTTTGTACGGGAAATTTCCCACACTACCACTTCTTTTGTCTGCCTTAGTACGGGGAATTTCCGTCATACTGCTACTTCTTTTGTCTGTCCTTCGTATTTGGGATTTCCGTTACAATATGTTTAATGACGAAATTGGTTCAATTTTGTGAGTTGTTTAAGGTTTTAAAAAAGTATATAGAATTTAATCCATGAAATAGCTTAACATTTTAACCATTAAATTAGAAATGCCGACATTTCATTATTTTAAAATAAATAAAAATTTTAATTAAATACGTCCTGAATAGTTTTGTGGCGAAAATATTTATTTTAATTTTCAAAAATATTTAAAAGTTAATACTCATTTTCAACAAAAATATATAAAGCTAGCAACTATAACATATGTTGGCAAGTAATACTAATTTCAAATAATAATGTCAAATAATGCCAAAAATGTCCAAACTGACCAAAATTCCAACCGGAAACGTATTATTTATAAGATTTTAGTATAGAAATCTTATTTCGCATATTTTTTTTATTAGATATAAAACCTTTGGAATATGGTGAAAAGTGACCCCCTTGTGAAAAAATTGCATTTATAAATTCGAAGCAATTATATTTTGTGCTTTAAATTAAAGTTTAATCGGAAAATTAAATATATAATAGAAAATAAGATATTATTAAAGAAACTGACTGCATAATTTATGCTTCCTGCTTTCCAGTGTTTTACGTTTATATTCGTGAAATATTTCTATATTTATGTAAATAAGTTCACGTACATATATATATATTTTTTGATATTATAAATATCAAGTCTCGCTCATAGTTAATATGACAAAGTTGATTTGGTGACGCCAATGGTTATCGTATTCCATAAATCTTGCTTGTCAATTATATTTTCCCTAATTCCCTCCTAAATTTCCCCTTATAAAGGGTGTTTTTTTATAGAGGTATAGAACTTTAAGTTGCAATAAAACAACGATTGATTATTCGATTGACATGAATTTTATTTATCCAAAAGATGATCTTGCGGCATTACATTTTAAATATGATTTCTGGCATATGACCGCCACGGCTGGCGCGGATGTAGTCCAATCTGGACGTCCAATTTTCGATGACCTTTTCCAACATTTGTGGTCGTATATCGGCAATAACACGGCGAATGTTGTCTTCCAAATGGTCAAGCGTTTGTGGCTTATCCGCATAGACCAATGACTTTACATAGCGCCACAGAAAGTAGTCTAGCGGTGTTAAATCACAAGATCTTGGAGGCCAATTCACAGGTCCAAAACGTGAAATTAGGCGGTCACCAAACGTGTCTTTCAATAAATCTATTGTGGCACGAGCTGTGTGACATCTTGCGCCGTCTTGTTGAAACCACACCTCCTGGACATCATGGTTATTCAATTCAGGAATGAAAAAGTTAGTAATCATGGCTCTATACCGATCACCTTTGACCGTAACGTTCTGGCCACCATCGTTTTTGAAAAAGTACGGACCAATAATTCCAGCAGCCCATAAAGCGCACCAAACAGTCAGTTTTTCTGGATGTAACGGTGTTTCAACATACACTTGAGGATTACCTTCACTCCAAATGCGGCAGTTTTGTTTGTTGACGTAGTCATTCAACCAAAAGTGCGCTTCATCGCTAAACATCGCTAAAATGGACGTAGTGCGCGATACGTTTTCCGCACAGAACCATTATTTTCGAAATAAAATTGCACTATTTTCAAGCGTTGTTCAGGCGTGAGTCTATTCCTGATGAATTGCCAAATCAAACTGAGAATAAATCACTTGACAGCTGTTAAATCGGTCGCCATCTTGAAAAATAATGCCAACTTAAAGTTCTATACCTCTATAAAAAACACCCTTTACAAAGTTTGTGATCAAAACATTTGAAATCTTTACCTGTTCACTCCGCTGTCATCAGCAATTTAACAGTGAAAACTAAAAGCTTCATTATTTTCGAGTTAATATATCAGTTTTCGAAAATTATAGAGTATTTTTAAACGCCAAATTTTATTAATAATAAATACATATGTATGTATGTGTGAATATATGTCGTATAATCGTGTTAATGAACCCTTACTTAAAATCACTTTTGTCATTAATAATTCACTTTGGATATGAATTCCGCGCACGTGAATGCATAAAAGCTTGAGGCGTATACGCCTATTGTATGTTATGAACAAATACAAGTATATAAACACACATACTCATATTATTGAGGTACAATAGTGCGTATGAGTGAGTGTTTGCTGTTGTTAATGACAAAATAGAAAGGGCTGGACAACTAAACATTGGAATGCATGAATGCAGGCAATGGAGCGGATCATAGTTCGACACACACACTCGTGTGCACATATGAAAGGCGATTTAGACAGATATGCCCATACATACATACAAGTGCACATACACCAATCTATGCACTATGTATGAACAGTACTCCTAGAAAGTGAATTGATTTATAGAGTAGTGGGTGTCAGAGCACATAACTTGTTTCGGGCACATGTATGAATGTGTGTATGTATATGCGTGTGTATATGACGAATTTTCTACTTGCTTGTAGGGCATTCAAGAGGGTTAGCAGCAGTGGCAACTGCTGTCAGTGCAACCAGCAATTATCCACCCATAACAATTTTGTTGCATTTTGCATGCAATATGCTTTTGCAGTTGTGTTTATTGGGCAGCAGAGAAAGCAGAAAGGAACTATAAACCTACATACGGTACATACCCACATGTGCACATATATATGTACTGGTATATGTGCACGCCTTTGGCAATGCTCTGTGTTTTGGCCACTCTAATAGCCGACAATTACAGTGCATTTTGTAAAACGAACCTCAACAAAAACGCACACAAAAGCGATTGATGGCGATAGCAACACGCTGATGGCGATACCCAAATGTTCAACAATAACAACAATCATTAGAGTAGCAGCAGCAGCAGCAGCAGCAGCAGAAGTAGCACCCACACACAGCCACGATACAACCTGTGACGATGATGGAGTGAATGGTGACGATGCCAATATAACTATGGACATTGCTGATGATGGTGGCGATAAGCGCAGCTCGAAGGACAAAGATGATCGCAGGACATGCAAACTGGGAACGAAATAAAAATAGTAAGAGTAGCAACGGGAGCAACTGCAACCTGTAAGGCAGGTTTTAAGCAAGTATTCCACAAAATGTACTGCCAAATTGACGGGGGCAGTGAATCGCGTGTGTTGTTGGTTTTCTATTTTTCCATTTTTTCTCATTTGTCTCCAAAGTGAAGTTTTCAGCTATAGCTGGTGTGAGGGAGGTGAGGGTTATTGTCAATGTTGTTGTTGTTGTTGTTGTTGTTGTTGTTGTTGTTGTATCAACATGCCAACGTTCACAACAGATGCCATCAATGAAATTCCGACAGTAAAAGCTACAAGTTGACGTTGCACGAAACACTGGCCAGTGGCACGCACACCCACGTTCACATACACACATACGCGCATACATGCTCTTTTAATCACTCACACATAACATACATACATACATGTGTGTGTAATGCCGATATACATTACCGGCACTTTGTCGGACGATTGTTTTATAACCCAGCACACCGTCTATAGCGGCATATTAAAATCGATCATTTTACTGTTATTTTCAATAGTATGGTGATTTTTGGTGAACTTGTGTCTTCATCGCTCAAACGATTGAATCATTTATCAGAAAGGGATTAGTGACTCATGGGCGAACCTCTTGCGCAAGATAACCAATCCATCACGTCTAAAAGAGCGGAGGTCGTGTGAAGCCACTCCGAAATATTCGGTTCAAAACTTCTCTAAAGTCAGCATGTGTTCACCAGAAGTGCGATTGGTTGCCCTTCTCGCGCATGCAGGTTGTATACTGAGCCCGGAGCACACAGAATATGTAGAAAGCTGCTGCAATTAAAGTAATCAACATTCTTCGGATGAGAGATTCCACTTTTAATTAAAACCACGGCAAGTATATTAAGGAGTATGATCTAAAAACATGCACTTCGAATGTCCGGTTCCTTAATTGGGAATGTACCTATGCGAAGTAAGTTGATGTATTAAGGCTGGCATCACCGCGGCAAGGGAAGTCCCTTTAATGGTACAAGGACGGAAGAAGGTGCAACTTCTGCACTGCACGACACTTACACCAACAACCCGCGAAATCCTCTTCCAGCCTTTTCATCAGCTGGACGAAGGAGTACCGGCTAGAACTCAATGTGAAGGTCGATGATATAAAAATTCTGACCACGAACAACCCAACTGCAATTGCCAACAAAGTACAAAGCCGCAACAAAATCCTCAAATCGCTAGCCGGTAGTACCTGGGGGAAAGACAAAGAAACGCTGCTGGCAACGCACAAGGCCATTAGCTGGCCCGTCGTAAACTATGCTGCGACGATTTGGACGCCGGGAACTAGCGTGAGGCATTTGAAGAAGCTTCAGACCTGCCAGAACAACGCCCTTCGGACCGTGACGGGAAACTTCCTGATGGTGCCGGAGCATCAATTACACAGTAAAACATTCATGCTCCCAGTTAAGGAGCGTAGTGTTATGCTATGTAAGCAATACCTGCTTGGATGCTACCGTATGTATGATCCTAACAGGCGCGTATTGGAAGCGGAACCACCACCTAGGCGCATCAGGAAGGAGTACTTGACTATTGGGACGACATACAGCAATACAGACAAGACCCGCTGGACAGGACGGCGTACAGACAGGCCATCAACATCATTCACCGAGAGTCCGTTAACACCTTTATGACCTCTCTTCCAGTGAATGGTGTTCTCGGAGTCAAATCACCACCCATCGAAGAACAAGAGCTCGAGCTGCCTCGTGAGACCCGCGTAACCCTGGCATAATTAAGATCTGGATGCTGTAGTAGGCTTAACTCCTACCTATTCAGACTCAACCCTGACATACCCATCATATGTTCCGATGATACTAACCACCTCTTTGCATGCCCACTTAACCCGACTCATCTAACACCCCTCTCCCTTAGGTCCGAACCCGTAGAAACAGCACGTTTCCTTGGCCTCCCGTTAGATGACTTCGATGGCTGACACTAAACTTGCCTGACCCTAAACGGGGCTGGCGTATGCCGCTACAACAACAACAAGGTGCGTTCTTATGAAACTTACTAGTGCAGCTATAAAAAGGAGCGGGAATTTTGTGTTAGGTTTGTTTGCGGGGAAAGAGAGGGACTGTGTCGCACGATTTTCTAAAATATCACGGAAGATATAGCCGAAGTGTAAAAAGATATCTTTAACGAGTGCCATTAATGCTGCCCTCGCCTTGCTGTCGAAATCCAGCATCGTGCCTTTAAAGAAATGGTGATCAAAGAGGATGTATTTGGCACAAGAAATCGGAAAATTCAGCTTTCATGGCGAAATATTCTCAAAATGGATGTCGACTTCTCGACTCCACCGAGGCTCGGTGTAACAAGATTCCGGTCAAATTGAATTAATTAAGCAATTAATTAAGCTACATCGGCGCTTCTGCAATGAAAAGCTCGTAACAAAGTCGATCAACTTGTACTCCAGCTCTTTGAGTGGAACTAGGTTCCAGGAAAGTTTAAGACTGATTTTTAATCTCCCTACTTATTGCCGTCAATTAAACCATAGGTTTTCGACAAGATTGCTTATCATCAACATTGTGATCGACCGCAACCCGTAACGTGTGGAAGAAATACCCAGAAATGACCGGAACATGCTGTTGTGGGAACCAGAGAAGTAATTTAGCGATCGACGTTCTGTTTTCTAGTCTTTCCAAAAACCACCGAAGACGGGATTCGGGCTACCACATCGCCTTGCCAATAGACAACTGAAAGTAAATTTCTCTTTCGACGAAAAAATATCAAGTTCTACAAAGACCTCATCATTAAGAGAGTGTATATGGTGCAGAAGACAGGACATTGACGACAAGCAAAAAGTTGGCATTAAAAGTTTCCAGAGAGATAGATTTAGGGAAAGATCTATGAGCCCTTACGTACTGGTGACGGCGAATATCATAGACGATGGATCGATATATCGATAGAGATATACATACGTCGACATTGTCAAAGTTCCATGATATAAATGACAGCGGCCACGATGGCTAGGTTATGTTTTTCGGATGGATGAAGACACTTCAGTTCTGAAAGTATTCCACCCGACGGTGTAAGCAGAGAAAGAGGAAGATTTCAATCCGGTTGGAAAATGTGCAGAAGACCTATTTTCACTTGGAATATCCAATTGGCCACGAACGGCGAACAGAAGAAGAAGAAAATATACCTACACTAACAGAGGAAATGCAGAAGCATAATTATGAGGCGTGTGCTATGCCCAGCACACAATATCACTGCGCGAGAGGCTCATACTTAGAAAAAAAATTACATGGCGCGCCGCTCGAACTTAGTTCTTCCTTACTCGAATTTTTCATCGTGTGACTGGAATTGCTGGGTTCATGCATTAGAGCCACGCGAACGTACACTCATATAAAGCCATATATATGTATATATATATATACAGGTATATATATACATATGTATATGCAAGAGCTGGTGACAGTCGAGCATTTTTATCACTGCCACTGACGTTAGCAGCACCGACCAACTGACCTCCATCACCTTGCACTTACTTACTGGCAATCAGTTATTCTTCATTTCTCCTCAGCTTGTGCTTGTTGTTTTTGTTGTTGATGAAATTTATTTGCTTTTATTAATTGATCACCATTACATGCATGAGGTTGCAAGTATTCAATTGTTGTTAGTTGTTGCCATTTCCGTTGCTATTGTTGTTGTTGTTGTTGCTGATGCTGTTGTTGTTGTTGTTGTTGTTGTTGCTGCTGTTGTTGTTGTTGTTGCTTAGTCTTTTCTGTTGTTGTTTATTCAATAGTGGTTTGTGTTGTGTGTTGATTTTAATGGTTTTGCGGCATTCCATTCGTTGGCACTCTCTGGCGCTCAGTCGCATTTGTTGAGCGGGACTGATTGCTAGTAGCAGTGGCTTGCTGTTGTTATTGTTGCAACAGTTTGAGCGTTTGTTACATACGTTAATTGTAATAGTGCTGCCATTTGTTATTGTTGCTTTTATTGTACTAAATTGTGCAAAGTTGTCGCTTTTATGGCCAATCATTTAATTCAATAAATGCAACAGAGATTTGCTATTTCATTCATATTTTTTGTTCCACTCCCACTCCATGCACACATTTACAATAGTTTTATGACGATTTATATATACATATTTATATATATGTATTTATGGGTGTCAGGTAAATGCGCCGTTTTTAAGGGTGCACGAGAAATATTAAATTTTAACAAAGCAAAATGCACTAACATATCAGTGATGGATATGAAAACATATGAATATATTTAAACGCGTTACCTATGTGCATACGAGTTTGTGTTTATATGATTTAAGGATAAATGCCAAATGTATAATTTCTTTTTAATAGCAGCTTTCTGGGTTTAAGTTGCGTATTTTGGCAAATGGATAGCAGTGAATACTAACTAGGTAGTCATTTGTTCGAGGCTTGGTCACACCAACATAAACATAGTAGAAAAATCTTGTCTAAATACGGTCACCCCTCGACAGAGAATCTCATCGAGTTTATTTTTGAAAGAAAGTAAAAAAAAACTTAAAAAAAAATCCAGCAGCCGTTCTTAGAAAAATTATAGGTCTTCTGATTTGTTGGAAAAACCAAAAAGACTCACAATAATTTGAAATTACACAAATAAAGAGTTTTCCAATATGCATAATATGATTTCTAAGTGTCGTTTTGGCCATTTTTAATATGTCATGTTCTGTTTTTTCCATTGCATTCAGTAATATTTAAAATTTCACCAATGGACCACCATAAACGTCGTGAATTTGCTGATTTTGCCTTGGAGCAACTTGAAAACGATAACGATTTTTTAAAGAAAATCATCTTCTCCCATGAGGCTCACTTTCATCTGAGTGGTGGGGTAAATAAAAAAAACTGTCGATTCTGGTGCGAAGAAAATCCACAAATTATTCATGAACAACCATTACATTCACCTAAATTGACAGTTTGGTATGGTTTTTGGTCTAGTGGAGACATCGGTCCGTAATTCTTTCGAAATGTAGCTGGTAGCATCGTTACTGTCAATGGAGAACGGTATAGATCGATGATAACCAACTTTTTATGGCCACAATGGGGAGAGGTTGATCTTAACAACATCTGGTCTCAACCAAACAAAAGATGGGGTTACGTGTCACACAGTACGTGCAACAACCGAATTTTTGCGAGGAAGGTTTAGAGATTCGATTATATAAAGAAAGTGACATTGAATGGCCTCTTAGGAGCTGTGATTTAACACCATTAGAGTATTTCTTGTGGGGTTATTTAAAGTCATTGGTCTTTAGCAAAAAACCAGACTCTCTTCAAGCTTTAAAGGTCAATATTGAACGTGCTATTCATCACATTCGACGTGATTTAGTGGAAAAAGTGCTTAAAAATTGAGTTAATCGAATTCGTTTCTGCAAAAGAAGTGGTGAAGGAAACTGAATGATGTTATATTCAGAACTTAATTGTATTGATTGCACTTCAAATTAAATTAAAAAAATATTTGAATTTCCTTAACAATTATTGTTTTTTTGTGAAGAAATCATATCACTCTTTTTGGAAAATTTTATATTTATTTTAAGTTTTCTGCTCAAATGGGTTTATTGTTATTTTTTCGACTACAATGTGTGCGGGGTGGTATAAATATCGAAAGCTGAAAAGCGAAATGAGGCTGCTGCCCTATAAAGTCCAGCTCACACAACAACTGAAGCCAGCTGTGTCTATTCACGCCGCTACAGTTATGTCGATTGGAGCAGAGGATCGAGATTTTTCCAATAAAATTTTCTTCAGCGAAGAGGCGCATTTCTCCTTCGGGTGATATGTAAGTAAGCAAAATTGTTGCATTTATAGCTCCGTTCCTTTTTAGATAATTGAAGAGAACCCATCACGCCAAAAAAAAAACTTTCTGTTTGGTGCGCTGTTTGGTATGGTGGTGTGATCGGACCTTACTTCTTTGGAAGTGATGACGTCGAGACTGTCACTGTCAATTTAGAGTGTTATGCTCGTATGATAACCGACTTATTGTGGCCTGCAATTGAATAACACGACGCTGACAATATGTGGTTCCAACAAGATGGTGCTACATGCGACACCACACGATCGAATATGGCATTGTTGAGAGAAAAATTTCCCGGCAGCGTAATCTCTCATCTTGGGATGTGAATTGTCCACCAAAATTGAGCGATTTGAAACAGTTGGACTTTTCCTATGCGAAGTAATGATAATTTTTAGTTGTAGAAGAAGAATTTTAATTTTTTTATATTACTATTTTATAGTTTTTTCCAAAAATTTATTTATGTAAGCACTAAAAAAACCTAAAGATAAAAGCTTCATTTTTTTAATGTCCCATTTTTCCATACTTCTGAATTTGAATTGAGAACATTTACCATTAAACTTTACCACATCATCAAATAATCAGCGATTTCAAGCATTTTCTTACAAACCGATTAACCCACATTGGCAACACTGGTAACCAAATACTCTTGAACAATAAATTTAGCAGAAATTATAACGACCAAATGAGTCAGATTATGGTCGTTTTCATTTTCTTCTCACATAAATTCATGCAATTATTTTCAAATTTTCAACAAATGCCGTTCAAATAATTTATTGACAATTCTCACGTTGTCGTTAAAGCGCAGAGAAGACAATTTCCAATTCATTGCCGGCATACTTTGCCTGCCACATATAAATTTTGCACAAACAGCCATACAAAGTATCGATAAATGGAAATACTAGCCGATTTCTAAAATCTACACACACATACACATATACACGCACGCACAACATCAAAAAGTTAGAAGTTAGTGAGAATGTGACAAACGCCGAGCTGAACTGAAAACAAACACGACAAATGCCTTTATTATCCATTCGTTTGGTAAAGTGCGAACGTGATTTTGGGCGCATCGAGTTTCAATCTGCGACAGTTCGCCGCGTTCCAGCGATTGTCGTTTACTCGTACAATTCGAGACGTGAAACTCCGTTTGAATACAAACATCGATAATTTTTCACAATATAGGCTGTATATGTGTATGTATGTGTGCGCTTCGTGACAAAGACACAGGTGAGCTTAACGATAACACGTATTATTAAAATGTGGCTAACGTTGCATGGCGCACACAAAAATACTAAACTCATACACATACACATACACATACATATGTATAACATGAAAATAAATGACACTCAGCAGCAGTAGGAGCATAGAAGCAGAAGCAATGAACATTAAATTTGTTTACTGTAAAAATGTTAGCTCTATTAACGACTGCAGTTAGTGGTTGAGCTGAGATGACACTTTGCCGACGTTGGCAGCAGCGCAAAGTGTCTGCAAACACCATTATTACAATGCATTATATAAAAGTATACACAAACACATATATATAGATATATATATGCGTGTGTTTGTATCTTCACGTAAGTAGGTTATCTATAAGCAAATGGTATTCGATCGACCGAGAGATATGGTCTATTGAAAAGTCGTGTGCATACAAAATAGAAAAGTTCCATTTACTTCCGTCGCAACACGGCTCTACTATTGTCTTCTGCTACCACTTTCAGTTTGTTTATTGTTGTTGTAGTAACTCATCCATTAACACGGATTAAGCCGCATTTAGCGCAAATCTTCTCTTGTCTTTCCTATCTATTTTTTGCTTTTTTACCTTTTGTTTGATTTCAAACTCATTCGCCATGCCACTCGTCTGATGTGTTGTGCTCCACAAATTATTTATGTTACATACTTTTAGGTGCAAGCAATATGGCTGTCACTACGTATGTGTGGCCGATAGAAATCGATATTTTTGTAATAATGAAATTGGAATTTTTTCTCACACCAACCGGAACTGAAGCTTGCGAAGGGAGAAACAGTAAAATAGTATTTCTTCTGAAGGAAAGTGCAGCTGAATATGCTTCGTTGTATCAACGGGGATAAGCGGTTATCGATCGGTACGAGTGGTTAATAGTCTCCCGACAATCGTTTATTGCTCCTGAGCAAAAAAAAAAAAAAAAATATTGAGACTCATAGGGTTGTGAAATATTGAATGACGTCAATGGTCATTGGTTGAATGGTTAAAAGACCTATTTTCCGTCTGTAGTTAGTATCTTGGATAATAAATCAGTCTCCGGGGTTTTTGTCACTAGTTGGTGTTGATACTCTAATTGCGGTCAACACTAATTCGATTGTGTCAAATTAACACCGTTTGAAAGCCGACACTTTAAGCAATATTTTTCGAGACGGAAGCTCTGTATATCGTCATTCGTGTAAGAATTTATTTTGATTTGAAAAGGAGTGAAATTGTGAAATTCAAAAGAAATACGTTATGTATTTTTTTAGAAAAATGAAAAGAACTGCAAAAACTTGACAAAATTTTTTTTTTGTAATTTACGCTGAGAAATCGATTCCGTTTCGGAAATGTTGATGTCACAAAAAGAAAATATTCTTTATCCATATTTTAGCACTTCTTGCGGTTCCATGAAGGTGGAGTGCTTATATTCGCCAATTATTTTAAGTTTTCAAACGAGTTCCTTAGGATCTTTAAATATTTTGTCCAAGGCCTCTCATGGAGCATAAGCATATATTACAATAGACTAGTCGCATTTCAAATTTAATTTATTTATCTTAGCAGAACTTTCACATTTGGGAAAATTACATTTTTTTTTAACAATTCCGAGGTAATTTACAAAATTTTTGGCAAATCGGTTTAGTTTCAAAAAACATTAATCCTTCTCTTACTCATAGTAGTAGTAAAGAAAAATCTAATCGCTAGCATAAAATAATTTGGTACAAAAAATTCTTGCTGTCTGTAGCATCTAAAAGATTCTCTCTTTCATTATGTTCTATTTTTCATAATGAGATTTGAAGATATAGGAAAGAGAATAGCTGAAAAATACCAAACGTTTACATTTTTATCTCTGAATAAGAAAATATAGCTATCGCTTTCCGGGTCTCAGGTCTATATGATCAGGAATCGCTATATAGATTTTACGGTTTTCAAAATAAACGCTTGGATTAATACATTTTTGCAAACTTCGTTCCGTTTAAAATAATTTTCGATCACTTTTTTCACACATTGGGCAGTAACTCAGCTACAACTTGATGAATGTGGGTTTTCTAGTGCTCAAGAGTTAAAAGTTTAACTGCATGAAAACATTCTTTTGCGCAGACCCACAAAAAAGTCCAACGGTGTCAAATCGTACGATATTGCTGTACAATTGACATCGACAAGACGTGAGATTACGCGGCCGGGTAATTTCTCTCGCAATAAAGTTATATTTGCTCGTTTTGTATGACATATAGCACCATCTTGTTGAAACCACAGCTTGTCCAAGTCGTGTTCGTTAATTGAAAGTCGAACAAAATCGGTTGTAATACGATCACAACGTTCCGAATTGATAGTGACATTTTTGGCGTTATCGTTTTCAAATAACTAATGCCCAATCACACCTACGAATCAAAGTGCGCACCAGATAGAAAGTTTTCCTGGGTGAAATAGCTTCTCTTCAATTACTTGAGGATTTTTGGAGCCTCATATGCAACAAATTTTCTTATTTATGTATCCACCGAGTAAAAATTGTGCTTCGTCGGCTATCTAGAGTAACAGAATACACAAAAACATATATCAAGCTACAAGCCTGTCTCTGGATCGAAGATTTCGTAATCAAATCGACCATATTGTGATAGCTGAAAAAGACGTATCCTGTGGAAGCGACGTATCTATGCACTAGGACCAATATATTGTTGCAGCAAAGAACGTCCAGCAATACACGCTTGGGAGGTTCGAAGTTGAAAAATCGCAACCACAACAGACAACCAATATGTTCCATCCCCACCTCCGTAGCAAAGAGCGCACCAATCAGTAAGTTGCTCTTTTCAATTGAGTGTAATGGCTTCTCTTCAATTACTTGAAGATTCTCGGAACCAAGTTTTCTCCAAGTAAGAAATGTGTTTCGTCGATGAAGAAAATTTTGTTAAAAAAATCTCGGTCCACTGCTTGTTGTAGATGTAAGATGTAGATGTAAGTCCAAGTGCAGAATACGTATGTATGTGCCGTAAGAAATTCCTAACTCTTCGGCACGTCGAGAAATAGACACATTGGGGTCTTCAGCTACACTTTCACATATAGCAGCGATATTTGAGTTGAAACGTGCAAGCCTTATAGTTATAATATCTGTAACCGAGACAGTTTCTTTAAATTTACTTAAAATTCTAAAAAGTGCTTGAGTAGTTGGACGATTATGTGAACCATAATCTCCTCTTAAAGCACGAAACGTGACCATGTATAAATCACGACTTTTGTAGAAGGTTTCAACGAATATAACGCATTGTGCTGTTGTTATGCGATCCATTTTCATAAATGCCTGACTTTGATCTAAAACAAAACATGTTTGGTTTGACAGTTAAGTTTGACAGATGCCGAAGTACAGCCCTGAGCTTTCCAAAGCACTCAATCGATAACCTTTTTCGTATTTTTCTGCTTGACAACTATGAATTATTAGCGAGTATTTTTAACCTTAACTTCAAAATTTCAGTAATTTTGATTTTGTGCGAAATAGCAAACCTTAAATTATTTTCGGTTGAGAAAGACGGCTATTAAACTCGATTATTGTTTCTTTCTGAGCGAATAATTGAAATGATTTTTGATATTTTAAAGTCCATCAAATTCATACTGCTGATGTCTCAGTTATTATTTGGAATAAGACCTTAAAACCTATTTCCTTCGACCTATTTTGTAAAATTCTAGATTCCAAGAATTTCCTTGGAATGAAAAACTGGCGCGGAAAAATGATAAAATTCGAATTAATTGGATAAAAATCGTCCATACTGTGATTGAAGCCATTAGTATTAGGCCAGGCACCAGGAGGTCCTCATAACTAAGTCTACAATGAAATATCTGAAGTATTAAATGCTTATTCTTCTCTTTTATATATTTATTGTGTTATGCTATGCTGCTTAAGCGACACACCTCGAAAAATTGAGAGGAAAATCTTTAGCAAACTCACAGGTTCTGCTCTTCTGAATATTTCTCTAAATTTAGGCAGACGCTTTGAGAATTAGTGACTATAAGAAAGCAAGCTGTTAGTTAGAGGTGCTGATATAGCTTTTGTTATGGCTGAGTTAATGCGAGTGAACATTCTACCATTTAATGCGCATTCATAAAAGATCAACGTCGGAGAACCTAGACTATGCGTCAGTCTTTCCTCTTCGCGAGCATCAAGCTGTAAGCACACGATTTAACTACAACAATAACTTCGAAGAGAAAGATTTGTTTCAAACGAAAATATATTTTTCCATACTCTTTTTTGTTTTTAACAATGTACATATAAATATTATAATGCAAGACGGAAGTCACCATTAAATCATGACTCCTGAAGTAGGTCGAAAGGTCATCAACATCAGTGCATGAGGGTTCGAATTGTCTATACCCACATATGGAAACAACTTAACGACAAAGCTGCGTATTAAAATGTCAGATAATGCGGATGATGGGGATGATGCTGATGTTGAGCGACTTATTGTATTTGTTGTTATTACTTTCTTACTTATACCGTAGCATTATACTTGTTGTGCTCAACAACAAAAAAATCTATTATTACTCTCATCCTGCTTATACAACAACATTTTTACATATGCAAACATATATGCATACATATTTAGCTTTGTTGGTAGTGCTATTGATGACTACCATCATTGCTAACCAACATTGCTTCTCGCTTCTCGCATGCGAGTACACACTTCAAGCTCTATTATCGATTAAGGATTATGATAATGATTGTATGCTTAAGATGTAATTGCACAATGCGAGCCAGACAACCGCAGAGTTAACCATCACCTAGGCTGTGCTAGGCTGTGTGGGCGCTATGTTTGCTTTGCTTGGCTGTCATAAACTGTTGTTTTCCTATTTAACATACTCGCATGTACATATGTATATGAGGGCGCAAGTTTTACTTATGTTCTCTTAAAGTGTTGAAATATTTTATTGTGTGTTTGATAGTTTGATATAAACATGTACATAAACATATTTGAGTATACGAAATTTTTAAGAATTTTTGAATAGTTTTTGATAGCTCTTTACTTAGAAATATGTTCATACATTAATAGGCTATATATAAAGGGTGTTTTTTTTTATAGAGATATAGAACTTTAAGTTGCAATAAAACAACGATGGATTATTCGATTGACATGAATTTTATTTATCCGAAAGATAATCTTGTGGCATTACATTTTAAATATGATTTCTGGCATATGACCGCCACGGCTGGCGCGGATGTAGTCCGATCTGAACGTCCAATTTTCGATGAATTTTTCCAACATTTGTGGCCGTATATCGGCAATAACCATAAAGCGCACCAAACAGCCAGTTTTCCTGGATGTAACGGTGTTTCAACATACACTTGAGGATAACCTTCACTCCAAATGCGGCAGTTTTGTTTGTTGACGTAGCCATTCAACCAGAAGTGCGCTTCATCGCTAATGGACGTAGTGCGCGATATGTTTTCCGCACAGTACCATTATTTTCGAAATAAAATTGCAATATTTGCAAGCGTTGTTCAGGCGTGAGTCTATTCATGATGAATTGCCAAACCAAACTGAGAATAAATCACTTGACAGCTGTTAAATCGGTCGCCATCTTGAAAAGTAATGCCAACTTAAAGTTCTATAAAAAACACCCTATATATACATATTTGTATATATACATATTTAGTATAGTTGAATAGTGGGTTTTAGGAATTTCGGTGATTAGTTAAAAAAGTAGCAAAACAAAAATTTCTATTTCAAAATTTTTAAATTTTACTAATTTTCCAATTTATTTTCAGGTAATTACTCTAAAATCAACAAACTTTTCCAAAACTGGTACGTATTTAATTGTTTTCAAACCAGCAGAAAATATTTGTTTTGAAATCAGCAGAAAAAAATTTGAACAGCTTTACCCTAACATCTACTAAAATAGTTATAATACATTTCTTGGAAATGACCTCTCAAAATTAACCACCCAAGGATAGTAGTCAGAGCAGATGCCAGTTGAGGGAAATCTCAACCCAAGAATTAACCGAAGCCCGCCAAGTACAGCAACGAGATATTTCAGTGAAGTGGCAATGAAACAATTTGTAAGAGACAGTTAAAGACGTCAATTCAATTTCTTCCGTTACCAACTAGGGTAGATGGCTGGAGGTTGACTTCAGCTTTTCGTGCTTAGTAAATACGAAGCATAATCCGAAAGTAAGTGTACTGAGGCTGTCACGGCCGTTGAGGTTTTATTTTTGTCATGTTGGCAGCACGCTAGTGTAGCCAAACCTCTGCCTTTTGCAACGAGTTCGGTGCGACGTCGCGAAAACACGATTCGTGAACAATGCCAATCCAGTCTCCTGTCAAATGCAAAATAGATGGCATCATACGTTATCTCATTTGGAAGGGAAAACTTCGGTTTGAGATTTATAATGAGGTGAAAACTGCTATGAATCGTATGAAAGTGTACAAGTGGTGTCGCGAGTCGTACGTCTGTGTGTGATGAACAGAGAAGCGGATGACCTTCAATTGTGACCGACAAAATATCTGAAAAAATTGAAAATGAACTCAGTGATGATCGTTGCTCCACTGGGGATGAACCTTCTGCAATATTTTTGCGAATTCAACGATCTCTTGTAGAAGAAACCATTACAGAAACCCTCGGATATCGCAGCGAGATGGGGTTGGTGGGAAACTACTTCGAGGAAAGCTTCACAGAAATGATACCCCGCTTCACCACTTGCATAGAGTGGAATGGCGACTATTTCGATAATTATGTACTCAATCATGTGCTCAATAAGATAATCCGCCCGGTTATCACTCGATCGAGTCTGATTCTTCGAAATATGTTAGGGAATGTAAGGTACCGACGCAGCCTGGCCTCATTTGATTTTCTTAAGGAAAGCGTCGCAAAAACTAGAAATGCTTCTAAAGGCCTCAAATTAGCAGCCACCGCTTGAGAAGACGGGAGAAAAACTTCTGATGCGCACATGAATATTCAAAGTAAGACTGTAACTCAAAAATGTGAATAAGCCAAACAAAGGCAGCATACCATATGCGAATATTCCCAATAGGCTTTAGAGAAGACTAATAAATACAATCTTGACAACATTTCTAGATATATATAGAGAGAGAGACTCTTTAAGAATATAGAAAAATGCACAAATATTTATTCTCTATCACATTACGGCAAAAATGACGCAATTTCCAGAAGGATGCGATCGATGCTTATGAACAGAGCGATTATAACATCCAGAGACTCAGCGACACGAACAATCTATGTGCGTTAGCTCTTCAAGCAACTCATCAAGGAAGTAGTTTGTCCCTCTTCTATGGGTGGTGGCGCCGAATGAAATCCTACTAAAACTCAACAGAGAAGGAGAGAAAGTAATGGCAGGTGCAAAGGACCTCTTGACGATGGTATCAGGGCTGTGCTTTTTCTACAACTGGAGAGATTATGGAGGGAGCGAAGATTTAACTCAAGGACTACGGACAACAGACTTCCTTCACTCAGGGTACAATAATTCCTTTGTTTGCTGCTGTTAAATATGTGGGAGCTGAGATTGATATCACACTGAACTGGAAGATGAATACTGAAAAATGAATAAAGAAGGCATGTGTAGACTATTATACTTAGAACATTGATCTTAATGCTAACATAATGATGTTAGCAAATTAAATGGAATAAAAAGAGCAACCTCTGCAGGGGTTACAGGAGCATGTAGTAGGTTTTGCTGTGAGGAGTGGGATTGTTTCAACTAAAAATCAGTTTACAGCACATTCAAGTAAATCAGACTGTTGAAGATATGAGCTTTGCATTTTGAAAAAAATTAAAAAATTAACAATTTTCTCACTTAAATATAAATTTAAATTAAATATGAAAATTTAGTATGCATCGTTCTCCATCTCACCTCTAAAATCACCTCACCCAAAACCCCTTCGAAATTTAGACAAATTATATCCTTTCAAGATTAGGCTTTAATAATTATTTCCATTGAGGATACCCTCTAGACGTGAATGGAGTGTAGGCTTCGTAAGTGATGATGGGGAAAGAGGAAGAGCAGGTCACCATCTCAATCTACGTCGCTGGGTTCTAAATGAACCGTAGTATACAGACGGAATTCATACTTTTTCAAGGTGCAAGTACAAGGAATAAAAAAGCCCTGTAGAGGGCTAATGAATTCCTACGGTATAATACAGATCCCAACTGTATATGTATATATTCGGATAGTCATATAGCATTGCCATTTGGTTTTAACGTTGTCAATAGTAAATTAAATAGGAAGACTTTAAGCTCGCCGACCTGTCAACTCGATATCCCCATTATATGTGTTCTAAGCCATAGGAATATTAGCCTATTACAAATTCGCCTACCTATCTACCTACCTTTATCTGATGGAACGAACTTTTGTATTCCACAGCACGATTGAGTTCGAATCATACATTAAGGCTGAAAATATACCAGGAGTAGCCAGAGGTCCTCAAACCAGCCTGCATCCCATAAGAAATCTTTGAAGTCAGATCGACTTCTTTGCCCTATGAAGAATATTAAAATAATTACTCTTTAAGCTGTATCTTAATTGGTCATGCATGGTTTTCATGCATTTTTATTGTTTTCTCAACCCCACTTTTCGTCAGTTTGTCGAAATCAAATACAAATAGCTGGCCGTGCTTGGCCTCACTTACGAGCTCATCCCCTTTTGTGTTCTCTTGTAAATAAAACGCTTTTCATCTTGCCATTAAATCAATTAAAATCTAATTTTCTTCAAGTAAATCAAATGAATCGTTAATTTTGCTTGAATCTTGTTTAACTTGTTTCTCCCCTTTTGAGAATGCGGCCGGATGTTGAAAACAGATAAGCGACTTACAATGATTTTCACTACTTACATGATTTATCAGTCGCCGCTATTGTTGAGAGAGAGCGTCCATATGTGTGTGTGAGCTTATATGTTGCCACATCGATTGTTGCTGTTAATGTGCAAAACGCCAAATACGCTTCACTTACCACTACTCTGTATATGCGGGTAAGGAAATCACGCCCATTACCATTGCCAATACACATATGCAAGTGTGGCACCACTGCAATCGACTGGTCGTCGGTCATGCTGCAAGGCACTCGCACCCAGCTCGTTTCGTCTCGTCGTCTCGTCGTCTCTGTCTCGTCTGGCTTTGAAATCATCATCTATTCAACCGTTTGTTTATTCATCCGTTTTCTAGTTGTTTGTCTGTCCGTGTCTGCTTGGTTGGTTAAGTCAATAATGCGGCACATGCGGTGTTCCAGCATGCAGCATCCATACACTACTAGTGTGGCAAGTGGCAAGTGGCGCAAGTTCGACGGCCAGTGCTAAACGTAGTTAAATAAACACACACAAATGCAAGGCTAGACGTTTCGATATGCAATGCGATGCGCCGCGTTTAGAATTTCAAAACTATTAAAGCACCAAGGCAAACAAACAAACAAACGAACGAGCAGACCAACAAACAAATAAACGAACAAACGAACAAATAAACAATGATACAAACAGATAAAACATACATTTCAGCAATAGCCAGGAGCGTTAAGTGAATTGTATGCGGCAATGAATGGAAATGTAGAAGCAAAGCGGATATTCCGTTTGAAAAAAGTGTACGCAATGTAAGGCGATTTATAAGGCATACAAACATATATACACAAACAAACATATATACATGTATACAAACACTACATGAAGATTACTCCTTTTAGTTTGGAGAGGCATACTCATACTTGAGATATATGCATGCGTGTATGTATGTATGTGAGATCACGAAAATATTCTGAACATAAATACGTATTTTTGGGGGCTTTTTCGGAAGTTTTTTTTTACTCGCTTTGCTTCTTATTCTACTTTTTACTCATGATAATATTTTTTGACGTCTGTCTGACTGTGCCGCTGTCTGCTGTCGTTTTCCACAACTTTTCTATGCTCTTTCATTGGCCTTTGTGTTGCATTGCAAAAGGCGGTTTGTTTGTTGAGTCCTCCAGCGAAAGAGCATTAATTAAAATGAAAAGACTTTGTCCGCTTTGAAGTGCTTCAAATATCTAAAAATATAAAATTACTTACACATAATTTCATTTTTTTTAAGTTTTTTTTTGAAGTTAAATTAAATTAGTGGCCAATAGCTAACGCGAAGCCATGCCGCTCACCGTTCTTAACTATCATCTATCATTAAGGGACCTATTTAAACTTTAAGGCCTTAAATTTGTAAGTATTTCGTAATGACCGAATCTGTATTTCGGCAATCATCAGTCGAAATGCCTATTGTACTGAATACACTCGCTTTTATATATTTCCTCTCAAAGTTATCTCGATAGTGAAAGCACCATATCAAAGTATTGCTTGTTTAAGCGCCCGTGTGGTTACACAGAAAATTAGGAATGTGCAAGCTGATTGACGCTTAAAATGTTCAGCTGAGACACAAAATTCGAATTCTTCTCCTTAAGCTGAATAATTTTCATCCATCTGGATAACATGTTCTAGCTCAGTGCAGACAAACTACGCCAATCACTAATAGCGCATCATTGCATCGGCTGCGGTATCCGATGTTGCCAAAGCACAAAACAGTTTATGGGCCATACCCCATATTTGGAAATACCAAGTGACACCAGGTCGCTATCCACCTGATCCTTTCAACTAAGTGGAGATCTTCCTCTTCCTCTGCTTCCACCAAGGGGTACTCCATCAAATATTTTCAAAGCTGGACCGATGGACCTAGCCAGCATAGCCGCTGTCTCTTGATTCGCTGAATTATGTCAATGTCGTCGTATAGCTCGTACAGCTCATCGTTCTATCGTCTGCGGTATTCGCCGTTGCCAAAGAGCAAAGGACAATAAACCTTTCTCAAAACTTTTCTCTCGAAAACTTCTAAAGCTGACTCATCGTGTGTTGACATCGTCCAGGCTTCTGCACCTTATTTCAAGAAAGGAATGATGAGCGACTTGTAGAGTTTGGTTTTGGTTCGCCGAGACTTTACTTTACTTTTCAATTGCCTACTCAGTCCAAAGTACCACCTGTTGGCTAGAGTGATTTTGCGTTGGATTTCAAGGCTGACATTGTTGTTAATGCTGCTTCCTAGATAGACGAAATTATCTAAGACTTCGAAGTAGTGCCTGTCAACAGTGACGTGGGAGCCAAGTCGCGAATGCGATGACTGTTTATTTGATGACAGGAGATATTTCGTCTTGCCCTCGTTCACTATCAGATCCATTCGCTTTGCTTCCTTGTCTAATCTGAAGGACGCATAACTTACGGTGCGTTTGTTATGACCAATTATATCAATATCATCAGCATACGCCACGGCTTGTACACTCTTGTAGAATATTGACCTGGTCTATTTAGCCCTGCAGCTCGTATTATTTTCTCTAGCATCAAATTGAAGATATGACACGATAAAAGTATCCTTGTCTGACCTCGTTCGTATTATCCAGGGCCAGCTTACAAAGCCGTATGAGTTTCGTGGGGATATCAAATTCAGACAAAGCGGCGTAGAGGCATTTCCTTATCGTGCTGTCGAAGGCCGCGTTAAAATCGATAAAAATGTGGTGTGTATCGATTCTTTTCTCTGGTCTTCTCCAAGATTTCGCGCATGGAGAATATCTGGTCAATGGTGGATTTGCCCAGTCTAAAGCCACATTGATAAGGTCCAATCAGTTTGTTGGCGGT
This sequence comes from Neoceratitis asiatica, assembly GCA_030068015.2. NCBI lineage: Eukaryota > Metazoa > Arthropoda > Insecta > Diptera > Tephritidae > Neoceratitis > Neoceratitis asiatica. The sequence continues at coordinate 27,736,016 of CM061526.1, forward strand.
GGGCTTTAGCCTTTCATACAATACGGTAGATAGGACATTATATGCTATATTAAGGAGACTTATCCCGCGATAATCGACGCAGACCGTGGGGTCTCCCTTTTTTTGGATTGGGCAGAGCACACTCAGGTTCCATTCATCAGGATGCTTTCAGCCGACCATATTCTGCAAAGAAGCTGACGTATTTGAGGGTATTTGTATAGTTCAGCCGGTAAGCAATCGGCTCTCGCCGCTTTGTTATTTTTTAAGCGGCAAATCGCTATACGAACTTCTTCATAGTCGGGTGATGGCACTTCTGTACTTCTATACCATTGTCCTCGATTGGGCTATCGGGTTCGCCATCTCGGGGGTCTGGGGTCTCTTTCATTGCCATTGAACAGATTGGAAAAGTGTTCCCTGCATACACTAAGTATGTTCAGGACATCTGACACCGGACTACCTTCATGGCCTCTACATGAGTTTGCTCGGTCTTGAAACCTTCTGTAAGTCGCCGAATCTTCTCATAGAATTTTCGAGCATTACCCTTGTCGATCTTCATACTCACGCATTTCGGCCTCTTTGTTTGTTTGTCTTCAAATACGTCTCGCTTCCCTCTTCAGCACCCGATATTGCTAGGAACAAATTTTCTAAATAATTTTAATGCGCGACGCTTTGATCAATATTCTCGTTGTATCTAGGCCATGCTAATTTTGATAAAACCTTATTAAGATCTTTAAATTTAGGTTTTGAGAAATCAAATTTAGTATTGGAATCGGTTTCTTCGGTCATTAAAACTCGATCAATTATAGTTTGGTAAGCAGTAGCAAGAGCAGGGTGGTAAACAACTTCTGGCGTAGAGGAGTGCTTTTTCTATCAGTGCTTTAGTCGCATTATCAATGAAAATGATATCAATGACATTGCCAGACTCTTTTTTTAAATATATTTCCTTGATTTAGGCTGAGTTATCAGTCATCGCTTCTAAAAATTCATTGTTAGATGCTTTTGATGGGTGAGGTACGATGTCACCGTCATATTTGTTCCATAATACACATGGAAGATTAAAATAATCACTGAATCAGTATCTCTCATAATGACGTTAACTGATTTCAAAAGAGAGATATGTTGTAAATATATTTCGGAGTATATTCATCATGTAGATGATTTATAGATATAGAGGCATAGTTAAATTCTTTCGTCTGATATTTTAGTAGCCTTGTTGAAACTCGTCTTTCTTTACCTGACTGCGATGTTAAAACTGGAATACATGAGTCATGAGTCTTCGAAGTAATAATAACTATTTTTTCAAATTTGAAAATTTTGCGCTCGAAATTTAGAAAATTCAGGCGAAATAATTATTTATGTTATTTATAAAAAAATTAACAATTTTCATATGAAACTACATACCTTTGGTTTGAAAATTTCCATTTTAATCTACATTTATTTGGTGGCAATTATTCATTTCATATTTAATTTTTTTTAAGATATGTATATATGTATATATATGTACATATATGTATATGTATATTGTACATATATGTGCATATACTCAAATATATATATGCATGTGCATATTTTTTCCAATTAAAGTTCGAAATTTTATATTTTTTTCCAATTAAAAATTTTTATACCTCGAAAATTTGTTTAATATTCTGAAAATTTAATTTGTGTATCTAATTCATTAAAATATATTTTATTTATTTTATTTATTTTTTATATTATTATTTTATATATCTAAATATATAAATGCACCAAAAACACCTTTATATTAGAAACTGTTATTAAAAATTTCATTTTATTTGAATAAAATGCGCTTAGGCATAGTTTTTGGAATTTTTCCGGAATTAAATGTAATTCATCATTTTTTTGGTATTAGTATAAAATATGTGACAGGCTGCAACTAATTACCACAGAAATCCATAGCCGTGGCTGCTGTGGCCGCTCGGCAAAGAGACATTGTACGGGCTGCACGGCCTATCTACGTAACGCTATGGAAACTACTGTTAAGCTGAAACAATTGAGTGGTCGTGGGGGTGGAATAGTTAGCTGAAACTGTCAGCTTAAATTAGTGAAAAAAGAAGTTAACAAAAAAGTACATTTGTAGTTTTGCTCATCCGATGTCAGGCGAGGCGTAGAAGCGTTAATTTGATAAGAGTAAATTAGAAGCTTCCGAAAAATAAATATTTACGCATAGAAAGAGCTTCTAAATTGAATTTATTAAATTATTTGTTGAAAGGAATATTTTTATTAAAAATTTCATTTAATTTTATATTATATAAGAAAAATATATAATAATATATGCATTTAGTGCATATGTATTTACCAAAATAGATAGTAATTAATACAGATGTTCTTTGCCTGATCTTTGCCAGGAAGATACTAGGCTCGCAAGTAAACTGAATCTCGAACTTCACTTTGCTAACACCGCCAAATCGGTTCGAAGGTGATACGCTGCTGCAATCGGCATCACTCGTGCCTTTACTCGGAACTGCTGAGGCAGTATTACTATACTATCCCGATAAGCAGGATATGATTTCAGCAAACTTGCATCACTCCCTACCATCACTACCTTCCATCGACTTGTATTGTTGTTGTTGTAACTGCTAAAAAATTCCCCAAATTGAGCTAAAGGGAATATTGCGGGAGTGTTAGTTCTTGGCCGTATAAAAATGCGGGTCCTTCCGGTATAAAGACCCGACTGTCGCGGAAACTATAGAATTTTAGTCGTCTCTTATGACAGGCATGCCTTACCGCGGATAGAGTCTTGAACCCCCAACCCGCAGGGGAAACGACTCCTTCCTTTTTGACAAAGATATATGTCTCTTCAATAGTTTCGTCAAGAATAGATCATAGCTTGGAGTAGTCTCACAACTCCGGAAGACCTTTTACTATTGGTTAACCTAAAAGAATCTCGGTCTTAACAACAAACAAAAATTATTTGAAAAGCAGACCCGTCAGATATTAAAATAAGATTAATGAAACCGTCACTAAACGCCGACTCAAGTAAAATCTGTCGCTCAAAAGACATGCCTCGTTTGGGTCTCCCAGCGTCAGCAATGGCATAGTTAATGTCATTGGTCGCATCTGCGTTGGACCATCGGCATTTTACTGTCCTGTTAGAAGTCATACCTATATGTGTTCCTAAGCAACACTACCGCAGTGATCCGGTTAATCGCCTTTACAGTGGGTGACCTCTATAAACCAACTTAATGAGCTGATTGCAGCAGAAAATTTAAAGATATTCTGCTATACGGATGATCTTGCTAAATTATCTTCGGGTAAACATTCTAAATATCTAGCACTGGTAAATATAGAGTGCAATTGAAATCTTACCAGAATGGTCTGAGAGACAAAGTCTCTCTCGTAGTAATTTTTACATCAAATTAGGAGTAACTGCAGAAGTCTTACATCGGTTCTACACAAGTATCGAAAGACGCGTACTAACATGTGAATATCTAGTATGGTGAACGACATTAAAGAAAAACCTCTGTAACGTGTTCAAGGTATCTTTTGTGAATATAGTAGGCCCGATGATAATCACTTCTATAACGACGCTAGAACTCATCCTTGATATCAGGTTAATTAACATACAACTGACATATGAAGCAGCCAAACAGCTGAGTCCAGTCCCTTGACAGCGGAGAATACGACAGCATACAGAAATTAATAGGACTTCTGCGCCTCGTTGCGTCACAGATTGACTTTGACGTCTACGACGAATGATTGTAACTGTACGAAATTACCCTCATAAGCAATGCTGGCGCCAATTCAACGTCAAAACATGGCAATCTTTCACCTTCTTGCGCGTATTGGCCATTCCTTGATTTTAATTTCAATTTATTTGTTTAATTTTAATGCAAATCTCCAACAATTATGAAGGAACACTCCAAAACAAGTTAAATAATTACTTAATATGGAAATATTTTATCTTTTTTTTAGCTTTTCACAACAAAAATAATTCAATAGAAAAATGTTCATTGTGTCATAACATTAGCGATCTTCGCTTTGCTAGCAAATTTTGAAAAGACAAGCAACGCAGTAAAATCCTATCTTCCATCGGCTTAAACCTTCTGCCGGATGGATGCCACCAACTCACTCGTGAGATCAGAAGATAGCAAAAGGATTCTTCTGTGATCATCCAAATGTTGAAAAGAAGCTTCAAGCTCAATGATTACAATTCTTCTTCCGAAGAGGGTATACAGGGCATTGAAAAATGTGCAAATGGGAAATCGCTTTAATAGGAAAATCTATTTTTTTTTCTTGTAGATAGACAGTCGCCGGTGAAACTGTCACCTTTACAACATTTGGCGTAATGGAATGTTATATAAAGCAGTGGAAAGTTTGAGGTACTGAAGAGTTCCAATTCAAATATACAGGGTTATCCATTTTGCGCTTTTCAAAATGAACGTAAATAAAGTAAAATGCTTGAACCCGTTTGAAGTAATTTTCAACCACTTTTTCGCTCATACCGGGCGGTATCTCAGCCACAACTTGACCAATGTTGATTTTAAAGTGCACGAGAGTTAAAAGTTTATCCGCATAAGCACGGTCTTTCGCGTAGACCCACAAAAAAACTCCAACGGTGTCAAATCGCACGATTTCGGTGGTCGATTGACATCGCTAAGGCAAGAGATTACATGGCCGGGAAATTTCTCTCACAATAGCGCTATATTCATTAGTGTTGTATGCCACCATCTTGTTGGAATAACACATTGTCCAAGTCGTGTTCTTCAATTGCAGGCGAAAAAGTATCAGTTATCATACGGCCATAACGCTCCGAATTAACAGTGACAGTCGCGCCATTATCGTTTTCAAAGCAATATGGTCCATTCCCAACTCCGGACCAAAGAGCGCACCAGAAAATTAGTTTTTTTTTTTTTGGTCTAATGGACTCTCTTTAATTATTTGAAGATTAACGGAGCCCAAAATGCGGCAATTTCCGTTATTTACGTATCAATGAAGTTTGTTGGAAAATCGCGGTGCACTGCTTGCTGATCAAGCAACCAATCGACGTAACTACGGCAGTGTGAATGATCAGCCGTCTTCAGTTGTTGTGTAAGCTGCACTTAATATGAATGTAGTTGTAAGTCTAAATTCAAAATACGCCATAATTTGCCGTAAGATACTCCTAGATTGTGAGAATGTCGAGAAGTAGACACATTTGGGCTTTCGGCTGCAATTTCACCTACAGCAGCGGTATTTGAGGTGGAACGAGCAAAACTATGTAGCACGGGCTTTACAATATCTCTTCAAATTTCTTTAAAATTTTTTCAGTAATATTCAATATAATCTTCTCTTAAATCACGAAACGTGACCACGTTTTAATCACAAAATTTTGCGTTGTGCGGTTATTAAGCGATTAAGCGATGGTTTGACAGTTAAATTTAGTCAGATGTCAATATACCCCTTGCAGTTTCGAAACCATTAAATGGATAAACATTTACTAGAAGAAGAGCGTGTATTGTAGACATACTAAACAGTCAATAAACAAAAGAGAACTTAGTATACCGTAGGTGTACTGACGGAGCTTCTATCCCAGAGTTATCTTCTCAACAAGCTAGGTAAGATAGTATCGGCAGAGCGTAGGGTGTGTACTGAAGAGATATGAAACGGTGAAGTATTTCTTTTATGTGCATCTTCATTCAATTGATAGGTCGAATCTTTAATGTGGCTTCAAGTTCCAGCCCTATGGTGATGAATTCATATGAATGTACGAAATTAAAACAATTCATAAAATCGAAGGAACTGTTCGCAAATGCGTAATTGGTATACGCAGGGTAATATAAGAAGCAACGGCTTAGGTGCTTCCGCCATTGAGCAGGTCTTCGATCGCCCCAGCAAGCCAACTACCCAAACATAATTTTCGATTATTTTTGACAAGTTCAAGAAAAGTTTATTGAATGAGGTAGTAGAAAACTTCAACTAGTTTCTGTCTAGGAACTAGTTTCTCTCAAGGAATCTTTCTACATTTTTCTAACAGAGGTGAATATTATTAAGAAGGACAGTAAAACGATTACGTAAAGATCTTAATCGAGAAAAAAAACATTCATGGGAAAAAGCAAAGTATTTGGTTGAGATTTGTTTATTTTTCGTTTATTTTAGCTTTAAATCTCCTTAGCTGCTATTTAAATCTTTAGCTGAAGGAAATGTTATTTACTATCTAATATTAAAATGCTATTCACATACGTTGGTATTAGTGTTATCCTTTAAAGCCGCAATAAAAACAATTCATCAAAAACCTAACTTGAGCTGTTGTAAAGAGTGAAATAAATGCAAAGTGACATGTGGAGGGTTAATACATGACTGGAACAGTGCGCCTGAATGGAGGCGGTACGGCAGAGTACGGCAAAAAATTAAAAAGTTGTTCATTATTTTTTTTTTTTTTATTCTACGCTTTGGCAAAGTTTTAGTAAGTTTTCACCAGTACCGTTGTCAGAATTTTGTTCTGAGTGTGTGTTTCTATTTTTAGTTTATACGAGTATTTTGCTGCAGCTGTTGGCACGAGAGTGAGTGACAAAAGGAGCTGTCAGACTGTTAACATTTCTTCTTTCGGTTTACGCTTTACGGACACACACATGTTGAAAATATTTTATATTTTTTCTTTCTTTTTATTTTTATTTTTATTTTTAAGTGAAAAGCTTATCCACCAGCAGTCAGACATACATATGTACATGCATTAAATAGTGTACTCTCGTACTAATCTAAGCTGCATGGCAACTTTTTTAACACTCATACTAGCCCAAATGGTTGTAAAGGGTGATCCAAATCCAGGTTTTCTACTTAGAAAAAAAAAAAAAACAGAAAATTCAAATTTAAAAGGGAATGTTTGTTATCATTCGAAGAATATACTTTGGCCTTTTTATTTTTTGAAGATTATCTCTTTCAAATGTTGGCCGCGACTACGCCTCAGATGATCTATCTCTTGAGTTCAATTTTCGATGCCTCGTTCGAGTATTTCGACTAGTAACTGACGAAAGACACGCGCGAATAGAGATTATCCGCATAGACTTTAGACTTAACATATTCCCACAGGAAAACGTCTAACGGTGTGATATTACACGATCTTGGTGGCCAATCGAGTGGCCCAAAACGTTAAATTATCTGCTCGCCGAAGTTTTCTCCCAATAAATACATTGATTGATGCGATGTGTGGGAAGTGGCGCCGTCTTGTTGAAACCAAATGTCGCGGAGATCACGAGATTCAATTTCAGGTATCAAATAGTCGGTTATCATGGCGCGATAACTGTCGCCATTGACTTTTACGTTTTCACCGGCGCACAAAACCCTTGTTTTATCTGGATGAAATGGCAGCTCTTAAATCTCTTCAGGTTGCTCTTCGTCCCAAATGCGGCAATTTTTTGCTTGCTTACATACCATTGAGCAAGAAGTGGGACTTTTCAAGAGCCCATAGAGCGCATGGGATAATCGAGCGATTTCACTTTTTGCACAACTGTATTTTGTACGCTTCCAATTTAAGATCTCGACGTAAAATGCGCCAAGTCGTTCCATACGTCAGTCCGATTTGTTGCGAACGGCGCCGAATCGACTCTCTACGGCCTGCGTGTACACTCTAAGCTACGGCCGCTATATTGTCTTCACTGTGTCTTGGACGTGGTCTATTCGGTCGAATATTATCTAATAATGAATGCTGGTGTTGCGCATAGTATGCTCAGTAGGCCGATTATGCTGACCATAAGTTGAGCGAATCACGTGAAGCACATTTTTACAGAACGTGAATTTTCGTAATAAAGTTGAATGATTTGTAAACGTTGTTCCGGCGAAAATACATGACAGTGACTCACACGTGATCTGTCAAAAAAAGGCTATTAAAAAAGTATCTCTACTTGGATCACCCTTTATTTGTCGGTATGTATGTGCATGTAGGTATCTATGCTCCAGTTAAGTGTGTCACAATTCAAACTCTTTTTTCAAGTAACGCCAACTAATGTCAGAAATGTGACAGACAACCCTGCAATGAGTGTAGATAAACCGACAGACAAGCTCAACATCCAGCTGAGCGCAGACAGCGAGATGACTTTAAAGTTCGCTTTGCGACGCTTACCCGCATTATTGTGCGCTCGGCTCGTTGGTATTAACTTTTTGGAACTTTAAATAAGTTTTTTTCGCATTTTTGGCCACTAAATGTCAAAGTGGTGTCACTGGGTTTGGTAATTAAAAGTGAATTTGTAAAAGGACCAAAGCTTAAAGCTAACTGTTAACTATCATGCGGGAAAAAATATTTATTTTATATGCTCATATGCGCCTTAAATGGTAGAAATGGAGCGGCCTCGTTTTGAGCACTGAAATATAACGAATTTTTTTATTTCTCATTTTAAAAATGTATTTTGCTTTTGTTCTTTTTCTCTTATCACAAGTTGATGAATTACATTTTGGTGTGACAACAAATTGCAGAAATGTTAAAATTTCCTTATCAAATTAATTTATTCCCATTGTTGAGTGAGGGATATGTTGAGTTGATATGTTCTGTTGTCACAGTTGCATTTCAGTAAAAAAATTTAAGAGAATTTCTTATATTGGCTATATGGTACCGATGACCATTCATATGAGGTCAGAAAAAAACCATCATGACACCGTTATTTTTTGTTTCCAAACTTAATGCCACAAAGCTACCGACAGAGTTAAAAAAAAATACGTTCATATTGTTTCCGATATGTTTTAGGCCATAATTTTTTATTATTCTACTTATTGTATTCTATAATCTTCTTCTTCTTGATTGACGTAGGCACCGCTTACACAATTCTAGTCTCATAAACAAATTCTCGCCATTTATTTCTTCACTTCGCTGTTTGTGCCAATTGGAAATACTAAACGAAACCAAGTCCTTCCCCAACTGATCCTTTCAATGAAGGGGATGGTCTTTTTATCAGCTTACACCAGCGAATACTGCATCAAATATCTTAAAAGCTGGAGTGCTTTAAGTTATTTGCACGACATGACCTAGTCAGCGTAGCCCCGATATTCTATTCGCTGAACTATGTCTACACTGAGGCCGCAACAGCCGAATGGTTAGCATTGCGTACTACCATTCGGAAGGGTAGAGGGTTAGACCAACATCAAAATTGATCGAAAATTAATTTTTCTAATTACGGTCGCCCCTCGGCAGGGGATCTCAAGCCCTGCAAGGGTATTTCTGACATAAAATAAAAACTCCTCATAAAAACTAATCGGCCGTTCGGAGTCGGCTTAAAATAAATTGTAGGCCCCTCCATTTGTTGAAAAATAAAAAAAATTAAAAATCTAAATGCACACCAAAAATTGGAAGAGCAGCTCGGACAAAAGTCACTTAAGCGGTTACAGAGCACCAATAGTCTGTAGAATTTTCCTATCGGAAACTCCTAAAACCGACTCATCGGATATTAATAAAATAGGACGGGAATGATGCGTGATTTGTGGAGTTGGGTCTTTTGTAGAGAGAAGACTTTACTTTTCACCTGAATTAAAGAGCACCATTTGATATCAAAATCCACTCGAGCAGTTGAATGCTCTTATAGAAGATTTACCTTCTCTATTATACCACTGAGAGATCCTTTTCGAATCTGACAGAGCTTTGGGTGTTTTTTTTTTGTTTCTGAAAGGAGGATCTTCCAAATACTGTCGCTGACAGCATGTACGATTTATACTGTCTGCTAAAGGTACACCTCATTCGTGACCACGCCCAGACAGCATTTTATAGATATGCCGGACTTGCGAAACAGTACGCCTACGTACTAAACCCTTAACTCCGTTTGTTATAGCTTATATTTGGACCTACGGGACCGCCGTTAAGCACCATTTCGCAGGTCCAAGCTGAGCCAGAATGCCCCTTCACATACTCACTGCAGTGTTATTCATCCGGTCTTATGCCTCTTCACTGCCGTTCCTTCATTCTCAGCTCTTTGAGCGCTATAGCAGCCCACTCCTTCATTTTATCCCACACCAACCTCGATTACAACATGTGGCTCACAGTGTTGTCGGACGCCATCCTTTCCTTCCTTATCTGTTCTATGGTAGCTTTCTCCATAGCATACATCGAGCAAGAGAATAATATGTGCTCTACATTTTCTTCGGCACTATCGCAGAGGGAACATTCCGTCTCGCCGTCATGGCCGAATTTGTGGAGGTACTACCCGAAAGAGCTGTGACCTGACAAAAACTGTGGGATAAAAGTCAGTCTCTCCGCGCTGCCTCTCAATCCAGGCCGCTTCTCTCCTAATTAGCCTATGTGTCCATATTCCTTTTTCTGTCGCATCCCATTGCGATTGCCACTCGTCGAGGGAGTTTTGGGTCTTGCTTAACGTTATTGTACACAGCTTTATAAGTTTTGCGGGGATACTAAATTTAAACATAGCGGCATAGAAGAGCTTGTATTCGTGTGGTCGAAGGCTGTTTTAAAATCGACGAAGAAGTGGTGTGGGCCACTCCTATTTTCACGTATTTTATCCAAGATTTGACGTAAGGTGAATATAAGGTCAATTTCAGATTTTCCACACTGATAAGGTGAAATCATTTTGTTGACGGTGGACTTTTTTTCAGACAAAACGATAGATAAAACATTATATACGATACTCACCGGTGTTATACTACGTTAATTGGCGCGGACCATGGATTCCTTCATTTTATTAGATTGGGCCGAGGGGACTTAGGTTACATTCATCGGGGATGCCTTCGTCCGACCATATTCAGTAAACAAGATTGCATCTTATGAGATCTCCGCATCCGCATTTGAATAGCTCTACCGGTAAGTCGTCGGCGTATTGTTATTCATTATGCGAACAATTGCTATTCGAACGTCGTTTGTAGTTAGAACGTCTTTTTCCTTCGTCATTGAATTGAGAATCGGGTTTATCATCACAGGGAGACGCACTTTTACTAGAGTCAAACAGGCTGCAGAAGTGTTCCTTCCATAAACTAAATATACCATGAAACTCAGTAATCACAAACTCTTTCTCGTTTCTACAGAAAAAGCTCAAGTCTTCGAACCTTCGAAAATACTTAAATTTTGTTGTAGACCCTTCAAGAATTTTCCATTTGTCCTCAAGTTCTTTATACTCACTCATTTCAGAATCCCTTTTTTACTACCTGGTCTCGTTTTTTTCTTGAGCTCTCGGCATCTTTCACATACCATACGCGGTTAGATCGAAAGCAAGGTTGCGAGGTAGGTAGTTTCTTTCTTGCAACTGAGAGATAATCTTTACCGTACCAGCTCTTTTTTCGACCTTGTTCAAACCAAATAGTTTTGTTTGAAGCTCTGTTTATAAGGGACTTGAAATGCTGTCCCACAATTCTCTTATATCGATTTGTTGATTAGTGCTCTCCGAGAGCAGGAGTACAAGTCCAGCGCTTTCTTTTGTTGGCTCGCACTATTTGCTGCAGAGAGGCAAGTGCGTATCCTTACTGCAACAAGATAGTGGTGGTAGTCGCTGCTAAGTTCTACGTATTTCACGAGAACTCGATCACAATATATTCGATCTGGTTGCGAGTTTTTCGATCCGGATACAACCAAGTAGCTTGATGTATTTTCTTGCACTAAAATCTTATACAACAGACAACCATATTTCAGGCCCCGTCGAGGTCGATTAGCCTCAACCCATTTGAGGATGTTTCATCATAGATGCTGAATTATCCTAAAGTTCTTTACTCACATTGGCTCTTATTGGACTGCGGTTTTTGGTCCAACGAAAACATCAAGCAGCTGGGCAGAGGTGATTTCCCAACTAAGGGATCCAACATCCAAGTGCGTGCTCCCAAATCGTGGTCCTCAGCTATTTTACCGAGATCGTCATCAAAAGGGGTTCTTTCATCCGAAGATGTGGTCTCCTTTTCATTGGAGCTGATTTTTATTGGTTCACAACTTCGCAACACGAGTAGGTTTTGAATTCGGGTCATTTCTATAGCGATCCGACACCTGTTCGCAGTTGGAACTCTGATGAAATGTTAAAAAAATCTCCAGCGAACCCTTTAACCAGATATGTCGGAGTGGCTTCCTTTCTTTTAGCTAGGATCCAAGGCGCTACAGAGGTTATATTTGTTATTGCATCTTGCACAAGGGTTGCTTACATTTCCACGGTGCGGAACGAGGACGCAATTGGGTGTAGCCTCGCAACTGTAACTGCCCTGAGCAGAACTACAGCCCATTGCGATAATGCTTGATGTAAAAGACAAGACTCACTAAACAGTCCTTATTCCTCAAAACTACACGATCAGTATTCTCCATGACCCTCTGAAACAGCAGAGATCATAATGTTCCATGCTACTCATACTTTGACCCTCCTTATTTTTTCTACTTGCTGATTCGTTTATTGGAATAATTAAAATAATAAAAATTCTTTTAAATTTAATTTATTTGTTGTTGTAATTAAATTTACGATTTTTTTTCCATAATTGACAAAGTGCAGTTGTTCGTTTTCAGCGCCAAAACACTTCGTGCGAGAATATAAAAATAAATGAGAAAATTCAATTAACCACCACAAATCGCGCTTCGTGCAATCGTTCAAAGCCAAATCGCAAATGTCACGCCTCGTTAAGGCGTGGACTGCAAATAAAGCAACAACAACAATAGCAGATACCGCAACAATGGCGACAATGGCAGGAATGCATACAAAGAGCACGAAAAGTGCATAAATGAATGGATGCCGATAGTGAGTGAGGGGCGCATGGGGGTTGGGAAAAAATAACTTAAGCACACAAGACATAAGCGCAACGTTTGAATGTTGCATGCAACATTTATGCACGCATACATATAAACACAAATTTGTGGCACGTTTTCTTAATTAGCACTTCATGGCGTTTCAATGTGCAAATATATATTTGTATGCATACGTGTAGGTTTTGTGTATGTATGTGACAGTGAAATTATCCATTTTCCACACATTCCGTTGTGAGTTCATTACTTTTGCGCAGACGTAGACGCAGACGTGCCTAATGCTCGCTCAACTTTTTCATTCAGCTCTGTTGTTCAAACATTTACTTTTGCTGCCTCTTCTTCTTCTTCTTCATCTACGGCAGTTTTATGGCATTGACAGTTTTTGCCATTTTCGCTGCTAGCACTTTGCTTTGTTGTTGGTTGTGGTCTAAATGTGCAACGCGTCGCCTGCCGCGTCATTGTCACTGATTATGATGAGCTGCTGCTGCTACCGGCTCCCATCTCCAGACTGTTTTACCAAGTGACACTAAAACTTTAGCAACAATAAAAATAGCAACAACAGTAATTGGAGCGTGTGGTTGCTGTGGTAGGCCAATGCAAAGGTTGAACTCCTAAACAGAAGCTCAAGTCGGGCGTGCAGTCGCGGAGAGGAGGAGTCATGTGGCGCTGCACTTGCTGTTGGCGAAATTTGGCATTGTTTTGCTGCTTCTATCGGCACTTTCATTACCGCTGTCGCACTTCACACTACTCCATTCCACGGCATTCAGAGTCAACAACAAAGTTGGTGGATATTGACAAGTGTCGTTGTTTTGTTGTTGTTGTTGTTGTTGTTGTTGTTGTTGTTGTTGTTGTTGTTGTTGTTGTTGTTGGTGTTGGTGTTGGTGTTGATGGTGATGATGTTGTTGTTGTAGTTGCGTTGCCATTTTTGTTGCTGTTATACAGCAACTAACGGATGTTGTTGTTGTTGTTATTAAACTAGCGCGTACGTGTCATTGCGTGAGTCTCGCAGATTTCTACTTTTTCGCTACTGCAATTTAACGGTCATAACTGTTGGTTAGGTTCGAGCAATTGCTGCAGCATGCACACTGTTTACTTTTTGATTTCCACGATCAGACAGAGAGACAGACTAACGCGAAACTCACGTTTGTCTGGGCTCTTTGCCTCTCCCTTCCTTTTTCTATGTTCTTCTTAAACCCCCTCCCTCACACACACTTCAACAGCATAAAATGTAAATATCTTCAGCATTTATGGCATTTTATCGCCCTCATCTTTGTAGCCGATTTTATGCTTGTTTCACTTGCTTGTGTACTTTGGTGGTAGTAGTAGTTGCTTAAGCATGATGGTAGGTATGATGTGCGGGTGGGTTTCGTCAATGTTTGGAAAAGTGCATTCTGTCAACGTCATTGACTGCTTAAGTTTATGCTGCTGATGCTGCTGCTGCTGCTACTGCCAGTTTCTGTCACATCAACTACAATCTTCACTGACATTTTGCTGCAGCTTGTCTCCGGCTATTTGGTTGGTCTATGCCGCGTCGTCCTCACCCATTTTTGGTCTCATTAAATTCGTCCTCATTTTTCTGTTAATTTAAATTTTTCTCATATTTGCGGAGTGGTGGCTGAGTGTAGAGGTAAAATGATTTTGCATTGACCGAGGTCGTGACTATTAAAGCGATTTTTTCGTGGAACGAGGAGGATTTGGCGTTCAATTGAGGAAGCACGTTTAATGGCTTTACTTTAGTGAGAAGATTAAAAAAAAAAAAAACGATTTGAAAATGTGGACATTTTATATAAAAGTTTTACTAGGATAGGAAGTATTGCTATTAATAAATTGAAATCGTCTCAACTAACGGGGGATCCGGGGATTTTTGTTCAGTATAGTTTGTCATTTCATCATGGAAAGACTAACGCCTATATAAATCCTTCAACCTTATTACGAAAATTCACGTTTTGTAAAGAATGTGTTTCGCGTGCTTCACTCAACTTATGCTCAACATAATCGGCCTACTGAGCATACTATTCGTAACACCATCACCAATCTTGAGACACAGCATTAATTATTAGATAATATCCGACCGAATAGACCACGAACAGCCCGCAGTGAAAAACCTATAGCGGCCGTAGCTGAAAGTGTACAAGAAGACCATAGAGAGTTGATTCGGCGACGTTCTCAGCAACTCAGACTGCCGAATAGAACGATTTGGCGCATTTTACGTCGAGAATTTAAATTGAAAGTGTACAAAATACAGTTTGTGCAAGAACTGAAGCCGCTCGACCTTCCCAAGCGACATCGCTTCGCTCTATGGGCTCTTGAAAAGTTCCAAGAAAATCCGACGTTTTCGAGCCAAATTTAGTTCAGCAATGAAGCCCATTTCTGGCTCAATGGATATGTTCACAAGCAAAGTTGGTGCATTTGGGACAAAGAGCAATCTGAACAGATTCAGGAGCTGCCATTTCATCTAGAAAAAAAAAAAACGGTTTGGTGTGGTTTGTGGGCCGGGAGAACTATCGGCCCATATTTCTTCAAAAATGATGACGTGTTATGATAATCGAATATTTGATGCCTAAAATTGTAGCTCGTTATCTCAGCGACATTTGTTTTGAACTAGATGGCGCCACTTCGTACACATCGAATCCATCAATGGATTTATTGAGAGAACATTTCGGTGAGCAGATAATTTCACATTTTGGGCCCATCGATTGGCCACCAAAATCGTGTGATATCACACCGTTAGACTTTTTCCTGCGGGGATATGTAAAATCTTAAGTCTATGCGGACAATCCCGCATCGATTCAAGCCTAGGAGCAAAAACTCACGCGTGTCATTTGACAGTTTCATTACCAGTCGAAATGCTCGAAGGAGTCATCGAAAATTGGTCTCGACGGATAGACTATCTGAGATGTAACCGCGGTCAACATTTGAAAGAGAGAATCTTCAAAAAATTAATTCCGAAATATACTTTTTCCAAGAATAATAGACATTCCCCATTAAATTTGAATTTTCTGTGCTTTTTTCTTTACAATTCAATATATGTGTTTAGAAAACTAAATTTCAAGTTCATACATAATTTTTGGAGAGATTTATAAGCCGGTTGCGACAAATCATTCTTTAATTATAAAAATGTCCACAAATTTTTGGAACTACTTTGCGTGCAAATAGACGGACGAGGAGACAGACACACGGACATGACTAAATCGACCCTCATTGTCGAACGAAATGTTAGGATTCATTTGAAGTTCGCCAGGGATGACAAAAAATGTACTGCAGATGACTGGAAGCGAGTAATCTGGTCAGATTAATCTAAGTTTAATCGATTTCAGTCCGACGGTAAGCGGTATTGCTGGCGCTGTCCCCGAGAAACCATAAAAAGGCACCACGTCAAAGAAACGGTGAAGCATGTTAGCGTAAACATCATGGTATGGAGGATTATTAACATATTCTACAGACCCATCTTCACGATTTTGTTGACACAGCCGCCTATACTGAAGAAGAAATACACCATTACCACAAGATGGCGATCCCAAGCATACGTCCAAAATCGTGAAAGATTGGCTAGCTGAGCAAAATTTCTAGGTGATGCAGTGGCCTATTCAAGGTCATGACCTCAATCCGATTAAAAACTTGTGGTCAATCGTGAAAAGAGGCCTGGGACAATATCAAAGAGCCCCGACGAACATGGATGAATTATGGCGGCGTGTACAGCACGAATAGCAAAATATTCCCGTTGAAATAATTCAAAATTTAGTGGAAAGTATGCCAAAATGCATGCAAAACATCATACGTAATCGAGGTTTATGGACCAAATATTAAAAACGTACTCCAACAGTGCAGTTTCTGAAAGGTGCAATATTGAGTACATAGCATTAGTTTTCGTTTTATTCGCATATTTCTCAGAATTTGTTCTTTTTTCTTTGTGTTATCATCTATTTTGTTAAGTTTTAAATAAAAAAAGAAAATATAAATTTTTTTTGCAAAGTGCTTTATTCTTTTTATTCCTATGGACTTGGAAGAATGCGGACTTGTATAATAATTGCAAGTCGAATTTAACAGGATGAAGTTACAATGGTAATGAAATCAAATTTTTTCATTCATTGAGTGCCGAAAATGTCAAAATTATTTTTCATGTTTATGTTTTATTTGCTTGGATTTGATTTGATTTTCAATTTCTAAATGCAAAAGTTTTGATATTTGTGATTTTGTGAAAGTTTTAAAAGCCAAGAAATTTTCCGTGATTTCGACAATCACTACTCAAAAACAAAAACAAATATAAGAAAATTGTTTGTTCTCCTGTTCTCAACTTTAAAAATTCTCCTTGAACGATTGCCCATATTTGATGTGGGTGTATTCCGTTGCATGATTTTTCAAATGAAAGTAATTGAAATTTTCTACCATTAATTCTCCTTAAAGAATTTTTCACAACTTTTGATAATTCCTACTTTGTAAAATACATTTTCTTTTTAGAACATTTAATAAATTGAAATTCACTTCTCTCATTTATAGAAAAAAATCTAGATAATTAGCATAAAAAGGTAGCAGAATTTTTTTTTGGGCAGTTAAAATTTTCTCCATTCATTGCAATGATATATATGTACCTAAATTTGGAAAAAAAAACACGAAAACAATGGAAACAGATAGACATAGCCAAGCGGTGATAACAAGAATTTCCCAAAAAATAGATATTTGGCTGTGGCAAGAAAAACAAATGAAAATTCTAGATTTTTATTGATTTTCAATTGAAATTCATTGCCCACAGTCAGTAAAAAACCCAACAAATTTTTTTTCTACAGAAATGCTGCACAACAAACCGAAAGCAAAAAATATGAATAAATTTACCGTTGTGCAGTTAGTGGAAAAAATTTAAAATGCTAACAAATGAATGGAAAATCATTGACTGAATTTGCTTTGTATTTAGCGAAATTTTATGAGCTGAACAAGCAGTAATTTTTTTGGTTGGTTAATAAGTAGGAAAAAGTACTTTTATGAGGAAAACAAAATTTAATTAATAAAAAAATATTCATTGCAAAGTGAAATGAAATGGGTAAAATTGATAAATACTAATGAGTAGTCAGCCTTTTGAATTCACATAAAATTGGCGCTTTTTCTAAGGAAGAAGATTGAACATGAATACGGCGAATTATGTTTCAATGAAATTTTTAAATTTCTATTATAATCGCGACTCTCCAAAGAGAGGCATGCTCTCACCGCCATACGTTCGTAAAAATAAAGCCTAGAATCAAACAGTAAAATTTTCGAAACGGTTACAAGGCACCATTCTATTTTATATTAACATACAAATTCTTGAAACCAAGAAATCATAATTTTTGTATGATGATCATAAGGTAAAATCGTTTTACCTTTACGGCCTAATGATTTATAAGGTACTCTCTCTAGCTCAAAATTCATTAAATCCAACACGTACGTGCACATGTCGCCATGTCGAGGTCTTTAAACCTTTTATGAACACATCAAATACCAAATTTCATGTTCCTAGACGTTTCTTTGGCGCAAAACTTCATATCTGAAAAAATCGGTTGTATGAGGGTTATAAGGTATAATTTGATTATGATTATTTACTTACCTATCGCCCGTCCGCACGAGGAGCATAGTCCGCATAACGTACGGAGCTTGTTTTGTTTTTCATGAATACCGAGTCACGATGAGCAAGGGTTAGTTTAGTTTTGAGGACTAAAAAAATTCAGCTACATAACAAATATTTATCAGCTGAATTTTAAAAATAACTTAATTCAAGTATAAAATGTTAGTTAATGATTAGGTGAGAGTTGACGAAATAGTTTTTTTAATATGAAAAAGAGAGTGAAATACGTGAAATGAGCTTGAATGAGTTTTGAAACAATCAACGTAAAGGTTTGTGAAATTCAAAATTCGTTTTACAAGTTCTCAGAAGCAAGGCGAAAAGATATCTAAGAGGAATATTAAGTTTTCATAGAGAATGAGGGGGCTAGAATTTGACTGTTTTTATTTTAACCATGAAAATTACGCTATGCGTTTCCCGACGAACAACTTTGCGAGCGACTCAACACGTGCGGGGTGGGTTAGATACCGAAAGATAAAGAGGGAAGCGAGACGCATTTGCAGATGAAAAAAGAAAGATGTTGAAACACGTGAGTATGAAGAGCTTGAGAAGCTGGCCGACAAGGGTAATGCTCGAGAATTCTATGAGAGGATGCGGCTACTTACAGATGGTTTCACGACCGGAACAAACTCGTCCGAGCCGTTCGATACCAAACGACGTTTCAGACACTCTTTATCGTGTGATTTCTTCAATTTGATAAAATAATACGAGCTGTAGAGCTAAATAGACCAGGCACAATCTTCTAAAAGAGTGTGCAATTGTTGGTGTATGCTGATGATATTGATATAATTCGTCATAATAGCCGCACCGTAAGTTCTGCGTTCTCCAGATTAGACAAAAAAGCGAAGCGAATGGGTCTGGTAGTGAACGAGGGCAAAACGAAGTATCCCTGTCATCAAATAAATAGTCATCGCATTCGCGACTTGGCTCCCACGTCACTGTTGACAGTCACAACTTCGAAGTCGTAGATAATTTCGTCTATCTGAGAACTAGCATTAACAACACCAACAATGTCAGCCTTAAAATCCAACGTGGAATCACTCTTGCCAACAGGTGGTACTTTGGACTGAGTAGGAAATTGAAAAGTAAAATCCTCTTTCGACGAACCAAAACCAAATTCTACAAGTCGCTCATCATTCGACAGTCGATGAGTCCGCTGAGGAGTTTTCGAGAGAAAAGTTTTGCGCAAGATTTAGTCCTTTTCGCGTTGGCAACGGCGAATACTGTAGACGATGGAACGTTGAGCTATACGACGACACTGACATAGTTCAGGGAATGAAGAAGCAGCAGCTACACTGGCTAGGTCATGTCGTCGGAATGGATGAAAGGGCTCCAGCTTTGAAAGTATTCAATGGAGTACCCGCTGGCGGAAGCAGAGGAAGAGGAAGACCTCCACTCTGTTGGAAGGATCAGGTGGAGAGCGATCTGGTATCATTTGGTATTTCTAAATGGCGCCAAACAGAAAAGAGAAGAAAGGAGTGGCGCGCTATTGTTGACGAGGCAAGGGGTGCCTACACCAAAGAAGAAGAAGAGGAAGAAGATTTCCCGACGAATAGAAAGAGCGGGGAGGTTAATAAGTATTAAGAAGTATATATACTAAGGAATAGGAAGGAATATAGGAGGAATAGTAAGGCAATAGTAGGGAGATTGATAATTTTTTGTTTGTTCAAATATATATATTTTTTAATAATTCTGTATATATTTATAAATATTGAATACTATTATTAGAAACACATGTCTATTTCTGGCCATTGTGATATTTCTAGGAATAATTTTTGCAAGTAAATTTAGTATTAATCTTATTAAAAATTTATGTTCAATTTATGCAGATATATATGTATGTATATGGGTTTTATGACGTCATATTTTCGTTATGTCAATGTGACACAACCCAATCGAGCATTCTCTGTCCTCTTATGCTGGAGTAGTGAAGAGTTATTGAACTAAGGAAATGGCAAATAAAATACATATACATTCTAGTGGCGAATGAACTTAGTACTGCATAATATTATTTACACTACTGCTGCTGTGGCAATGTATTGGTTAAATATGCATATTGTTTATTAAAAATTGACAGTGATTGATTGCAAATTGATGTGTTGAAATAAAGGTGTGACACTTCATAAAAGATAATCCAACTTTTAGCAAACATTATTAAGTGGGACACAAGAAAATATTTTGCTGAAGGTTTTTAGCTTAATTTAAAGAATTTTCTTAAAAATTGATTGAACTTTAATGCATTTTTTCACATTTCGCCATACTTTTTGTATAGAATAAATTTTTTTCTTATCAAAGATTTCACGACTTGGGCAGTAAATAGTAGTGATTTGCAAAAAATAACAATTAGAAAATTTTTAATTAAAATTTATTTAATAAAAAAAATTATATTTAAACATAAAAAATTGCAAAATATTTAAAAAAAATTAGACAGTAAAAATATATAGAAAAAACTACTAAAATACTTCGTAATTAATTCACTTATATATGCAGACAATTATAATTATATAGAATATATATATTTATATAATTATTATAAATTTGCTAGTATAAATATATATGTACCTTTTAGTTTTACATAAAGCTCAAAAGCTTTCTGGTGGCTGGCACCAAATAAAATTATATGCACAATATTAATCTCACTGTGTCGTATATAATTGTGGTGAAAAGGGCTTAAAAATGTTAATATGAAAGCCTCTATAAAATATAAAATATTCGTAATACATGTGTGTCGTAAATAATATATAAAGAACAGCTGTAAAATCGTAAAATAGAATTAATTAAATGTAGCAAAAAACTTTCACCATATACTACAGCAACGCGTGCAACAATGAAAATGCTATGTCACATTTAATTAAAAATCATGTGTTGATAAAAAAAAAAAGAAAATGGCGTACTAACAAGTTGCTAGTGAATTGGTGATTATTCAATGCTGAAAGCAACTGAAAAAAAGTAATATTTTTTTGTTATATATTAAAATTTAACTGCACTGTGCTACTTTAAATTATTTGATGATTCGCTTTTGCAGCTATATTTTATGCCATGATGGGATATATGGATCATTTTTACATAACATTTTTTTCCTTAGATTTTTATTTACAATCTATCTTAGAATAATATGTAAATTTTATAATCAATATTAAAATAACAAAAATAGCAGTTTTTCAGTGAATCCTACTATTACATATAACATCGGTTTTGTTTGCTTCTATCTTTGGATGAGATCGAGGATATCTATCTGATATGCAATGAATACAGAAAAAAAAGAGAGAGCTGAATCATAACCATAAATATTTGTATTCATGTCGGAGTAGTGAACACTCTGATGCTTATCTTCCCGAAGTGAAAAGCCGACGAAAATTTTTCGCGATTTGAATACTAGAAAGTTGTGTGTGTTTATGTTCGCTGCGCTGTATTAGCATAAAGGTCGGTATGCACCTCTAGCGAAAAAAACGACTCATTTATTTCGTGGATGGAAAAATGTTGTAGGCACGGAAATTTCACAGATGATTTTCTATTGTGAACAGCTCTTTACAAAGGAAGAAGATATGGAAACGTAAATAAACAAAACGAAAAACATGAGTAGAGCGCGGTAAATATTTGTCGCTGATTATGTATTCTTACCTTTTTCGTGGCTGAAAATAAATAAAAGGTGTAGAAATTGATGAAGAAACTAAAAAAATTACATAAATTGCTTTATAAGCTTGCTTTAATGCGTTTGAAAATTAGTCTTCCTCTTGTTTCTCGCGAAATGTATATGAGCCGTGATTTCGTATTTGTGTAAACACTTTAGAAATAGGCAGTAGAAAATGGAGTTTTTTCCGTTCCCCTACGTACGAAAATCGGCTCCCTTCCAGTGCTTCTTCATTAGCTCCGGTTCTGCAAATTGTTCCGGACGTTGCTATTACATATATATATATTTTTAAATTTTTCGCTGAATTCAATACAAAGTTTTCAATTTTATTATATCAATAATAAATGTCTCTTAAATATGTATTAAATTAATGAAAAGGCGTTTAAGGCCTCGTTTTGAAACATATAAAAATGTTTAAGAAAGTTAACTCCAACCAGAAAAATGTTTAAATGGCAACAATGTTTGCCAAAGCCATTTTAACATTTCAAAAAATAATTAATGTGAGAATTGTAAAATTATTATCATGAAAATAGCGCAACATAAAGTAAAAATTAATTTCGTTTCATAACGAAAGTCAAAAAGCAATTCTTCACTCTTCAGACATTTTCCGTCCCACCACCGTCGTCGACTTCAGTCATCTTCTTTTTCCACAATTCTTCAAGATTTTTATTCGCCACAATCGCCTGTGTAGTATAGTAATTGGCAATTTCTTTTTATCAGTCGTAATTTTACAAGGTAATTAACATTTAATTGCCTTAAAATTATTTCTTGCAACACTTTACTTTTCAGTTACTAAGTATCAGTGCCAGGATGAAGGCAATAAATTTTGAGTGTTGGCAGCATGCCATATTTTGCTCTTTTTTTGCAGCAAACACTACCGCCAACACCAAAAAATATGTACGCAACCCAAAAGGTAAGCTATTAAAAGTGTTATAAGCCATTCTTTGTTGCAACGCGCAAGCCGCAGTCGCTACTGTGGCTACTAAGCGTAAGTAGCAAGTGATGGCAAACAGAGAGTGTGTGAGTAGGGTAAGATTTACGGCTTTTGTTGATGTCAAAAAAGCGTTAAGCATCATTAAACAAGTAGACGACGAAAATAGATTTTCCCAGCAGAGCAAGAAGATAAGCACAAACAAAGAAAAAACAAGGAAAAAAAAAACGAGAATGAGCATAAGCGCAATTGTAATTTCAGCCATGTCTAAGAGATCTGAGAAAAAATGCATAAAATTTAGTAGCAGCGCATTTCAAGGTGTCGTCTGCCAGCTGAAAAGGCAAGACATAAAGTAAGTGTTGAATAAATGTTTGGCTGGCGGCGAAGGAAAGTCAGCAAGAGACAATGGACAGCAGAAATTTCTACGCATCTCTCTCTGTGTGTGTGTGTGTGTGCAACTGAATTCATTGTGTCAAAAGTTTGCGCAATTAAAGCGAATTTTTTATTGTCATATAACGGTTTTTGTCACTGCCTTTCAATATAACATTGCTCTTTTGCTGACACTTTGCGCCACCACCAATGATTTCTACCAAGTCCTTTGACATTTATTGTCACCAACTTGTATGTCATGCTTTTATGTATTTGCACCGGCTGGCAGAAGTAACCCTGCAGCGTTTGTGCATGTGTGTGAGTGTATATTTTATGTCGCTACAACTTTTCTTCTCTTTAACAAAAAAAAAAAATCTTTTGTTTGACAAGCCGGACATGTCGCCATCATCAGTACTTTGACACTTTGTTTTCCACTTCCATCTTTCCTCCACTGCCTTCGCATTTACTATATTTACCATCTATATATGAACGCAACGCACAAAAAGTAATGACAATGCCACTCAAAGGACAGTGAAATCGCCATGTATTTGCTCATATGAGTATGAGCTGCTAAGGTGCTTTGGTTACCCTGTACCAGCTTCCGCTGCTGCCTGATTCGGCCTTTGGTGCTGTTAACAACAAAGTTGTTGTATTTAGTTATTTCATTATTGTTGGCATTGTTAAGTTTGTTATTTTCTCGTTACTGCAGCTTGACAATGTCCATGTAAGCAATTAATTTCATTTAAGTGCTCGTTAAGTGCGTCTTTGGGGCATTGTTAAGCAGAAACTTTATTAATTAAATTAGTTATATGAGTGATATGATATGGACAAACTCACAAGCACACACATATACATATATATATTGTACTAAATTCAAGCACCAAAGGCAGCTTAGCGTGATTAGCTGTAGTAATTAATAACGGTTTGTAGATGGCATGGACTGCAAAAGCGATTTACTAAGCTTCAATTAGTTGCAGCATCCAATTTCCGGCTTAAAAACAATATGGTCTTTGTGCTGATTAATATGAGCATACCTTCAGGCGTTGAAAGTTTTCTTTAAAGTGGTGTGCATTTGTCCATGTGAAAGCGTATTTAAAGAGTTTTTTTTAGAGATCTTATTAACGTAAAGCCAATTCGTGGATGTGCAATGATGAAAGAATTTTTTTTAAGTTTGAAGTTTTAAATTTTTTGAATGTTTTGTGCTTCCACGTATCTACCGCTTTTTTTTAAATATGACTTGACTTGACAATGACATTCCCAAAATGTTAAATATTCAGTAGAATGTTTGCGGCTTACGCTTGAAGAAAATCGGAAATTTTGAATACTTACTCGTACTTCCAAAATGTGGAGGCTTCAAACGCTACTGCAAAAAAATTACTCAGGAAATTCAGGCGAAATACCTCGCTTTCCAGGCAGTTTGTCAACTGCGTCAAGCCTGTTCTTTGTCGAACAAAACAACTCGCGTGCATGCTCGTTCTGTGCGTTCAGAGAAAAATTCTGCTACTATTATTTCAAAGTTTGCTCGAACAGCCATCAACATCAACTCGACACCGTTTGAATTCAACAGTTCTCACACTTTTTTGCGCAGAATTTCTCATAAAGATCTCACTATGAAGGCTTATAAAGTCTAACTGGCCGAAGAATTAAAGCTTCTGTTCGACCAAGGACTGAAGACCGCTTGGCAGAAAATGAGCATATTTACCGTAAAACCAACTTTTCCGATCATTTTCATCTTGGCGGCTACGTTCATTTGCAAAAATACCGCTTTTGAGGATCAGAAAGCCCACATGTGAAAAATCTAATGCCTTTTTGGAGTAGCACGTAAGCGGCCGAATAGCTTCGTCGTTAGCATTGCGTACTACCATTCGGAAGGCCAAGGTTCGAGGCCAGGTTCAATCAACATCCAAAATTATAGGAAATTAATTTTTCTAATTGCGGTCGCCCCACGGCGGGGAATGTCAAACCCTCCACGTGTATTCCTGTCATGAAATGAAAGCTCCTCATAAAAATCCATTGGCCGTTCGGAGGCGGCTTAAAATGAACTGTAGGTCCCTCCATTTGTTGGTAAAAACAAAGACGCAAAAACCACAAATTGGAGAAGGAGCTCGGTCGAAAATCGCTTCAGCCGTTACAAAGCGCCAAATATTTACACATATGTGAACTGGCGACATCATTGGTCCGTTTTTTCGAAAATGAGGAAGGAGTAGACGATGAAGAGATTCACACGGACGATGCGTGCTTTCGAAAGCACGGCGTTGCGAGCCGCATATCCAACGCTACAATCTAAGGATCAGAAAACCTATTATTTGTGTGTGTTTTTCCTTGTACTCCTTCTAAACCGGTTGTACTCAAAAATTGGAAGTAGACGAAGAGCCGACCTATTCCAAAAAAAGTTACCGTTCATTTTAGTTGAAACTTGCTTTACAAATAACTTTTTACTTGTATTAACATAAACACACTTTTTCTTCCTGAAAGTGGACCACGAAGTAATCGAAAAAAGTCAAACAGAGTCTGACCTATGCGAAAAAGATGAATTTATGTGAACTGAGTTGAGTAGAGTTGAGTTAATGCGGCTGTTGGTCAGTGGTTAGCACACTTAGGCCAATAGGCTCATATTGATACCGCCGTGAACCATTTCATAAGCCTTATAATCGCATAAGCAACGAGATTAATAATTTGTGCTGAAGCAACTTCAGCAAAGCTGACAAAGAAGTGCTTCACAAGGGACTTGTGTTACACAGAGATAGTGTTATTCCTACTCCCTTTGTCGACAGAACTGCGAAAAGAATAGTTAGAGTGGTAACCCATTATCTACCCTTTAAAGTACGCCTGCGGCTATGTGTATAAGGTGTTTTGATCTTTTTGCGCCCAATTTTGGCTATAAATGTCTGGTCGCGTTGAAAGTGATCTCATTCAGTCATATGGTATTTGGATTTTCGGCATATACCTGTTTTGGTACTTACTCTGCCGGGGTACACCCGCATAATGTGCATTGTGTATTGTGGATATATGGGGGTTCCTTTACTCGCAACTTCGTCAACCGTACAGTTGCCTGGAATGTACAGGCTCCGAAAGTTGCTTGAAATTTTGTTTATAAATTAGATTAGATTTTACTTAGATAAACACAAAAAAAAAATGTTTTTCGTATAAAATCCATCTTCAAAAAACAAAAAAAAACTTCGATTTATTTCAAATAATTTTCTTTCCGAGAAGTGGACCCGACCTATTTTAAGCAACTTGAAGCTGGACCTTTGTTCGTAGGAAGAAGAAGAATTGTTTTGAGTTAGTCATCAAGATTTCATTAAAATTTTGTGGCGTGAGCTATGAAGTTTCACAGTTCAGCAGGTAGCACTGTATTTTAGGGAAAAGAGAAAAAATGCTGCAAACGGCAGGTCTTTCCTAAAAATCCATCTGCTGTTCGGAGCGGGCTAAGTTAAAGACTAAGTTAGATGGGAGTATCTATCAATATGTCAGAAATAATTAACGTATACCCTAGTGGGCTTGTAATACCGCGCTTTTTTTAATTAAGTTATTTGCTTAGACATCTGTTACAATCAGGGACAGAAGTTCGTAGATAACAGAGGCCAGTTCAACCAATGTTAAAGCTTTCGTGAAAAAATTTAAGATCCTTTTCTTTTCCTCATCTTTGCAAGAGCTTTTTCAGACTTTAGGTATCCAAATTGTTCATAACTCCACTGATTTACCTCTATTAGACGAATGCTAGCGTGTGCTTCTAGCTGGATAACCCGCTAAACCCGGTCCATTTGTTCCGCCTTATAAAAGCAACAAGTATACCAACTTTAGCCGAGGCTAGCTTAACGATACAAGCAGAAAGCATTTCCTGGGGAACTTATATCGCGCAGTTTTCGGTTACTAGCGGCCATTAAACTAATTCTCTGTGGAAATATTTCTCTACCTTTCATTATCACCTCTTGATAGAACAGAAAATATAGATAATTAAACTATTCCTGGGATTGTAAAAGATGAACCGAACTACAAAACAAATGGGCTGAAATGAAGCATAATCCACAAAATGACGACATCTAGTCATTTTAACCCAGAATATATTTGAATCCACAAAAGTCCTGAAGTTTAGAAAGAAATTTGAAAACCAATACTATAGATCAGATTTCGCGAGATCTGTTCCAAAAGAAGAAAATTTTGTATTTCTTAGGGATATGTTTATTTATTCATGAATAAATATTTATATTGTCTCCATCAAAGTAGTCACCTCCAAATATATTGCACTTATGTTTGCATTTTTTTCAATCCTCAAAGCACCTAAAATTTTTTTTTTTTTTTTTGTAATTTTTATCAGATACTTTTTCGATGCAGTCCTTATCGTCCTTTTATGAGCAAACTCTTTTTTAGAAAAAAAAAATCACGAGAGGCGGGAGGGACTGCGAAATATGAATACTGCGGTATCATTAAAATGACTTCAGACGTAGCAATTAATTAATTTCAAATTACTTGTCAACATGAAAAATTAAGAAATTTAATTTCAAAAGCAGTCACACGTAGTATAAAAAATTTCATGGAAATTAAATTTCCAATTTTGGAATTTTTGCGAAATTAAATTTCCTTTGAAAGCAGTTTTAAGAGAAATGAAAATTGCCAATTGGAAATTTGATTCAGTGCTGTTACAAACCTAATTTTTTATTTTTCCAATTATAAGAAAATAATTTACAGAAATTAATTTCAGCATGTTAACATGGCGAATTTGAGATTTTTTTTACAGAAAAATGCGTGACTGAAATAAAAATCTCGTGGAAATTGCTAAGTCTGACGGCATCCTTAATGTGTTGTTTTTGGCCAAATACTTGAATTATTTTTTATTTTCTACAAGCCCGGAGCGTTTCTGGTAGAAGAACTCAAGGAAGCATACGGTGTGTGTGCGTGTCGTATACAGACCTCGTTAGTGTTAAAGTCGCTATTTTACTTCATCGAATTTTTAAAATTTTTATTTTATTTAAAAAAAAAAATTTATTTATCAAAGCGATTTGTGTATATTTTCAAAGTTATAGAATATTTCCTGCAGTATTGTATGGCTGCCAGTACTTTCTGGTGAATAGAAAAGTGTTATACATTTTTCGGAAGTCCAAACTAAGCGTAAAAAAATGTATTCAAAATTATTTCATTCATAAAATTTGTTTTTTATTATAAAGTTTGAACCTTGGCATTATATGTGAAACATAAAATTGTGCATATCACCACTTGAATTTTTGGAAAGTTCGATTCGTTTGAGGTACTTTTTGACCTTTTTTTTTGGCACATATTAGGCGGTATCTCAGCCATAACTTGACAAATGTTGGTTTTCAAGTGCTCAAGAGATAAAGATTTATCCGCATAAACACGGTCTTTCACGTAGCCTTCCAAAGCATAGGCCAGCAGTGTGAAATCTTACGAGCTCGATGGCCAGTGCACATCGTCAAGCCGAGAGATTACGCAGCCGGGAAATTTCTCTCGCAATAAAGCCATAATTGCTCTTGTAGTGTGGCATGTAATACCATCTTGTTGGAACCACATATTGTTTCAGCCGTGTTTTTCAACCGCAAGCCAAAAAAGTTTGCTTATCATACTAGCATAACCATCCGAATGGACAGTACAGTGTCTCGCTGTTATTGCTTTCAAAGAAGTACAGACCAATCACACCTCCAGAGGAAAGAGAGCAAAAGAAAGTTATTTTTTTTCTTTTATTTGAGTATTCTCAGAGCCTCGAATGCAAAAATTTTGCTTATTTACGTATACACCGAGTGACAAATGTGCCTCGTCGTTGAAGAAAATTTTGTTAGAAAAATCGCGGTCTTTGCAGTGGTGATGTGTCATACGAAAACCCGAGCTCTTGAGAACATCAAGAAATAGAAACAATCGCATTTTTGGCTACACGTTCACTTACAGCAGCAATATTGGAGGTGAAACAAGCAAAATGATAATGCACAGGCCCTACAATATCAGTGTGATCTCTTCAAATTTCTTGGTCTTTTATATGTACCATTATATCTACTTAAAGCACGAAGTGTGATTACGTTTGAATCACCATTTTTGTAGTAGGTTTCACTAATTTTGACGCCTGTAGGAATGTTAAACGACACATTTTCATAAATGCCTGACTTTTAACTAACACAAAACATATTTGGTTTGACAGAAGTCAAAATACAGCCCTGCACTCTCGAAGCCATTAAGAGTATAACCCTTTATAAATTACTTTGTATTTGTCAATAACGTCAGAACACTTAATTACGGAAATCGTTAGGAAAAGGTTTAGAATTGTCAATTTAAGCTCTGAGTCACGTGTGGTAGCAGCCTTGGCTAAGAAATATAGCGGTAAATCATGCATGCAGAAGTAGTTTTACATACATACCGATGTTGGTATTCAAATAAAAGTGTAAATTTAAACTTAAAACTCACACACCTTAATCTGCTCGATTCTTAAACTACAACACAGTTTGTGTACATAAACAAACATACTTACAAACTTGCAACCATAATCGTTAGCTTCATTTCCTTATGCCAATACAACACAACATTCAGCCGCAAGTTGTCTGAAATTCCTTAGTTTTTCCTTGCAACATTTTGCTTACACACCGACACCGTTATATGTTCACACGCACATACACACACTATCGTAATGCATTCCAAACACAAATAAATCACTTGCATGCCACAATGTCTTGTTATTTACATTTTGCGATAGAATTTTATAATTTATTGCAACAAAAGGCAAAAGCAAATATTCCACAACAGGGCGATTGTTATTGAGCGATTGAGGCGAGAAAAATGGATGGGGCGAAAGAGAGAGTGCACATGCAATAATTGAATTTATAATTAGGTTCATTTGATGGACGATAGCGTGTGCGCAAATTCAACTAGGCGTTTGTATAGGAGATTTGTGAAAAAATGAAAAATGAAAAAAATGCACTAATGGGCATTGTGTAAATGGTGAAGCTAAAAAATGCATGACTTTTAAGATTAGCTAAATTAGAGAAATATTGCATAGGTTTGAAATTGAAACGGATATGACTGAATTATGCACTTTTATGCTAGGGGAGTTGCAAAAAAAAAATATGTTTATGATTTTTGCAGACAGGTTAATAGGCGGGAATTTTATTGTAGAATTTTTTAAATAAAAAAATTAATACGACTAAAAAAATATTTATTTTTAAAGGAAAGATTTTATACAAATTTGATGCTTAAAATTACTAAAGATAAAAGTTACTAGAGGGAAACTAAAAAAAACATATTTCGTTCATTTATAATAAAAAATCGTTTCGTATGACTAGAAGCAGTTTGAAATACTTTTGAGGCAATCTTAAAGTATCGAAAATTGTTATTTTATTATTATTATTATTATTATTCCCAACATTTTACCCACCTCGCGCCCATCCGCACGAAGAGCGCAGTCCGCATGACGTACGGAACTTGTTTTTTTTTCCTCATCAGTACCCAGTCACGGTGGGCAGGGGTTTGTTTAATGTCGAGAACTAAAAAAGTTCAGTTACAGCACGAAATTCATTAGCTTAATTTTTAGGAATAACTTAGTTCAAATATTCAAATGTTATGTAACGAATAAGTTGAGAATCGACAAAACTGTTTTCCGATTATGAAAAAGCGTGTCAGATTTGTCACATGTGATAGAATAAAAGTTGAAATCCACATACAAACAATGTGAAATGGCTCGTGAAATTCAAAATTCATTTTACAAGTTTTCAGAAACAAGGGGCAAAAATGTCTGGACATTCCGAACGAAACATTAAATTTTATTTCAGAGAGAATGAGGGTGCTAGAAATTGAGCCTGTTATTATTCTAACCATGAAAATTAGACAAAGCATTTCCCGGCGACAGGCAAGAGTAGGGAGATTGATAAGTTTCAGATGTGTATTATAAGGAGCAAGTTTCTACTGAGAGCCCCAATGCAAATTTCTTAAGGCAAATAGGAGGATTTTTTTTATTACACTCTATCGTATCAGAGTAGATTTGATACCTTGGGCTCCAAATCACTGAGCCATATTCAAGAACTGGCCATACTCATGTTGTATACAAAGCTTTGGTAAAAAAAAGGACCATTAAACTCTTTTGACCACCGTTTATCCAAGCGAAGATGCTTTTGGCTTTGTTGACTATCACGTGAATGTGATGTGTGAAGTTCAATTTAGGGTCCATAGTGATTTATATTACAAAAATTTTGTCTGAGAGGATTTCTCTAATTTTGAGACTTTTCATTGATATAGTAAAATGTCAAGGACTTCTTCATGACAAAAAAATTAAGCTGGTCATAAACCTCTATACTTGGTACAACTCTAATGGTGTTAGGCATTATCCATACATCTATATGGATTAGCGGTCTACTGGATAAAACTAGTGAAAAAAATTACCATTTCTAAATTTGAGAGAGTGCAGGGAGTAGTAAAGCATTACGAACCACAACTGAGGCTACAAATTTTTCCCTGGATCAATTCCCCATTGCCATTATTGAGCTGCATAATGCCACTTGAGCTGCGGCAATATTAAAAGGCTGTCTGAATGCAGTCAAGAATGTTCTTTCAACCAGATTTCAAGGTCATTATACCGAATAGAAACCAATGAGCCAAGATAATAATAGCAAGGTCGGCACCCGAGTCTTCTCATGAGAGGTTTTTATTAGCATAGCCTTTTGCTTGCAGGATCACATCAGTGTTTTACAGGCGCGGGCTTCAAATTTTCTAAGTTCAATAGCACTCGGTAAATCTTCTCCATATCTCTTCGCATAGCCAGGCCTCATTAAGGCCTGTGGAGATTGCCCTAGCTCACTTAACGTGATGGCTAAGCATCTCTCTGTCAACTGAAAACGGGCTCCTGAATACAGTAATAAACCGTATAATGAGATGGCGGACAGGATTGCAAAGAAAGTCATCTCCCTTCGCTTTTTAACCTAATGGAAGAGTTTGGGAATTGCGCTCTCCACTTCTAAGCTCACTTTGAGAGAGTTATTTATCGAAGATGCCAACTAAAGGTGGAAAAGTCTCATGCATTGCAATATAACTTGAATAGTGGGACCAGCATGGAATAAAAGGATGTCGAGAGAGTTTAACGCACTTTAAAAATAGATGCCTACACCTATGACCCTTGTCACAAGACATCTTCTATTCGGAAGTCGCGAAAAAGGCTAGGCGGACAAGAAAATGACTTCTACAGGATTGTAGAGAGAAGGAAGAACCTGAAACCTTAAGGCTCTATAAATGTACCGTAGTTTTAAAGAGTAAGTTGAAGTTTCAAGGACGGCAACTTTTATAGACTTGAACGAAATGGCTTAACTCTGTTGTCAGTATATATACACATACATATATATGTGACATATTTTTGGTTAAAACAAATACTTTATAGATGATGTAAGTGTTGCAGCCCGATATCACTTCTCTCTGCAATAGCGAAGTCAATTGAAGCCATTATTCCACCATCAGAGCCCATCAGCACAACAGCATGGCTTTCGTAAGATGTAGTACAACACCTCCTCAATAAAACGACATAGAATCTCACATAATTCAGGTCCCCAATCAATCCTGCACCATGCAGTCAACCACACAGCGCTACTAAAGGTCATTGAGGGTTTCCTCATTAGCACCGGGGATCTAAGTTGCAAAGTTAGGAAAATTCAAAAAAAAAAAAAAAAACAATGCGTAGCGTCCTCCACTACAAGAGTATGACTACTTAATTTCGTATGCCGATGACTGTCCAGTCTAGATATTGATAACCTATGCTAAATAGTAAACTATTACCTATTCAATTTTTCCCGCTTTTCCATTGCCCGATAACAATGATGAAATTGAGATGCACAGACACGTTCTTTACCAGCTGGACAAAGGGTTATCGTCTCGACCTGAATAGCATAGTAGATAACGTCATATTTGCGACAAACCTAACATTTACTGAGACTCACATCTGACAGCCTGTATTCCTTCACTGCGAGTGACACTAAAGCACAGAGCGCCAACAAGATGATCTAGTCTCTACACAGTAGCATCTGTGGAAGACCCAAAGAAAGGTTGATCAGCATTTACAAGGTTTTAGGCCGGCGCCACACCGACTAGGACTACAGGGAGGAGCGAAATCGTAGAAGAGGTTACAATCCTATAAGAATACCTCCTTCAGAACCATTCAGATAGCGAGGCTGTTAAGAAATATTTGTTTGGATCATATCGTAGGGCTCACTCTAGCAGATACCTGTTTGAAGCAAAAGACATTTTCTAACCAGAAACTCGTTACAGAATCGTTGGACATGATAGGTTACCGACTATCCTTAAGAGCTAGTGCTGCCCCGTGAGACTGATGCCATACTGGCCGACAACTATGGTGTGGATATTGTAGTAGACTTTACTTCTACTTATTCATACTCCGGAGTAATACGTCCGAGAATTTACGAAAATTAATACCATGAACTTTAAGACGCCGTTTTTCCGAAGGTGCGTATAGAAAGTAAACTGATATTTTAAAGACGGTAGTTCTGAAAAAGCGATTGCCCGGTCGTTGGTTTATCGTCAGAGCTATTCCAAAACGGCGACGACGAACTGTCAAGTGGCATGCATCAGCCTTATCGCAGAATATGGTCGGACGAAAGCATGCCCAACGAATAGAAGCTAAGTGTACTCTGCCCAATCCAAAAAAGTGAGACCCCATGGTCTACGCCAATTATCGTGGTATAAATCTCCTCAAAATCGCATATCCGAGCATATTTTTTGAAAAGATTAAAGCTCACCACCAACAAACTGATTGGACTTTATCAGACCTGGTAAATCTACCATTGACCAAATATTCATCATGTACCAAATATTGGAGAAGACACGATAGAAATGAATCGGCAGACACCACATTTTAATCGATTTTAGGTAGCACGTAGTTCCTTCTTAATATTAACAACGCAAATTATGCCAGCCATGATATTCAACGCGGAATCACTCTTGCAAACAGGTGCTGCTTTTGATAGAGTATGCAATTGAAAAGTAAAGCCCTCTTTCCATGAACCAAAACCAAACTCTACAAGTCGCTCATCATTCCCGTCCTGAAATATGGTGCAGTAGCCGTTTACTATGTCGACAACCGCTGAGTCGTCTGTAGGAGTGTTCAAGAGAAAAGCTTTGCGGAATTATGGTTCTTTTTGCACTGACTACAGTAAATACCGCAGACGGTGGAACAATGAGCTGTACGAGTTATGAAAGCACTCCAGCTTTGAAAGTTTTCAGTTCAGTATCAGCATATGAAAGCAGAGGAAGAGGAGTACCTGAAATACTTTAGCAGGATCAAGTTCAAAAGTATATGGTTCCACCTGGTATTGCCAACTGGCGCTAAACCGCGAAGAGAAGGAATGAGTGGCATGCTATTATCGATATGGCTATAGTCACGTAAGCGGTTTCTACGCCTGAAATGAAGAAGAGGAAGAAGTTTCGAAATTTCAAAGTTTGCAGTGTGTATAGATGGGAATGTCCTCTGGAACCAGATCAGGACAATAGGGTGGCTGTGAAACAATATGTGTGGAATAGTTAATGAAAAACTCACAACGTATCAATGCAGTGTAAGCCTTGATACACAAACAATGAATTGTAGTTCCATAAACTCGACTAGTCTTGCCGGTGAAAAGTGGCATGAATGCTCTAAAAAGAAAATATATTTCTCTGTTGTAGGGGTGCTGAATAGTTATTACTTGATTGGATGACACGCAGAATGTTAAAAATTCCTTCCAGTAAAGATTCTTCCATAAATATGACGGCCAATAAGAAGCTTTGAATGTTTTTTGTGCCTGCTACAGATCAGATTAATGTTGGGGACTTCTTTTTGCCTATGTGCATGCAAAGTGCCTTTCTGATAGCCATTTCTAGCTGCCTGGTTGCCTTCAAATGAAGACTAAAAATGATTAATTACTAATAAATTTAATTATGACATAACATACTGAAGACCATGTTCAAAACCTATTTTCTATTAAAACTTTCATATTTTTAAATTAAAATTTTTTTTCTTTCCTTTCAGGTAATTACTACTCCTTCGATACATATTAGCGTTCTTTTACAAGTAATACAAAGTAGCAATGATATTTGCAACAACAACAAAAAATAATATATATATATATATACATATATAACGAAAATTACAGTGAATAACATTGAGCAACATTTGAAAGTCATGCGCTTCAAACTACGCTTTAATAAAATATAAAAAAATTCAGCAACAAAACAAAATCGATTGGTTACCAAATGGCAATGCACGAATGAATTAAACGAGCACATATACACACACACACTCACACACACAACCGATGGCCTCAATTATAATAACGACAATAAGCGCCGATTGTGTTTGCCGTCGCCAATCAGGTGAAAAATTTAATGTTTCCGCATATTGTATTAAAATGAAAGAACGCAAAGAGAGAGAGAGAGAGAGAAAAAAGTGTCAAAAAGGAAGTTTCCTGCTTGTTTTTGTAATGCTTTCCATTGGCTTTTGGTTTGCTCGTTGCGTGTATATGACATTTCCACTTCCTGTCACATGCGCCTAACGGTATGCCATTAAAAGTTGTCATTAACATTGAAGTTTTACATAACACGGTTAAGCCAAAGAGAGGTCATTAATCGAATGACAAAAAATTCAACCACAAATATGCACACAAAAAAGGGAAAATGAATTGAAACAACACCAACGTGCCTTTTGCAAGTATTACAATGAAAAATGACGAAAATAATGAAAATAAACGCTAACGGTGAATAATGGCGAAGGACAGCAATTACAATCGACGTCAAGGTGGTAACTATTTCTTATTTCTTTCTAGTTTTTTGTTGTTGCTTTATTTATTTATTTTTATCAGCTATTATACAATTAATAATAATAAAATAATAATAACTACAACGGTCTATTATCAAATAAAGCGATAATGCCACGAGGTAAATGGGCAGCTTAAGCACGAACACGTACTTATGTATTATGTAATACTAGTAAAAAATTAATTTACATGACTTTGGTACTGGCTTTATGGGTTACGAAAAATGAAATAAAAATACATATATAGAATGTAGTTTGGGTATATTTTTTTTGTACAATTTACGATTTACGATATGTATTAAAAAATATGCAGAATTTTCAATCTTAAAACAAATATTGATTTATTCAACAATTTCTCTGTTGTCACCTTCAAAGTCGTTTCCTTAAAATATAATAAAGGGTTTTCCAATAGGGATGCTATGATTTCTAAATGTCGTTTTGGACATTTTTAATATGTCATTATATGTGTTTTTTCATTGTATTCAGTAATGTTTACAATTTCAACATGGCACGATATACGCAAGAACAACGTTTACAAATTATTCAATCTTATTATCAAAATAATCGTTCTGCAAATGAAACTTTTCGTGCGCTTTTGCCCTTTTATGTTCGTAATAATCGTCCACCTGTGCTCGCTATTCGTCGAATTATTGAAAATTTCGAGCGCAAATTTTCTTTACATAATGTTCAAGTGCCAATAAGACAAAGAACCAGTCGAAGTAATGAAAATATTGCTGCTGTTCAGGCAAGTGTTGCTGAAGATGGCAATTTTTCGATTCCAAGACGTTGTCAGGAATTGGAACTGTCTCAAACCACAACCTGGCCGATTTTGAGAGAGGATTTGGGCTTGCATCCGTATAAAAATTTTCTTACTTAAGAAGTGAAGCCATTGGACCACTATAAGCGTTGTTAATTTGCTGATCTTGCCTTGGAACAACTTGAAAACGATAACGATTTTTTTAAGAAAATCATCTTCTCCCATGAGGCTCACTTTCATCTGAGTGGTGGGGTAAATAAAAAAAAACTGTCGATTCTGGTGCGAAGAAAATCCACAAAATATTCATGAACATTATATTCACCTAAGTTGATGGTTTGGTATGATTTTTGGTCTGGTGGAATCATCGGTCCGTAATTCTTTCGAAATGAAGCTGGTTGCACCGTTACTGTCAATGGAGAGCGGTATAGATCGATGGTAACCAACTTTTTATGGCCACAATTGGAGAAAGTTGATCTTAACAACATTTGGTTTCAACAAGACGGGGCTACGTGTTACACAGCAAGTGCAACAATCGAATTATTGCGAGGAAGGTTTGGAGATTTGATTATTTCAAGAAATTGTGACATTGAATGGCCTCCGAGAAGTTGTGATTTAACACCATTAGACTACTTCTTGTAGAGTTATTTGAAGTCATTGACCTTTAGCAATAAATCGGACTCTCTTCAAGCTTTAAAAGTCAATATTGAACGTACTATCCATGACATACGACTTGATTTAGTGAAAAAAATGCTCAAAAATTGGGTTCACCGAATTCGTTCCTGCAAAAGAAGTTGTGGAGACCGTTTGAATGATGTTATATTCAGAAATTAATTGTATCAATTGTACTTCATATTAAATAAAAAAACATTTGAATTTCCTTAACAATTAGTGTGTTTATTTTAAAGAAATCGTATCACTCTGTTTGGAAAACTCTACATAATTACTAGAGCTTTTTTACATGACTTAGCCATCGTAGCCACTGTCTGTTAATAATTCTCTGAACTATGTCAATTCCGCTGTGCGAGTTAGCTACTCTTTGCATCGTCTGTGCGGTATTCTATGATTTTGAAGTTATGACTGTCAACAGTGACGTGGGTGCCGAGTTGGGAATACGATACCTGTTTATTTGATGATAAGAGATATTTCGTCTTGTCTTCGTTCGCTAACAGACTCATTCGCCTGGCTTCTTTGTGTAACCTAGAGCAAGGAGAGAGCAAGTCGAGTGGAAATCCTCCTACCTGTCTGCGGGGATTACAACTTTTGACGCCCTTCTGTTTGTTGACTGGCGATCTTTGCTGCACAGAGGCGAGTACATATCTTTTCTGCGACAGGATAGTGCTCTGGGTCAATGCTAGTTCCTCGAAACATACGCAAATCCCCAAGATACATGTATTCAGTCAATCAGATCACTTTCAGATTTGGTTGCGTGTTTTTTTGAGCTGGCGATAGCCATGTAACTTGATGAATTTTCATGTGTACTACAGACAACGATGTTTCGGGACCCAGTGAAGCCAATCAGCTTCGGCTCGTTTGGGGTATTTCGTTGTAAAGACCAATTTTTCCGGCTGTTGCCCCAAGCACGAACAATATGGCGTTTTAATCGATTAAAGAAACTATTTCTGTCGGGGGCGTTACACTGAAGAACTTCGCTTTGATGTTAATTATTTCTAGACGTTCAGTATATTCCAGAACTCAACAATCTCCCATCAGATCTCCAAAACCAAATTTACCTTCCGTTTAATGGCCGCTACAGTAGATTCCACAAGTACTCACCTTCTTTCGTCCTTGTCCCGTACAGCGCGATTCTTGGGCGGCGGTGACCTTAGTTTCTAGTAATACGAAGACTCGTCAGGAGGGGTCGTTATCAAAATGAGGGGTCCCTCATCCGAAGCAGTTTTTGATTTTTCTTTGGGGCTCGGTTTATGTGGTGGGTCCTAAACCTTGCTCATAACCGTGGAGTATGCGCCTTGTAACTTTGGCTCGTCTGCAAAGGGATGTTTAATGTCTACCCAGAGGATGCTTGGTCTAAGCCCGCAAAGCGTGCTGTGGGGCAGAGATAGTCTGTCTTTTCACAGACAGAGAGAGAGAGGACGAAACAAAGGATAACCCTTAGAAACTGGCTAACATGTAGAATTCACTCATGTAGGAATCAAAGAGCTGATCGATAATCGAAGTTCAGGTGAATTGAGTTTGTGTAATGAACTTTTCTCCACTTTTTTGAATTAGAAAAATGCTACACTTGGAGACGGCGGACCCGAACTCCTTATCGATGAAATAGATGTTCCATAACCCGACTGATCAACTTCGAGAAGTAGTCTGAAGACAAATAAGCGATTGGAATCTGGAAGTATTCTGCTCAACCAACAAATATAAAACCCAAAAGTCTGCGATAAAAGTCCACCGACAACAAAGTGATAGGATCTTATCAGTGCCGCTTCAGATCTGACAAATCTATAGTTTATCAGATATGTACCATGTTTCCCAGGTTTCAGACTCTTGCTTTGTTTGACTTCTTTAATTTAATACAGCAACAAAGAAGGTACAATCTTCTATAAGAGTGCACAACATCTGCTGTATGCCGATGATATTGACAATATCGGCATGAATGATCGTAGGTTTAGTTTAGCAAGGTATGCATTCGTTCTTTGGTCCAACCGTCAAAGTTATAACTTTGAAGTCGTAGATAAGTTCTTCTATCTAGAAATCAGAATTAAGACCAACAACAATGTCCGCCTTGATGTCTAAATGCAGATTAGCTCTTGCTGATAGCAGATACTTTGGGTTGTCCTCTGTCTACGAACAGAGACTAAACTCAACTAAACTCAACTCGCTCATCATTCCATGGATGATGACAACATTCGGTGAATCAGCAAAAAAAATTTACGTAAGTTTTGAGGAATGCAAACAATTTAGCTTTGAAGTTTCAGATGCAGAACCCGTGGGTGACAGAGTAAGAAAAAGACATCTCCTCTGTTGAAAGGAACCTGACTTTACAAGGTGACTCTAAGTGGGTAAGAATCGAAATGATTCGTGCTGGCTGACTGAGGCGAGCCTTCGCCATTGAATAAGAAAAAGGCCTTCTTAGCTATAAGAAAGAAAGAACGTAAATATACGGAAAGGTTTTGAGCTTTGAGCTGTTACAAATTAAAAAACCTTCTGGATATGATTTCGAAAAATACATTTTTTTTTAAATATTTCACATACCCAAATATTCTGTTGTACTTCAAGAAAAACTTCGAGTTTGCTGAGTTGTAAATTTCTCGCAGTTCCATTTCCACTCATTACCGCAACCAAAAGTAAATATGTTTGGCACACGCACCACAAACCGGCCCCAAGTCACCAACGCGTAGAGACCAGCATATTTCCGTTGTTGTGCAACCATAAGTGGTCTATACGCCCAGCCGGCCAAGTTCAAGTCGACGCGACAAGCAATAGGAAACTACAAATTCCTTGCACGTTAAGCGACACTATGGCAAGCGGAAAATTGTTGAGCTCGCTTACCATTCAACACTACCACTACCACCACCGGCACCACCCTCATCTATGTGTACGTAGCATGCCACTCAGCAGTCTCCGGTGACAATGCAGCAGTATCCATTACGCTCCGTTCACTCTAATTTTCAAGCATTCACGCGCGACTAACATAATCACCGACGAGTGATAAACGTGCAGCAGTGACCGCGAATACGAGAGGAAACACTACCACCACCAACAACAACAACAACAACAGCAACAACAAGAACAGCAGCAGTAACATTGGCAACCGGAAAAGCTGTGGGAATAAACGAAACAGAATGACCGTAAAATAATGGAAATGGCGTAGGTTTTTTCTCGCGAGTCCAAACATCTTACCCACACCCACGCAATATGCACGCGACCCCCTCCACCTGCCTGACTGACTTGCTACTGCTGTTGACTGACCCTTGCTTATTTCCGCTGGAAGATGTTTTTTTTCTCTGTTTTTGCTTTGGTTTTCCTGTTGTGTGAAAAAGTTTTAATGCTTTTTTGGCTACAAAATACACTTTACAGTTGTTGTTATTATTGTTTTTGTTGTTGGTTTGCGTTAATGCACGTGATTTTCATACAAAATGCAGAGAATTGCGTCGTCGCTGTCCGCCGTCATCATCCTTGTTTTAGTCAACTTTAGCTCTTAAAGCCTCGCTGCAGTACACACATACATATATACATACGCAAGTATACGTCGTATTCAGCTTGGCAGGGTTTTGTTTTACTGTCTGCTTTGCTGGTGTGTAGCCGGTCATGCGGTTTTGCACATCATTAAGGATATTAAAATGAGTGCAGGAAATTTAAAAATATAATGGTTTGTGTTTGAACTTAGTTTTAAACACATTTAGCAGGAATTTCCATTTTTATTTGTTTTGGCATCCAGATTAATAGTTTTTAAATGCTTATGAGTTTCGTTTGCATATGCTGCTCTTTTAGATTTTTATTTAAATAGCTTAAACTGTGGATGATTCTAATGGAGTTGATATAGTTTTTAAAGGACTACGGAGTAACAGGTTTATGGCCAGCTCGGGAACTTCTTTCGGACTTTTAAGAAACCACTTACTGATTTAAAAGTAGAAGTTTTTATTGAAACCTTATTTTTAAAGATCGGACCATACCGTTGTAGGGACCCAAAGTGGTAATCTAGTGGAACACCTGGACATGACGCACCCGATTCCCTAATCGAAGAGGATTTTCCATCACCCGACTGTAATGACGTTCGAACAGCGATTGCCTGCTAAAAAATTACACCTTCACACTTTGCACCTAAACTTTCTCTGCAGTCTGTGCCAATTTCCGTGGAATAAAGCCTCTCAGTATCGCAATAAAGTCCTTGCGAGTGTGTTGTGTGAAAGACTGAAGTCCACCGCCTACAACCTTATTGAATCTCATCAGTGTAGTTTAAAATCTGGAAAATTTAGAGTTTATCAGATGTTCACCATTCGCCGAATCTTGGAAAAGATCCTTGAAAGGAGGATCGACAAACATCATCTCTTCATCGATTTTAAAGCAACCTTTGATAGCTTGAGAAAGACCTGTCTCAACGTCAATTTCTCGATATTTCGTATCTCCGAAAAACTTTAACGGCTTTGTACCCTAACGTTATGCAACATCAACAGTGGGAGGGACCTGTCCGGGTCGTCCAATACCAAACGATGATTCAGACAAAGCTACTCTTAATCGTGTGATTCCTTCAAGGTGATGCTGGAGAAAATAATACGAGCTGGGGCGGTAAATAGACCAGATAAAATCTTTTATAATAGAGTACATCCGCCGATGTTCTGCTCCCAGACTGTATAAGAAAGTGCGGAATTTTGGTTCGGGAGGGAACGAGAACAAGAATAAATATCTCTTATCATAAAAAAAAACATTCATAAAATTTGCGACTCATCTCCCACGTCACGGTTGACAGCCACACCTTGAAAACGGAGATAATTCCTTCTTTATTGGAACCAGTCAATAACAACGTCTGGAAGTTTAGCGAAGAATCACTTCTGCCAACAGTTGCTACTTTAGACTGACTAGGTAATTGAAAAGTAAAGTCTTCTCTCGTACCAATTTTCTTCTTTCTTCAATCTGTTTCGTCCAGCTGTATGATGCGGATATAGGGACAATGACAACATCTGATACGTCGGTGTTAAGAGTTTTCGGGATAAGGGCTTTGCGTAAGATTTGGGGTTCTCTGCGCATTGGCAATGGCGAATACCTCAGACGATGAGCTGTACGAGTTATACGACGACAGCGTATCGACATAGTTCAGCGTATCAAGAATAAATATCTAGGTCGTGTGATCCGTGTGGATGAGAGCCTTTCATATTGCAAGTTTTCGTTGCAGTACTCATTGCTAGAAGCAGAGGAACAGGAAGACCTAATTCCCTTTTGAACTATCAGGTGTAGAAAGGCCTGGCTGCTCTTTCTGTTTCCAGTTAGCGCCCAGCAGCGAAAGGAAGGCAGAAATGGCGCGCTGTTGTTAACTCGGCCATAATCACGTCAGCAAATAGATTAAGAAAGAAGGCGGCATAGGATGTAAAGGGTGATCCATTTTGAGATTTCCTCCTTTTGTGAAGAAAAAAATACGGAAAATTTAAATTTTATTGGGAATGTTTATTATCATTCGAACAAAAATTTTTTGGCATTTATATTTCGAAGATCATCTTTTTCAAATATTGGTCGCGGCCACGTCTCAGATGGTCCATCCGTTGAGCCAATTTTCGATGACTCCTTCGAGCATTTCGACTGGTAACCGGCGAATGACACGAGTGATGTTTTGCTCCAAGACCTGAATTACAGCGGGATTGTCCGCAGAGACTTTAGACTTTACATATCCCCACAGAAAAATGTCTAATGATGTGATATCACACGATTTTGGTGGCCAATCGATCGGCCCAAAACGTGAAGTTAGCTGCTCATCGAAGTATTCTCTCAATAAATCTATTGATTGATGCGATATGTGTGGGAAGTGGCGCTGTCTTGTTGAAACCAAATGTCGCGGAGATCACGAGATTCAATTTCAGGCGTCAACTAGTCAGTTATTATGGCGCGATAACGGTCCCCATTGACGGTTACGTTCCAAAAGTGGCAATTTCGCTTGTTTATATACCCATTGAGCCAGAAATAGGCCTCATCGCTGAACAAAATTTGGCTCGAAAACGTCGGATCTTCTTGGAACTTTTCAAGAGCCCATAGAGCGAAGCGATGTCGCTTGGGAGCGGCTTCAGCTCTCGCACAAACTGTATTTGTATGCTTTCCATGTAAGATCCCGGCGAAAAATGCGCCAATGCGTTCCATACGTCAGTCCGAGTTGATGCGAACGGCGCCGAATCGACTATCCATGGTCTTCGTGTACACCCTCCGCTAGAGCTTCAAATACCGCCTAACTGTGTCCTCATAACGATGGTGAGTGCTCTCAGAGAGCGAATGTGAAAATCTAATAGGAAACTTGTTGGTTGTCTGTTGTGGTTGGAGTTTTTTGAAAACGAACCTTCCATACGTTTATTGCTGGCAATTGTTTGCTGCGATAATACATTGGTCCTAGTGAATATTTGGATATCGGAGCATACGCGCATTTAGAACCCAGAACATTTCATGTTCGGCTTTACAATGTGGTCGATTTGGTTTTTAGATCCGAAGACAGCCATGTAGCTTGATGAATTTTTTTGTAGAGACCATTACTGCAGACAACCATACCAAAGAGACTTTCATTTTCAACCTTGGCGTGAATGTCGGTCAGTACAATTTTGCCAAGGTGGCAGTGGCAGCATTTATATGTGCCTTCTAAGCGCTCAGAAAAAGCCTATTTGGCTACATAGCTCTCAGCTTATGTTTAAGTGCCAAAACAGCAATAAATTATTTCCAGCCCCTTTATGAAATAATGGATTGCTGTCGCCGCAATGGACCTTCTCAGATAGTATGTACTTATGGTAGAATATTGATGATAAGGAAGTATATCAACTTAGGAGCACACATGCTCAGCACTTGATGCATGTTTCAAGTATATATCAAGCATATACATACATATACCGTGGTTGTAACTACTCATTTCATAAATAAATATTTTCCCATCTACTTTCTTCTGATAGGTAAACAGCTTTTAGCACAGCTTAAAGTAACATTTCTTTAACCAGTTATCAGCAAAACAAGCAGACATAAAGAGGGCATATCAAATGATGCACGGTATAAAATAATTTCTTTACGCCTGAAATTATGCAATAAGAAATATAACTACGCTTTGCTCTGAATTAAACATGACAGTACGTGCCGACACGAAACAGTTGAAGATTTAACCCCTACCAGCCGCTAGTTACTCATCTTTATGTACTCCTACAGCTGTATGCGGCATATTAAATTGTTTGCTT
Source organism: Neoceratitis asiatica (assembly GCA_030068015.2). Lineage (NCBI taxonomy): Eukaryota > Metazoa > Arthropoda > Insecta > Diptera > Tephritidae > Neoceratitis > Neoceratitis asiatica. The sequence goes on from CM061526.1 coordinate 27,780,550, forward strand.
ACCACCTCTAAGGCTATTTGGCAAGAAGAAGAAGCAGTTGTACAAACAAACAAACAACGACGATCTGGACTCTGTATATGTATGTGTGTGTGTAAATGAGCACAAAAATAGTGAAAGTAAAATGAAGCGTGAATCAAAGGACACTTACGCCAAGTCGAGGTGAGGATTAATCACGCTTGCAGGTTCATAATTAAAACGTAAATTCATATGACAATATACATACAAACAGACATACGTAAAGACATAAGTAACGTTGGTTTACAAATGTACAATCAGAAAAAAGATTGAGAAAGTAGGGAAGTAGGGAAGTAAACAAAACATTTTATTTAACGTCTTGTTGGCTGACTGAGTCTCTTACTGAGATTCTTTCTACGAAGAGCGTAGTGGAAGTAATACTTCCGTAGCTGGTTAACATAACAACAACAATATTATTTTATGCTACGACGGGTGAGATGGCATCATGTTCAACAATACAAAAAACAGTTGAAAATGAAAATTCAAAACGCACCACCAAAAAAAAAAAAAAAAATGAGAAGTTCGACTAGCAAAAAAAATTAGCATACTTTCCAGCATTTCTACTAATTTTTCAAGAAACAAAAAAAAAATTAAATTAAAAAAACACATTTTCAAAATCCACTTTATAGTTAATTTGGCGCTTAAGCAAGCGACGATCCCCAGCTAACTTCGCGCTTAGCTCCATTTAACCGTGTCCATGCACACATACACCTACATAATAAATACCGAAAAACCATTGTTGTGTAAAAATAGCAGCCTGATTTTCAACGATTGGCTGACGCTAATGTGGGGAGATGTTGTTGCAAAATAAGCGAACTGGAGCGCATTGAAATCGCTGCCGTTTAAGCAAAAGTAGCAAAGTAGTGGAGTGGGGAGCAAAGGTAGAAGGTAGTAGGTAGAAGGTGGAAGACGTCGTCGCCATAGAGCTATGAATGATTTTTGTGGAGTTTCAGTCTAGACAGGCAATTGCGCTTTGAAGTGCCTACAATTGTTAGAGTTGTTTTCGTTGTTGTTCTTATTTTTCTTGTTATTGGTGCCACTCTGCTTGCACCGCTGGCTGATGAGTGCAAACGCAAATATGCAATTTATATACTAAAAAACATATTTTCGTTTTGATAATATTACAGGCCCATATATATATATATATATATATATATATATATACTTATATCTACTTATATATGCATATATAAATAGCAGCCCGACGTTCATGCTCCACTCTATGGCTGCACCGAAAAAAGCAGACAGAGCGAAGTGGTCGAAATTAATTTCACTGCACTGTTCAACGAAGTGGAAAAAAGAGAGCAGACAAAAAAAAAAACGAAAGCGAAAACACTCAACAAATTAATGATAAGTGAGCATGCAATAAAAGTTGCCTACTTTTAGGCGTATGCGGGTGCAATGCAATGTGAAAAATATACATTTTTTTGTAATAATATTTTTTATTTGTTTTTTTTTGTTTTCTTTTACCCCAATAAATTGCGAAAAGTTATGAAAAATTTTCATAAGCACTTGAGCCAATTACGAGATTGGAAAATATTGTTTATGAAATTAGTGTTAATCTATTTTTTATATTCATAAATTTATCATCGCAAGCACGCAGCTTGTAAAGAGTATAATAAAAAATTATATATATCGAGGGAAATTTTCATAAATATCGAATTTTTTGGCAGTATAAAATTCTCTAACTCGATTTATCTAACTTTCACATGTTATATGTGAAAAAGAGTCTTCCATCGCGCTTCAAAAATTTGTTACTAAAAAGCCTTATAACACAGAGGATCCGCTTAGTTTAACAACTGGTATATTGAATACGGAGATGTCCTACAAACTGTCATATATAGGTACGTGTAGAAATTTTAATGCACCAAAAATAAAAATAAAACTAAAAATAAAAAGAAATTTTCTTGCAGCGAGAATCGAGCAGAGACCTTCACGCGCTACAGTAATGACCTATAAAATAACTCGGCTATCCTTAACGGCCGCTATAGCCGAGTGGTTATGATTGCGTACTGTCATTCTGCAGGCCTGGCTCGAACAACATCCAAAATTATAGAAAATAAATTTTTCTAGTTGCGGTCACCCCTCGGCAGGGAATGTCAAGCCCTCCTTGTGTATTTCTGGCAAGATATAAGAAGAATAAATTGTAGGTGCTTCCATTTGTTGGTGAAAACATCAAGACGCAAAATCACAAATTGGAGGAAGACAAATATATATATATACCGTTGTGATGTAGAGAGCAACGACTGGCTATGTTCTAGAAATAACAATAAAATACGAATGGCGCGATGGTGAAAATTAGTTGTATTCCCGTTACTGGTGAACTACTAAACAAATGATGAACAGGTATGACTTCATCCAATTTCTTACTAGTATTTAACTAGACTTGACTTTTTGCATACTAGTCTAGCTTTTCACTGCAGGGCTGCCTGAACTAATACTTATCGCATGGTGGTATACCAGGTATACCGGAGCGTATGGCAGTAGATCAGGTAATTGAGTAGTTGACTCAATTGTGGTATTAACCAATTACTACTGTGTGGAAATCATCCTTCCAACAGAAATGCATCTAATAGCCATATCTATATTTAAACTTGAGCTTTAGCACTCTTCAATTTACTTAATACGGTATCACTGCCCTGATACAATATTATCGGGAAATACCTAGAAGAGTTTACTTTTCTCCTAGTTGCGGTAACGCCATTCAGTGAAGTCTTGGATCTAGGTTGAAGGAGACTAAACTTAAGGGAACCACTGCTACGTATTTACAAGTAGTTAGCTTGAGGTCTCTTCACAATATCTATTGAGCCAAATTTTAGTTGCAGTCGAGTGCCGATTTTGTAGGAAACACCTCGCTATAGGAACAGGAAGCATGAAATCTTTATCCTATATAAAAGTTCTACGTCATAACCAAAAAACCATGAAAAATAATGACTATGATTTGAGAGCATATACATGGAAAATCCCTTTAATTAGTGAGGGCTTCGCAACTAGTTGGTACTAACGTACCAAATCTAGAAAACTGATAACGCATACGTCATCCGAATACTTAACAATTTTCTATCCGTTAAACTCATAGCTACTCAAACTGACAAAGGATATGTGTGCAAAGCGTTCTCACATATCTTCTTCTTCTTGTTGTTTTTGTAACCGCAAAAATATCCCCCAAATAAGTTTCCGGAGAATATTGCGTGAGTGATAATCTTTGGCTGGATAAAAATTCGGGTCGATCGGGTATAAAGACTCGACTGACATAGGAACTATTGGATTTTAGTTGTCTTTTTGGGTGAAGCCTTGAACATCCTTGTTAATAAAGGTGCTTACGAACTACTTGTAGTTCTTCTAACGAATCCTGACAAGAAAAACTTCTAATTTCGCCCAACTCAGCCGGAGTGTCACCTGTTCCGGGTGCATTTCTGACATAATATCAGATTCATCATATTCAGAGCTGAGGCTGGCTTACTTTGTCTCGGCTGCAGTTGAAGGCGAATAAGTGAGAAAATTTCGAAAGCGAATAAATTATTTCTCTCCTCTCTTCCTACGGTTAGAAAGATGCAGTTAAGAGGCATATATCTTTACGGAGAGTTATCAATTATCTAAGAACAGAAGTAACTGTAGTGCTATTGTAGAGAGTATATACATATATCTACACATTTCCTTGGGAAAAGAAGATGCTAACAAATTTAAATATTATCGTTTTGTAGACACATCCGTTTTAAAATAATGCCGTCTAAGTGTTACTCATATTGTTCAACTACAATTTCTGTATACATATATACACACATATATACAAGTATGTATATACGCGCAGATTGTGTTAAAAGTTTCATATTTCGAATTACTTCTTTTTCAGGTTTTCTCAAACTAAAATACAAACAAATATTCAACAGTTTTTTGAGGGTGGCTGTCTATCTGAGAATGTGAATTTAAAATATTTTGGTTTAAGAAGCCGTCTATAGTGTGGCAGAGCACGGCACGTGAAGTGTTTACTAGATGAAAGTTTTTAAACTAAAACAAAACAACTTTTTGCACAATCTTTTCTTACTTGCGACTGAGTATACAAGGGGAGGATTGTGTGTACAATAACTTATTAAATTTTTGGGTTTGAGCAAAATTTCACAACTAAGAATAAAATAAATATAAACATAGAATAAACGATAATACAGATCACAAAATTGTAAACAAATCGCGTTGTAGCATATTTTTGGCCGAGCTCCTCTTCTACTAGTGTGCGTCTTGATGTTTCTCCAACAAATGGACGAACCTTCAGTTTATTCCGACCGGTAGAATCAAGAGTCTTAGAATAGTATTTCACCCTCTATTAAAATTTTCTATAATTTTAGATGTTGGTCGGATGAGGTTTCCAAACCTGGCCCAGTAAGTACTGCTAACCGCTTGCTTATTGCAGCCGCATGCAAGGGCATGCATTTATATTTATGAATACAACAATTTTTTTTAAGATCAAAATAAAACTTGCTGTATTTTTGGTAAATTTCTTTAAGGTCTTAGTCATTTTCTTTTACAAAATTTCTTAATTAATCATTTTACTTAACTAACCATTAAATACTAACTTGCCGGAATAGCTTCAGCAAGAAGACGTGAGGAAGAAGAAACAGACTTCTTAAGACCCAACATATATATTATTACGACTGAAAAAAGCTCAAGTACACTTTGTTGGATCTGTGAAATAAGAATCACATCCGAGCCCAACTCAACATACTTCCTTTGATTTAGTGGAAAAAGTGCTCAAAAATTGGGTTCATCGAATTCGTTCCTGCAAAAGAAGTCGTGGAGGCCATTTGAATGATGTTATTTTCAGAACTTAGCTGTGTTGATTGTAGTTTACGTTAAAAATAAAACATTCGAATTTCCTTAACAATTAGTGTATATTCTTTTAAAGAAATCATATCACTCTTATTGTAGAACCCTATATATACTATTCTATACTATTAACACATATTAAAAATAGGCAGGTTCCGAACTAGGTACTGGTTGTGAATACTTAAGATATTACCAAAACAACTGGAACCAACCTATTAAAAGCTGAAAGCTTAGGGTTAATAAAAAAAAAGGAAGAACGACACAACAACTAATATTCTCTATTGAAGAATAACTTCAAAAATTCTCAAAAAAAAAAAAAAAAAAATACTACCGAACAACGAAGCTGATTTTTACCCTGCTGATTTTGTTAGTCGCCGAAAATGCCACCTTTGGAGTACGGAGAACCTATATATTATTATCGATTTATAAAACCATTCACAGCGTGTTACTATTTGGAGCGATTCCGGGCTATAATGGATACTATTTTCTGTTACTGTTACTGGTACTCGACAAGAGGTCATAATAAGATGAAGATGATACCACATGATATACAGAATTAAAAAATAAGAAGTACTTAGTAGGGACATAAATATTGTTACACATATTTTATGCTATAAAATAAAAAATAATGAATGTTGAACCAATTTTTTTACATATTTATTGATATATATTGTATACAAAAAAGCAGTATTCATTCGAAATGCACGCCTTTGGCCTTCACGCACGCCTTAAGTCGGACTGGCCAATCATCAATAGCCGCACGCACCCCATTGGGAAATTGGCTACAGCACGAATCAAAGCTGTCTTAAGAGAATCAATGTTGGGGTATCTTTTGTGGCAAACCATGTCCTCTAAAACTGTCCACAATTTGTAATCCAGCAAATTCAAGGTTCAAATCAGGACTGCCAGAGGGCCACTCTTCAGAGGAAATGAATGCTGGTAAATTGTTTTGGAGCCAGATTTGGGTCGTTTTAGCTTTATGGGCCGGCGCAGAGTCTTGCTTGGTTTTGGAACATGGAACATGGAATGGTTAAGTGGTCTTACAACAGCTTCCAAAACAGTTTCTTGGTAAACTTTGGCCGATGTTTTGACCCCTTGTTCGCAAAAATGCAAGTCAGTTACCCCATCATAAGAGACACCCCACCAAACCATGAATGAAGCTGGGTGATGACATTTTTCGACCCGTGGAATCAGTTCAGATGCTTCCTTAAATGACCGTATATACACCCTGTCATTTTGTTTATTAAATTTTTCCTGCACGGTAAAAAATTTTTTCATCGGTGAACGAGATTTTTCTGTGCAAGTTATAAGCGTGCTTCACCAAAAGACGTTTGCATTTTACCACCCTATTTTTTTTTCAAACCAGCAGTCAACAAGCCTCAAGTCCCAAGTCTTTTTTAATAATTCGACTGATGAACTTTTGCGAAACATTCATCTCCGGGGCCATGATTTTCCATGTTGAAATCTCACACAATTCAGATTTCCCGATATAGACTAACGCTTTACAGGTTATATTTTAAAAATCATATGGAAATTATGTGATATGCTCAATTCTTCTATTGAAATGCGTGTGTTTAATGTTTTAACAGTATTTATGTCCCTACCAAGTACATAAGCACTCCCTGCATAATAGGGGGATATTAAATTTACATAAACGAAATTCAAGAAGAAGTGCATATGTGGCAGCATAACTGTGTATATTCTTTGCTTGATGTGCTATCAAATAAATAACCGTATCATACGTATTTTATGGCTCAGTAAAAAAAAATAACTGTTTGAATATTTAAAAATGCTTTCTATATGTGACTAATAAGAGCCCACAAACCGACCCATGCTCAATGGAACAGACCGCTATTTAAGAAAATAAAAACTGGTTACACATAATTTTAGAATTTCCAATTTAAAGAGTGTTTTTTTTTGTATTTGTGGTTATCAGTACTGTGGTCTCTTGGACAGCAGTGATTATGTGGCAAATAATCGTTCAACTACTCAAGAAATTGGTAAAATTTTAAAGAAATTTGAAGATACTGCATCGGTTACAGATATTGTAAGGCCTGTGCATCATCGTTTTGCTCGTTCCACCTCAACTAATGCGGCTGTAAATGTAAGTGTAGTCGAAGACCAGAATGTGTCTATTTCTCGACATTATAAATGCTGGGACTTACTTATGGCAGATTATGGCTTATTGTGCATTTGGACTTACACCTACATCCATATAAAGTCCAATCCAACGAAAACAAAACTTTCTTCAGCGACGAGGCGCATTTCTCTCTCGAGCGATACGTAAATAAGCAAAATCCCCAAATAATTGGATTTTTTTTTTGGCCTGCAATTGGAGAACACGACTTGTAAAAAATTGTTTAAAATATATTTTTTTCCGTTTATTTGGAAACCATAAAATGGGTAAACTTTTTATTTATTTAACTATAAACTTTTATGTCCTCGAATATCTCTTATTACATCTTGCAAGTGCTGTAACAGTACGCTATATATCTAAAAATGTTATACCTCAAAATAAATTCAGCACTAAATATTTCAAATTGCTATATACTCGTCCATAAATTCCTTAAAGTAATTAATATTAATGCTAATGACATAACTTTAGTGTCGTCGATCTAATCGAATAATAGCATTAAACTCGCCCTCATCAAATTAATACAATTTCCTTGTGACAGCTGAAAAACGAAATCTAAATGCCATCTACTAACTAACGGTACTGTACAATCGTCGCATGAGCAGTAAATAACTTTAATGGCTAAAGTATGAGGCCAACGACATGAAAGTATTAAATTTAGTCCAGCTTAGCTTAACACGAAATACCGTTTAACAGTCGTGGAGTACCTTTGCGTGTTGGCCATACATAAATAATGATTATAGATTGAAATTTGAACTTCAAACGCCAAAAACACGCAACCATACTTATGCGCGAGTATTTAGTAGCATACTTTTAGGCGCTTATGCAAGTAAAATTAAAAACTATAAACACAAATGTGTCACACACCGGCGCGAAGATATGTATGCGAGGCGGAGTGTGCGTGCGTGTGATTAGCTAACACACATACAAATACACAAATGAACACTCGCTTAAACGCAAACACTTTGTACTTTGTATTTGGAAAAAATATTTAAATAATTTATGTGGCTTTTTTCTTGCGGCATGCGGCGTGCGGCTTTTTCATGCGCCAACGCTCACATAACCACAAACTTATATTACTACCGCAGGCGGTTTGCCTACCTTTTTGCGTTTCGGCTTTGACTTTACTGCGCATGCAGACGGCGTACTTTAACGGTCACGAACTCATTGCTTGGAGCTGTCGTCTAAGTTCGAGTTGCTTGAATTAAATTGAATGGAGTTGACGAGACGCATCTAAATGTAGGCTTCTTACGTCTGTCTGTCTGTCTGTCTGTCTGTCTGTCAATCTGCTTGTTTGATACTTGTCAGCCAGTCTGCCTGTCGTCGGCTATAATTTTTGATAATTCAATTAAGATAACTTTTTGATTCAAATGCCGTAAAGACAAGTGTCCTTGCTCGCTTGCTTTGTTGGTACTGAGTAGTACTCTTTAGATCTCCAAACTACTTTGCTCGTTTTAAGTACTTCGTTCTTTTTGTCTGCTATAGTTTTCATCAACGTCTGGACGCATTTGATTCAATTAACATTTAGTCGCTTAAAGCGTTTAAAATGCAAGAGGGAGCGAGCAAAAAAAAAAAACTTTAATATAATCATTTTACTATAATATTTATCAGATAAGTTAATATAAGTATAAATAGCTTTATGTTGCGTACGTGTGTATGTGTGCAAGTCTTTGTTTAGTCTGCTCAAAAAGCCAAATTATATTAAAGTGTTGAAAAAGTTTGAAAAATAAAATTTTATGTTTATTATATTGCTAATAATGTGAACAATACTTGAGAGGACCCTCAGGTTATTGTTGTTTTTGTGTTTGCGACGTTTTTACTTTTACTTTTGTGTTTGATTTTAGAGCAGTGAAAGTTTTTTATACACTTTATTCTTTCCTGAAACATATAGAATTAATTAAATGTTGATAATATTAATGGTGAATAAAATTTCTAAATATCATAAATATTTACTTCATAAAATAATATAAATATTTTTTTTGATCATAGAATCCTATCTAAATTGAAGATTTATATATTTTCTAAAGACAGGGAATGTCAACCACTCCAAGTGCATTTCTGACATGAAATAAAACGCTCCTCTTAAGAATCCTTATCCTACCGGAAGCAGCTTCGGAGAAACTCTGAGTGAACCCTATTATTGAAGAAAAAAAAAATGAAGATGCATATAAGAGATCTGAGCAGGAGCTCGAACCTCCATTATTTTGACTTTGTAGTAATCTGAGATTTTTTTCCGCTTAAATCTTCCTTTCAAACTATAAACAAATAAATAAAGTCACTAGAGATCAAGTCTGGCCTGCATGATTTTGATAATTAATAAATGATTTAAGGGAGATGGTTGTCTAGAATTTTCAAAAAATCGTTTCTTTCTTTTTTGAATATTTCAAAAGCATAATATTTTAAGATAATGAAATCTACAGTATTTTCGGTTCTGCAGGCCTATAAACAGGTAGCGGCCGCTCGTTCGACCTCAAACTTTAAACTCGTTTTTCTCAGAACAACTTTTTTCTGCACGCGCAGGTAAAAAAAGTATTCATCCGAATGATCTGAAATTTGAACACATTATTCAGTACACTAGTAGCTGCGTCCAATAGCATAAAAGTTTTATTATCTTGATAACTTCGTACCTTTTTAGCTCATAGACTTAAAAAAAATAAACTTGTTTCGGTTATCGAAATTCAAAAATTCACTTTTTTTCTAAATATTTTTTTTTCTTGGTACGGGATATATTTAGCTACATTTATACAAATTAATAACCTTATTGGTTTTTGTGTATCAGATAAGTAAATACAAGCGCCTGCGCCACCCACATCTAATTTTTTGAGAAGGTCAACTTCAGGACCAATTTTAAAACAATTAAAATTATTATTATTTTTTAATTATCTAACTATTTTTGTATTCAATATAAGTTGTAAAATATACCTAGAAAATTTAAATATTTTGTTCATTGTTATCATCTTCTAAAATATTGAGAATGCTTGAAATTTACGGTCTATAGATCACCAGCTACCTTTAGAGTATCTATTTCTTCTGCGAAATCGCCATTACTGCTTGGCTCTTGTGAAGTGACACGTTGTTTTGTAAGAATAATACATCCATGGTTAAGTTTGATCCACGTGAATATTTTCCAGTAAATAGAAATATCCTTCTGACGCTTGATGATCCGAAAAATCGTTTTCAGTAATCTATATGATATAGTCTAACGATTTCGTTGACTTTAATGCCAATATGTATTTGAATTTACATTATACATATACATATATATATATATATATGTAACTAAAGGTATATGTATATTTATGACCCAATCACATTCTGAACAAATCGAGTACAAGAAACCTATGTGATATAGTATACTAATCTGATCAGTTTCTACAAATGATCAATTCATTACAAAACCTCACCCGTATGCTAATCTTCGTTTAGATATCTCAAAAGGGAGGCTAGTTTGCGCTCAAATAGACGGTCGGATAGACAGACGGGCATAAGGACATGGCTGAGTCGGTATAAATTTTGATGGGTCTTGCTTTTCTTCTTCTGGTACTTATATATACTAAATACTACTATAACATATGTACTCATTTAAAGAAATCTTGCGCGAAGTGTGCGAAAAGGTAGTCACATTTCACCACTTTTGGATATACGAGAGCGTTTCAATATATTGATGATGATTACTTCTGCGTGCGCAACGTGATGCATCTGGGTACGCTAGCTGATGTGCGGTCTAGCTCGCCGATATGTTGCCTTACGTAAACAAAAAATTAAATTTAATCTATTCCGCATGAATGATACTAACCAACTAACATTTCCTTTAACTCAGCCATTTGCCCTTTTCTTCACATCGTAAAACTTTTCCGCTGACCCCACCCAACCGCATGATTTGTCTAGGTTACTTTTTTGTTTAACCGGCTTTCATGCTCCCACACTTCTTTGGCTGACATCAGCACTTCCTCTCAGCCCCTAGATTGGGTATTTTCCGCCACCACATAATCCCATCCTTACAAACCTCCAAAGTTCCCTCTCATTCAGTCCATTCGGTCTCCCACTTCCACTCCCACAGGAAAATCAAATAAAGTCACACCCTACGAGTAGGCACGTTGGCTTTATGGAGGCACCTAGTCCAATTGTGTGCAACGAATAAGATGCGGGGTGGTTCACAATAAATGTGTGGAAAAATTACGTAAAAAGAGGATGGCTGATGAAACGTGAACGAATGATCTCGTTCCAAAATATTCGAAAATTTAATCTTTTTTATTTTCGTTTATAAAATTACTATGATCATCGTTGATTTATTTTATTTCGTCGGCTCTTGATGAGAGCATGAAAGCCAGAAGATGAAAAAATTTGTGAACTTAGCTGCAGAGTTTAGAGGGCGTTCAGAAAGTAATATATGTCATGGTCAGGGTTGTACTCGCTATGTTAATTGAGAGACATGTCAACCACATTGGTAGATACCGAATCACTCAACAGACAAGTATTTGTGGCGCAATCTTAATGCTGACGATCTTCACAGATTATTTGTTCAATTTCTTCGACCGTCTATATATATATATATATATATATATATATATATATAAATCTTCCGTACGTGTGTTAGTAATTGAACTCCTCATAAACGGCTGGACACAATCACAATCCGGTCAACTAGATATTGTTTTTCTTTCTTAAATTATTTCTTTAAAATTTTTTGTTGATGTTAGCAAAAAAAGTTCTGTTTTAGGAATACAATTTTTTCGATTAAAACAAATATTTTGACATTTGTTCATACAAGTTTATGTAGGTTTTATTGATATTTTTTAATGGTGTAGCCAAGCACCTAGGGTCTGCTAGTAAGATTAACCCTGTTCAATGGTATTTCATAAATCATACTGACTTATTCTATGCCCTAAAACTTATATGATACATTCATCATTCCATTAATATGGCCTTAGAAATAGATATACAAATTTTATGAGAATGAGTGCCTCGTATGCGAAATATGAGTTAAGCTTTGTTAAAAAAAATGTACAATTAATTGCGTACTGACTTAAATTCGGACACAGAATTTTGAAATTCAAAGCCTAAAAGAAATAAATCCTTATCAAACGTAATCCAGACAGGATCTAGAAAGACATCTAGAGGTGTAGTGTTCGAGGGTAGTTTGATAAGTCAGTTTTTAAATAAAACATATTTATTTCGGCAAATAAGAATATTATTTCTCAGCATAGTCTCTTTTTTACTGTATGCATTTAGTGCTGTGTTTTTTAAATTTTTGTTTTCCTTCCAAATGATAGGTTTCCTCAAGGCTCTCGAAATAGGCGGTCGTATCTGCTATGACTTCTTCATTTGATCCGAATCTCCAGCCATTTCATCAGGTTTGGAAGCAATCAATAGACGCAGGGGGCTAAATTTGCATAATATGCTGAAGGGGGTTACAGTTCGTTGCGCAATTTATGAATGTTTGCCATGGTGACTACACACGTGTGCATCCGTGCATTATCCTGATGGAACAGCACTTTTTTTTCGTCAAATGCGTTAGTTTCTGCTTCAAGTCAATATCGCAATATCATATTTACACTTTCAGGGTAATTGATGTGAATGCTACCTCGTGCAACCTAAAAAAGTGTGTCCATGATATTGTTGGCCGACAGAACCACTTTGGCCTTCTTTCAACCGAAGAAACCCACTGCCTGATGTGGCGTGGTGGATCCATATTTCTGTAACAAAAAAAAAAAAAAAACGGCGCATTTGTTTGGATTGCGATTGTTCATTGCCAAACACTCTTTTGATGTGGTTACATGGTTGCGTCTTAAATTCCAAAAGTCACTGACTTATCAAGTAGACCTCAAATTATTTTTAGTTTATTCTCATCTGGATGACATATATACTGTTGAATTCAAAAAAAAAAAAAATAATAATAATAAAAAAAATATTGAGAACATTCTCAGCAACATTGGTGTAAATAATTATTGTTTTCAATTAAAAAAGGGATAAACATTCCTCCCACAAAACTTAAAATTACCCAAATTCGTTTAACATGAAAATATTGTTCAAGTTTTTCTGTTAAATTAAATGCTATGTATGTGTATGTGCGCCCACAAAGTACCAATTTTCCAAGAAATTTTACTTATTAGTGTGTTGTAAACGTTAGGTAATTAAAACTAATTATAACAAACTGCTCTTTTGTAATGTATATAAATGATAGTCGAGAGCGTTAGTTGCGTACCTCTCCCATGCAGCATTGAATTACGCTTGTGTGTGTGTGTGAGCGTGTGTATTTAATGAATATGAGAAGGTAACTTTAGCCTAAAACGCCTAAAAGCATATGTGAAAACTTTTTCAATTTAATAAATGCATATATATATACGCATATGAGTATAAATAATTTAATAATATACCGTTAGTATGCCTGCCTATGCATACGTTTGATGTATATATTTCATTACGCTCTTATATTTAATAAGAGAGCGGTTGGCCACATTAATTTCCAACGAAAAAAGGACTAGCCTTTATCTAGACCTTTTGTCGGCATTAAAACAATATTGAAGCACTTTCACTCGCACGCAAATACACATATATACACATACCGGGGCTGTCGCACCCAAAGTAATTTACATCAAAGGTTAGATGGACTCATTCTGCACAACTCACAAAACCATACGTTCATTTGAGCACATTTATTGTATTCAGTACAAAAACAATATATTTTTTAAGCTGATATGTAATATGAAATTATTTTTTTCTATTTAACATAGTTTATTAAGTTCTTTCATTATTAGCAAAATGTAATGTAATGGAAACCTTAATGAAAATCTCTAAGCAAGTACACCCATATATGTTACATATATAAAATTAAGAGCATATTTGCTAGGAGATTTTCAAAAAGGCTTCATTTGCACCTGATTAACTAAACAACAAGGCAATGTATGGCTCATATTCACAACTAACATATAATAATTTATCGTAGTATATATGTATGTGCACGATAAACATTCTAATTTCACATATGCATGCATGTACAATATACAATTCATGTGCTTGTGTGGTAATCCTTTAAACTGTTTTGGTTTGAAAATATTAAATGAAACCTAAAAAAAATAATTAATATTGAAAATGTGCACTAAAATAATTTACATACATCCATATACAGGGGGGCCATTTTTATTTCGGGATTTGAGAATAAAAACAAATATTATTCACCAAAAATCGGTTTATTAATTTTCAAAATATTCTCCATTAAGATCTATACACTTTTGCATACGTCTGAACCACTCTGGTTGAGATATTTAATGGGCAAGATTAACCCTTTCAAATGTTGACCGCGGCTACGTCTCAGATTGCCCATCCGTTGAGTCCAATTGTCGATGACTCGTTCGAGCATTTCGACTGATAACTGGCGAATGACACGCGTGGTGTTTTGCTGCAGGACCTGAAAAATGCCAGGAAAAACTCTAACGGTCTGATATCACACGATTTTGGTGGAGCTTCAATTTCAGTCATCAAATAGTCGGTTATCATGGCGCGATAACGGTCAGCATTGACGGTTACGCTCTCGCCGGAATACTTTTTGAAGAAATATGGACCGATGATTCCAACGGCCCACAAACCACACCAAACTGTTGTTTTTTTCTGGATCAAATGACAGCTCTTGAATCTCTTAAGGTTTCTCTTTGTCCCAAATGCAGCAATTTTGCTTGTTTATATACCCATTGAGCCAGAAATGAGCCTCATCGCTGAACAAAATTTGGCTCGAAAACGTCGGATCTTCTTTAAACTTCTCAAGAGCCCAAAGAGCGAAGCGATGTCACTTGGGAAGGTCGAGCGGCTTCAGTTTTTGCACAAGCTGTATTTTGTACGCTTTCAATTTAAAATCTCGACGTAAAATGCGCCAAGTCGTTCCATACGGCAATCCAAATTGTTGCGAACGGCGCCGACTCGACTCTCCAGGGTCTTCGTGTACACTCTCAGTTACCCGCTTCTACGCTTGCTGGACTGGCCTATTGGGTCGAATATTATCCAATAATGAATGCTGGGTCTCAAGATAGGTGACGGAGTTGCGAATAGTACGCTCAATTGTCCAATTATGTTGATCATAAGTTGAGCGAAGCGCGCGAAACACATTCCGTACAGAAAATGAATTTTCGTAATAAAGTTGAAGGATTTGTTAAGTCGTAGGTCTTTTTATGATGAAATGCCAAACAATACTTTACAAAAGTAAAGAGACAGCATGACACGACTCACTCGTAATCTGTCAAAAAAAAAAAAGTACCTCTACTTCGATCACCTTTTAGTTATTTCAACCTCATAATATCTCACATCACATTCTCTGTTTGCTCACAGCAACAATAGTTACCAGAACAACAATTGTTTCTGGGCGACCTTCACGTAGTTCATCTGGGAAAAATGTTCGAGCTCGAATGAATTTACCTAATCGTCGATAAACGCTCTTCTTCGATGGAGATTTATTGCAAAATAGTTATTTAAGTTCATCAGTGCACTTTTCCTGAGATAATTCACGTCAAAATGTAAAAAATAATTGGTCGAAAATGCGTTTAATTCTATTTTTTTGGCCTAGATGAACATTTAAAATTACAGTAAACAACACAAATAGCGCTCGTATGTTAGAGTTTTCTGAGTATAAATAATATCAAAAATATCAAAATTTACGATAAAGTTGTCAGTTGCCAAGTTGTAAGGCTGATGGCTGCCAAATCCCAATATATAAACGGCAGCCCACGTATAAATACATAGATATATGTAATAGTGTGTATGAACACTCTTTGAATCTCAACTTTACTTAAGTATTTGCATACGTAATTAGCATAATGAAATTAGCAAACATAAACTCACAAAATTAACCGAGCAGAAGAAATTCGATTTAAATATTCAAGGTGAAAAGTGTTGAGGTTTGCATTTTATTTCTTTGCCTTTGTGCAAGTACTATACTCGTATGTATGTATTGTGTCTGCGTATGTGCGCCGATATGTGCGTGGAAATAACCTTTGGATATTTTGGTCAAATTGAGGTGCTAAATGCATTGTTTGCATTTATTAATATGTATGTTTGTATGCATGCACTTGAGCTTAGAAGTTCGAAGTGTTTATGGTTAAAATTCGGCAAAATGTCGAATTTTTATTATATTTTACATATAAACTAAGCGGATTACCATTATTAGTTCGAAATATTAACAGATTTATTTGAACAAGCTGGGAAGCATACTTATAAATAGTATATATGCATATATACATATGCTAGAGTGAAGACTCTTATCGGTAAATAAATTTTATCTGTCATCAATGTTTAATATTGTTCATAAAAATCCATTAGCCATCATATATATTCGATTAAAATTGGAAAGATTTTGTATTACAGATGTTTTGAAGAAGATTCATACATAGTTAGCTTAGCACATGCCTAAAAAGTAACAGGTCAATTGAAAAGTCCCCGGCCCACCATAGCAAAACACAACTCTTCAACTTTTCGATATCATTTTTGTAGTACGATTTCCTATGCTTCAAAGAACTCCTAAGTTTCGGCGATCACCTCTTCATTCCGCGAAAATTTCTTCCCAGCGAGCATTCTTTTGAGGTCTGAGAACGGTAACTTGTCACTGGGGGCCAAATCTGAAGAATATCGCTATCGATATCACTGACTTGTGATACGGTGCAATGTCAGCACTTTCTTTTTCTTCAAATGCGGCCGTTTTTCGGCGATTTCGTCCCTTTTTCAAGATATTCAATGAAAATTATTCCATGCGCATCCCAAAATACAGACGCCTTAACCTTTCTAGCCGACTTTTGAGTTTTTCCATGCTTTGGAGCGGATTCATCGTGGGCAGTCGACCCGGATGACTGTCAATTGGATTTCGGAGCGAAATGATGGAGTCTTGTTTCATCCATTGTAACATATCGACGAAAATAGGATGTGTTTATTAAGCTTTTAAAAGTTGCTCTTCCCGACTACCCTGAGAAATAAGAATTTAAATATCGCCTGTGCTCTGTTCTCGATTGTCACTTACTGGTTTAAGTCAACCATTTACAAATCCTTGAGGTTCAGTTTACCTAGCCACAATATTTCGAAATCTCGTGTTTCCAAGTCATTAAGAATAATACATAGATAAAGAGTTTATTGACTTGAAATACGATGCGTTTAGGCATGTGGCTGGGTACAATTTAAAAATAAAATAAAAACTGAAGTGATCGAATGTTCCCAGAGTATGGAATATACATGGGTTAATTACTTAAGTGAGGGAGAAGGGGAAAATCATCTGCAAAATTTGGAAGACGTGAGTTCCTTAGACCACAATGAAAGAATTCAACACATTTTCTTCCTATTTCGAACATATTTACAAATACAATATTTAAAGATATAAAAAATATTGATACAAATCTAAAAAGAAAATATACGACTGTTACAATATAAAACTTTGGTTTTACAGATGTTAATTTTTGCCACTGTATGAATGACGAGGTTGGTTCAATGTGGGCAACGGTCTGTGACAACTTCTCGCTATCAGTATTATATTACCGTTGATCTTTATCTGTGAGAATAAAAACAGTTATAAAGATATTACTGAGCACGAATTAATTGCATTTAATACTTTTATTTATTTATCTGAAAATATTGCAGAAATTACAAGAAATGGTAAAATGTAAGCAAACAATTTCTTTTTTGCACCTTCTGTGTAGAGATTCTTTACTAAATAAGTTCAAAAAATTATATTGTTACTTCCAAAAATAAAAATAAAAAAAATTGGAAAGCTTAGTCTTCAGGATTTCTCAGTTCTGTAGGGTTAGCAGTAGTCAGCGATCACAAGCTTAGCCCATCACCTTAGGTACCTCTCTTTCATAATGTTTCTAGTCCTGGTGAAGCCGGTCCTCCTTTTGTTTTTTGCTATACGAACCAATATTCTCTGAAAACTGTTTAAGCTGACTCTGAAAACAATGCACTTTGACGGACATATTACATCCTTGGCTTTTGAAAAAGTCTAGCCTGTTTTTAACAATTTCAGAGTAGTGGTAATTTCCCCAAATCATTTTTCAGTAACTTCAGCAGACGAATTCCATGCAAGTAGTTCCAAACTGGTTATTGAAATTGCGAAATCAAAATTTTGTGAGCCATCAATAAGGCCCGTTTTTATCCCTTCTATCTTTAGACCGAGAAACTTTCTCCTTATTTAAAAAAAGCAGTTTCTATTTTTATCTACCGCCTTCCTCTCAGATACATTAGGTAGTTCAGGATCCCTTATTAAATCGTCTAATTCGTAGGTAGGCGTTTCAGCCATGCTGATGCTAAATCTTCCATGTCACAATCACTAGACACTTACATAGCTTGCTTTCGTCTACAATTTTCCACTTGAAATACAAAAAAGAAAAAAAAACACTTCTTATGAAATCTGTTAAAAGTTTCCTGAACTTTAGACGTGTATTTCTCACAAATATATAAAACAAAACATATTTACACCATTCAAATAATTTCTTGATATCAAACTTGATATTAAAATCATCTATTTATAGGATGGTACTAGTACTAGACCAGACTTGATAAATAATATTTCTCATATCTGAGAAATCGGTTTAATTAAGCTAAATGTTATAGTATTTTGTTGATTTTCGGTACCAAAATTTGTTTGTACATATGTGTATAATACCAAACACACTTCTGATTATAACTGGTTTCAAAAATAGATCTGCTTACAAAAGCTTGAATGAAATATCTCAAAACCTGAGGGACTAGTTTGAATTCAAACAGACGGACATGGATAAATTATTTTGGATCATTGATCGTCCTTCTGATCTGAAAATATTTTTAATAAAATTGCTAGTTCATTAGCTAGTTTCTTCATTTTTAAGATATATTAGGAATCACAATGAAACTATAATGCACTGATAATATTAGTTTTATTAAATACGTTCAGTCAAAATGGTTGAGTATAACCAGGACAACATCCACCTGCTAATTGTATTAGTTATTTTATTTTTATATAATTAATTTATCGCTTTTAAATAGATATGTATTTGAGCATTTATCTATATAAATATTTATGGCTTTTAATGCGGTAAATCTATACTAATAAATATCTGTATTTATATATTAACCACGAAAGCAGAATTGCACATTAATATACTAGAGAAGGCACAAGCTAATATATTTAAGTAATGAAATTCAAATACTTGAGAAATAATTCAAAAGTAGCCGGAAAACTAAAGGCTAAAACTACGCAGGGAATCGTCTCAATGATGCAATATATACATACTCATTCACGCCATATGACAAAATGAACATATTTCGGAAAGTATGTACGTATGAGTACTTAATTTTATATATATATTTAAACAAACAGACCTGCTTAAGACACACAAGTGCATGAAAACACATACAGACGAGAGGTAAAGGTAAATGCATAATATTCCTACTTGAAATTATTGCAATAATATCAGTTTACAGTATATCTGCAAACGAGCTCATTAAGTAAATATGTATGTACATATAGTAAATACATTGATATAATCACACAAAAATGCTCGTCAGATGAACATTGGAGTATTTTACAATGTAGAACAATGTACAATGTTAAATATATAGATTTCTTTATGATACAAAAATGAGGTAGTTAGTTCCAATCAAATTGTTTAAAATTTTATACCTAACCGGCATAAATGGATTTTTCGACTCTTGCATTATTTTTGTGCTACCAATTTCGTTAACTATAGAATAAATTTTTTTAACAATAATAAACAAAATGAAAAAATATAATTGCAAACAAAGAAAATGAGGAAAAGAAAGACATACTCATGTGTATTGCAACCCTTTGAATTCTAGTTTATGAAATGAATAGAAATACAATTATTTTCAGGTACCATTAGGGTTTTTTTTTATTTACTATATTTTTAGAAAATGTCAACGTTTTTAAGCCAAAATTAAATTGTCAAGTGCAAAATTTACTTCCTTTTTTGTATCATGGAAATTTTTATCCGAGTCATGCCTATTTTCGTCTATGTGTTGACCCAGAAAAATGTGTTGTAGTTGTATGTTCACCTAGACAAAAACATACGTACATAGAAACGTACAGAACTTCAAGCAAATCGAACAGCACTTATTTGTCTAGACAAAAAAAATATATTCGATAAAACAATCCGACCATAAAAGTATTTGTCTCAATAATATCGGTTCTGTAGACTAAACTAATTCTAAATATTTTTGAATCGGTTCTAGACCAATTTTCCGAAGCAAAAAGGGTATCCTATGTAAATTTAGGCGAAAAACTACATGTGTATTAAATTTCAAGTAAATTCAGAAATACATAAGATTTTTTTTCGTTTAATCAGCTTCCCGAAAACAAAAACAAAAAACAAAAAACAAAAAAAACTGGAACACTATCCGGACTCTAATGAGGTCATCCTGAAAATTTGAATAATACAGTAGAGAAATCTTATAAGGTACATACAGACAAACATTCACTTATATTGTGACGGAAATTCTTAGTACAAAGGACAGACGAAAAGAGCGGCAGCAACTACTGAAAGCATATGAATAAGCGCTCGACCGGAATGTTTGGATCAGCGTTTGGTATAAATGGAGCGACTGCAGCTATCGCAGAAATCGAGTTGAAGACTCAGTAGTAATAACACTGGAGAAAAGTAAAGTGGAAAATAAATAATTATGTGACAAAGATTTGTAAAGTAAACCACTGTTTATAGGCGGCCGAGTGGTTAGCATTGCGTACTGACATTCGGAAGGCCGGGGTTCGAGCCCAGGTTCGAGCAACATCCAAAATGATAGAAAATTTTTTTTTCTAATTGCGGTCGCCCCTCGGCAGGGAATGTCAAGCCCTCCGAGTGTATTTCTGGCTCCTCATAAAAATCCATCAGCCGTTCGGAGGCGGCTTAGAATAAACTGTAGGTCCCTCCATTTGTTGGTAAAAACATCAAGACGCAAAAACCACAAATTGGAGGAGGAGCTCGGCCGAAAATCGCTTCAGCGGTTACAAAGCGCCAAATATATATATATATATATATATAGTGAAGAAAATTGTAATTTATTGTGGACAAAATAAACCTTGAGTAAATTCCTGACGATTAAGAGGCCAACCAAACCAATCTTGGGAGTTTTGTATAGCAATACAGTGATCATATTCGAAGAATTTGGGAAATCAACGAGTGTAGCTACGAAAAACGTTAAAATATATATAAATATATAAATGTGCATATTAATATGCCTATATCGTTCTATAAACGAACTCATGTTTGAATATGTGTAGTAAATATGAAATATCAGGAATCTACTATTGTTATCTAATAACGGAAGCTAAAGACTCTATAATATGCGATTATGTATTAATATTTACTTATACATATTTACCAATATGAACACATATCACTGAAATCAATACAAGCAGCTTAAGAACTTGAATATATACATATGTAGATATCTAAGTATGTTGATTGAAGTTGAACACAAAATCTAGTTTCAAGAAACCAATTTGATATAAATATGTATATGTGTGATAAATCTTCACCTTCCGTACTGTGAAGTAAGGCATATGCAATTTTTTTTTCGATTTTAAAAGTTGTATTTTATCTATCCCGTTATTCAAAATCGTAATTTATAATTGTTTATTGATGAAGACAGCACTTGAACAATTATATGTAGTTGAGGTCTTGCTCAAGCTAGAATGTTTTCATCCATGCGTGCGACATGGCCTATCCAATGTAACAACTTTTTAGTTAAGCTACGTCAATGTCGTCGCAGATCTCGTACAGTTCATCGTTCCTTCGTCTGCTATATTCGTCATTGCAAATGTGCAAAATTCCATAAATTGTTCTCAACAAAACTTTTTTTCCACAAAACTCCAGCGCCGACTCATCAGATGATGTCATCGTTCAATCTTCGGCACCAACATAGCATCACGGAAATGATGAGCCACTTGTATATTGTAAATTTTATTCATTAAGAAAGAACTTTACATTTCAATGGCATACTTAGTCCAGCGTAGCACCTGTTGGCAAGAGTGATTCTGCGTTGGATTTCTGCTGAAATTATGTACAACTTCAAAATTATGACTGTCAACTGTGACGTAAGAATTAAGATGTCAATGACTTTCGGTCACCACATTATCCATTTGGGTCTTTAAAGCGTATATGATCTTGAAACTTTCTGTAATTTGGCTTCCCAAGATCTTCATACCCAGGCGTTTTGACATCATTCTATTTCTGTGTACAAGTTCATCGTGCTTCCCACTTCAGTTTAAGGTATGTTTCTTCAATCGTATGAGTAGGTATACTCATAGCGCCACAAATTTTGCTGGCCTTATCGACCTTTGGCGACTGTACGCAGGAAGCTAGAAATGCTTCTTACAGCTCTCTTATAGAAAATCTTCTCAAAGAACTTTCGGCATCATGTGAAACTTTTTCATAAATAAATTCGTAGTCAAGTAAAATAAACTACGCGGAGGCGCAGGACTCGGAAAATTCAACATCGAATTTCAGCATTTTTTATGGACACTGTAGTATAGTAACATGGACGTAATCATTTCCGTCCTTATCCCATTCCATTGGTGGCGATATAATCTTTAATTCTACCACCGCTCGCAGTCGTACCTCTGCTGAACAGGCAATACAGCAAGACTTCAGTCAACCCTGAATACTCCACAGCCCGGCATGCGTTCAATCGCTCAAATTTTTTCTGCTCTCTGAGAGAAATTGAGCTTCGCTTCGAAAATCGTCTTTTATTTCATTTAATTCCTTGAATGCGGTCTTGTAATAGCTTTCGAAATGTTATTATTCCAGCCACAATAGAGCCATCAAAAAATCATAATTTTTAAATACGAAGATTTTTATTTGGAGTTTCTCCTATTTTCAGAAATTTTTCTTGCCTTTGAAAATTGGTTTAGAAAAATTAAATTTTTAAATTTACATTGAAATGTAACTTTTGGTATTCAAAAAATAATAATTTTCGTAATTGAAGCTTATGCTTCGCTTACAGCTGCTGAAATATATAAAAAAAACACCTACGCACAAATATACTTAACATCAACGAGTTATATTTAGATTTCGCTGCTTGTGCAGACAGTTTTTGCACAATTTAACTTGGTAGTTGCTTATCAAAGCGCCTAAAAGCATGCAAGCGACATTTACTCGTATGCATTCCTTTAACTCTACTGCGTACATATAAAATATATACCCAATAAACACTGAAAATCTAAATCACTAAATCTGATTCGTATTAGAATTAGAAGAAAGCAATGATACTTAAAATCTCTATTTTGTGACGATAGATCGACAAATGAGATGTCATTGTCGTCTAACTTAATAGCTGAGTTTTTGACTTGAGATTATTAGTTCTTTTGTAGGTGGTTCAAACAATTTTTTGTGCTTAAAATTTTTTTATTTAATGAAAATAATATCTATGAGTTAAAACCATTGTATACCAATTTGATATCAATTTGAATAGTTCTGATGCTTTCTTTTAGCCTTAGAATTTACTAAAAAATATTTTCTTCACAAATGTAAAAGTAAAAGTATAAGCATATGCCACCTGCTTCAAAACTCAAATAAGATAATACAATATAACGGTGATTTGGCTTACGAAGGGCATCGTGCGTATTAGAAAATATTGATACCCAAAATATAATTCTATGCTGCAAATTTCAGATGTCTTTCTTGTACGATTTCTGAATAAATCAACAAAATCGAAACATTAAGAAAATATGTTTTCCTCAGCACCTCAGTTCAAAAGATTTCTCGAAAAAAAAATTTTGTTTTCAGTGAAAAAAAAAAGTAAGATTGGTACGATATCACTCACTTTTGGGCTGAAAAGTAGATGGAGTTCAAAGTCTTACCAAAAATGACTTGACTTCCAAATAAGGGACCCTCTATTTTTGACCGTTTTTTGGCTTAATGTATATAACAGGTCAATTGAACCTGCCTACCATGGTAAAACACATTTTTTTGGCAAAACTCTTCTTTTTATTCAATATAGTTCTCTTCAAGGGTGATACACTAATTACATCGACCCTTCAACTACCATTTTTGTATTACGATTTGTCCTTTGCTATTATTTGCTATTATGAATAGGCCTCAATTTTGGCGATCAACTCATCATTCAAAAATTTTTTCCCAGAGAGAATTTTTGAAGATCTGCGAATAGGAAATGGTCGCTGAGGGAAAGATCTAGAGAATACGGTAAATATGGAAGCAAGTCGAAGCCCCGTTCACGGATTTTTGTCATCGATTTCACTGACTTTTTACACGGTGCATTGTCTTGGAGAAACAGCACTTTCTTTTTCTTCAAACGCGGCCGTTTTTCGTTGATTTCGTACTTTAAACTGTTCAGTAACACTATGTAATAGTCGCTGTTGATGGTCCTTCGTTTTTCAAGGCAGTCAATGAAAATTATTCAATGCGCATCCCAAAATACAGGCCCATAGCCTTGCCAACCGACTGTAGCGTTTCCCCATGCTTTGGAGTGGGTTATTCGTGTGCAGTCCCGTCTGATGACTGTCGATTGGACTTCGGAGTGAAATGATGCAGCCATGTTTCATTCATTGTCTTATTTGAAAATCTCATAGCACTTCTCCGAATCATCAATTCGTCGTTGTTTTTAGTCAAAAGCGCGGCACCCACCTTGCATATAGACTTCTCATATTCAAATATTCGTGAATAGTTTGTTGTACATGTTCAGTTGATATCTTTAGAGTGAGGGCTATTTCACTCAATTTCAAATTAAGGTCATTAAAAATCATTTTGTGTATTTTTCTGTTGTTTTTGTTGGTAACAAACTGTTTTGGGCGTCCAATGCTTTCACCGTCTTCGGTGCTCATATCACCACGTCTAAACTTAGCATACTAATTCTTGATCGTTGATTTTCCTGGAGCAGTGTCCGAAAGTTCGTCATCAAGCCAAGTTTTGACTGTATTTTTTCCCTTCATAGCAATATTTTATCAACACGCTTCACTCCTTTGCAACAATTTTTTCACTATAACAAAAATTGCTTCACTCAAATCGCTATAATTCACAAAAGAATGATCCGACAGCTGTTCAATTTATATACGCGTTTTTTGAAAGTTAGGGCAAACTAAAAATCAATATGGATTAAATTCTTCCTAATTCCATCTATGTGTCAGACAGGCGACTTTTCAATTGATCTGTTAAATATCTGACGGATATTTCATTCTCGTTTTCACCTTGATAATAATTATTGTGCAATTCTTTACCCAAAAGCTGGTCTAACTTTTCGGAAATCCACTAGAAATCCCGCAAAACATTGCACTCACTGTTGTGTTCGTTAGGTAGTCACCTTAAGATGTCGCACAGCAAAGAAAGAAACCAACGACCAACAGACTGGCACAAATTTAGAAAGACAACACCAGCTAAGAAGGGGTTAAGTGCAAGCTACTCAACAGATATGCAGTGATGCTATTTTCTTCTTGTATGTGAATTTCTTGGAAATAACGGTAAAGAAACTGCAATGAAGTTGCAGCTGTAACGACGAGTAAGCATATATATGCGCCAGCAGCAGCTTACATGCCGAACTTGTGGCATATGTTTAGATTACTTGTTATCCTTTAAGGATAAGGCGTATTACCAGCAGCGCTAACAAGTTACTCATGTGGATGTACATGGTAAGCGCATGTGAGTGACTAAAATGAGTAGTACTTTAAGGAAATAGGGAGTTGAGTTGTAGGTGGATGCTATATATGTAAAATGATATGTATGCGTACGCATATGGGTATGCGCTTGTTAGTAACATGTCTGCCCGGCGGCAATTTTCAACATATACATTCAACAAAGCAAACATATGCCAGCAATAAGGGGACACCTACACTCAGCGCGAATGGCTGCTGTAGCATATAACAACACATACTCATGCGTACAACATTAAATATGTTGTTCACTGTAAACTGACGAAGAAATGTCGAAAGATTTAGACATGCAAATGTGGAAGGACATAAACTTGTGAATGCAACAGGAGCGTGAAATGTGTACCAGCAGCTGAACGAGAGTGAGAGAGAGTGAGAGAGAGAGAGAGAGAGCGGAGTGGGAGAGATGAGGGTTTATATAGTACATACACACATGGCCTGCGGACAAAAGGATACAACGGTCTCGCTGGTTATTTGTTTGCGGAAGAAAATATTTTCCTAGTGGTATTTACAGAAAAACAACGGTATGCTACAACGAATTTAACAAACATGAAGTGGATAATGTCAGGGTTGCCACAAATAAATGGACAAACAAATGTTGACAGTGCAGTGGAAACTGCAGTAGTAGCAAATTCAATGTTTGTTGCATACCTGCAGGCGTTTGAGTACATTTGTAATTTGTGTGCTTTGAACTAGCTAAGAAATTTGGTTAAGATGAAAGGGTATATATATAAGTATATACACACAAATATATATATGTTACACATATTATACAGCTATATATGCAAGAACAACTTTTGAAGTGAGAAAATTCTCCAGAACTTTGCTTCCACATGTAAAATGCTTGGCCGAGAGTATTTTTTTGTTTTTTGTTTTTAGAAAACAAGCAGAAGAGTTGGTTTAGTGTATATATGTGCACTGTTTGTATGTATATTTAGCAAGAGCTTTGTATTTTTGAGGTTAGTTATAGATATGCAAAGTTTTAGTAGAGGATTAAATTTACCTTAGGCAACTCTGTTGCCGCTTCAAATAAGATCAAAACAATGTCTATTTTTTTTGTTTGTTTGCTTGGATAAATCTGAAACTTTTCAAGAGACGAAAAAATATTTATTTTATATATACATTTTCAATTTCAGAGTACTTTGAAACTTAAAGTGTGCGCCGAGTGGCATTACTTTTGGTGAAACTCTTTCTCTCTCTTTAAATCAGTTCTACCAGCATAAGCTCTTTTTCATATGTGTGTATATATGTGTACATGGATATATGTGCATATTTAATAAGCTATGAGTAATTTTCATTTAATCCTTGACTGTATATAAGCTAAGCTCTTGTATGTATGTGTGAGTGACTGCAGCTCAAAATAAGCAAAGCAAAGTAAAGCAAAGTAAAATTTATAGCAATGAAACACTTAAGTGTGCTCTTTAAACAAAACTATTGCCAACTCGGCTTTACTCAAACCGAAGAAAATTTTTTTCCATTTTTTTTTATAAAAAAATTTACGTAGCCTTGCACATCCAGACCACAAAACGTGTGCAGTTTAAGACTTTGATGCAAATAGCGATTGACTTGTTTGCGTTCTTGCACTCTAAGCGGTCATTGACTGCGTTGTGCTTTAGAAGGCGCAGCGATGCGGAAGGCATGTACATTTTAAAGTTATATAATTATTAAAGTTAAAGGAAAGGGCGATTTATGCCAAGTCAAAGGAGAGGCTGTGCAAGTGTTTAATATTAAGGAATATTTCCACTTCTCTGATCAAAGCGCGTTTATTATGAATAAAAAAAATATTTTTTGGCTTAATTAACTTTGTTTGTAGCTTTATTTTTTAAATAAAAAAATAAAAAATAAAAAATTGAAAATACAAAAAGTACACTTTTTCACCTTTATTTAACTAAGCTATAGGAAGAACGCAAAATGCGATTTTTAATATTTTTTGTAAAGATAAAAAAGTTAAATTTCCTGAAAATTAGACTACAAATCGCATGATGGAGGGCTTTGTTTAAAAAAAAGGTTTTAATTAAAACAGTAACGAAATTTAAAATTAATCCTGAAAAATTTACCTCTTTTATCGCAATCATAATTTCATGAAAATTATAATAGGTGTCTTCGTTTCGTCACTTCCCCACTCGCTTTGCTTGAGCTCTGTTCGCCGGTGGAATAATTTGTACGTGAAAGCAATAATAATGTTACTAGGTTGGATTGGAGAGAAGAGAGTATGGCTACATTACATTGGTCTAATCGCTTAGCTAAAGTGTTGCCGAGTTTTGTTTACAGATTTTATACCAGTTTTACCATTGTGAAATGTTCAAATGCGAATGTAGTCAAACAATAAAATAAACAAAAAATATACTCAAACAGGAAACTAGATGAATTACATCACCAAAGGAAAATGAGAAATATTTTTGATATTTATTAGCGAATTGCTGAGTTTTTTTATGTATATTAATGAACTTTTTGGACTAATTGAATTAGTAAGTCTTAAGGTTTTTAACTAACGCTTTTTTTTGTGAAATAATTATTTTATGTGTGTTAAGTGAGGCCAAAAGAAAATAAAATTAATTTATCTAATTGCGGTCACCTTTGGGCAGGATATGTCAAGCCCTCCGATCATTTCAAGATGCAAAACCACAAATTGGAGGGGGAGCTCGACCAAAAATCTCCTCAGCGGCTACAAGGCCAAGACACATATACATATATTTCTGGTGAAATACAACTGAGCACTGAGATTTTTTCTTAATTTCAAGCATTTATTGCACTTTTGTCTTTATAACGGGTGATCCCTTTCGAGGTTCTTTACTCTTTTAAAGAAAAAAATACGGAAAATTCTAATTTAAAGGAGAATCTTTATTATCATTCGAAAGAACATTATTTGGCATTTGTTTCTTGAAGATTATGACTTTCAAATGTTGCCCGCATTTCAGATGGTCCATCCGTTGAGTCTAATTTTCGGTGACTCGTTCAAGCACTTCGACTGGTAACTGGCGAATGGCACGCATGAAAATTTGCTCCAAGGCATGAATCGAAGTGGGATTGTCCGCATATTCTTTAGACTTCACATATCTCCGCGGTGTGATATCACACGACCTTGGTGGCCAATCGACCGGCCCAAAACGTTAAATTATCAGCTCCCCAAAGTGTTCTCTCAATAAAACCATTGACGAGATTCAATTTCAGGCATCAACTAGTCGGTTATTATGGCGCTTTAACAGTTGCTATTGATGGACCGATGATTCCACCTGCTCACAAACCACACCAAACTGTTGATTTTTCTGGATGAAATGATAGCTCTTGAATCCCTTCAGGTTGTTCTTCGTTATTTACATACCCTTTCAGCCAGAAATGGGCCTCATCGCTGAAAAAATTTTGACTGGAAAACATCGGATATTCCTGCAACTTTTCAAGAGCCCATAGAGCGAAGCCATTTCGCTTGGGAAGGTCGAGCGGCTTCAGTTTTTGCAAAAACTGTATTTTGTAAGCTTTCAATTTAAGATCTCGACATAAAATGCGCCGAGTTGCTGCGAACGGCGCACAATCGACTCTCCACGGTCTTCGGCTCAGTAGGCCGATTATGTACCATAAGTAAAACGTGAATTTTCGTAATAAAGTTGAGTTTTTTTAATTGTTGTTCAGGAGTAAGTCTTTTCATGATAAAATCCAAAACAATACTGAACTAATATAACATGGCAAATTGACGCGACTTACGCGTGATCTGTCAAAAAAGGGCTGTTGAAAAATTTACCTTTACTTAGATCACCCTTTATTAAATTATTCTTCTGCACACAAATATTGGAGTAATTTATCTCCTCTTTACTATTGTCTGGTGATTTCCTTCACGTAGTTCATCTACCAAATTGTTTTCCAAGTTTTCATCTTGAGCTATTTCATTGGTTAAATCGTCATATGTTATGAAGAACGCAAAAACTAACGATTATATTGACAAAAAAAAACAGTAGTTTGCTTGTTCAAGACAATGTCATAGCCTTTTAATGCGCGTCTTTAATAAACCAAAAACGGTCTCCACAGCTATACGCGCCGTAGTCTTTAAAAGGTGGAACCGACCATCTTGTAGCGAGGTAAGCCGACTTACCCAAAATGAAGACATCATTTGGAAATAAGCTAACAGACTGTCTCTGTGCTGTAACGGAACGATTGAACCTTCGAAGAACAATCTGTGAAATGGTTATCCGAATTTACAACTGCTTAAAGCACTAGGCTATATGTGTGCTTTCAATTAAAATAATTTTCTTTACTTTCCTTTGGTGATTTAATGCAAGTGTTAAGTGTTGGCGAATCGAAGATGGCTTATGTTGTTATTTTTTTATTAATATTTTTTTTATTTTCTTTTATTTGACATTTCAATAATTCTATTTTTATTTATAATCAACTTTAATATTTTCCCATTTCGAACGGGTATTTTCGAGGATTTAACAATTGACTCATATCTGGTCAATCGTAGATTTTTTGTTCTTAAAAAGCACCGATAGGTTCCACTCAGTTTGTTGACGATAGGCTTTAGTCTTTCAGAAAATACGATCAGTGGGGCCTTATACGAGGTATTGAAGATAATTGGCACAGGTTTCCTTCTTCAAGTCTAATGGATAGAGAACGCTTAGATTTCATTCGTCGGCCGTGCATATTTGAATAGCTCTTCCGGTAATTATTCGGCCCTCGACGCTTTGTTGCTTTTCAGGTGGATAATTGCTATTCGAATTACTTCATAGTCAGATAACGGACCACTATTAATAAGTCATCAAATGGGGAATTGGATTCGCCCTCTCATGGATTTTAATTTTCACTGCTATGCAGTAGGCTGAGAAAGTGTTTTCATTCATAAATTCAGTACACTTTCGGCATCAGTCCCTAATTTGCTTCCTTGAGTCCTAAAAGAGCTTGCTCCAGCCTTGAAACCTTCTGTAAGTCGCCACATCTTTTCATAGAATTTTGGAGCATTACCCCTGTTGGCCACTTTCTCAAGATTTTCATGTTGCTGCTATATTGATAGTTATTCGCGTTGATGGTAGGTATTTCGAGCGTATGTACACTGGATACACGTTGTCTGTTTATCACACATAAGCGATCTGGTCGTAAGTTTTTCGATCCGAGGCCAGCCAAGTGGTTAGATGAATTCTCTGGTGCTGAAATATAATACTACAGGAAACAATACTTCGATACCCGAGGAAGTCCATCAGGCTGATGTCTGATCATGAAGGCTGTATTTTGCGACAGTTGTGCCGAAGGTATTTTCTTTGCTCAACCTGGCTTTAAAGTCGCCAAGCACAATTTTGTCACTCATAAAAGGAAATTTTGATCAGGTCGTCCTTCTCTTCCGTCGGGCATGGGCGCAAATGAAGCATATGTTGAAGAACTTCGCTTTTAAGCGGATTTTGGCTAGACATTCATTCACCTAGGTGAATACGGGGACTCGGAGATTGGTTTTCTCCCGCGACGAGTTCAACACCAAATTTTCGCTCCTTTAAATGGCAGCTGTAGCAGCCACCTTCTTCCGTTCTTGTCCGTTCCATTGAATTTTTTAGATGGCGGTGATATCAGCCTATAGTCTTACGAAGACAACAAAGAGTGGGGTAGCGGCACCTTAAAATCAAGGAGCCTGACAATCCAGATGTATGTCCTTAAGTCTTAGTCGTTAGTATGTTTGCAGTGATCGTCATTAAAAACGGAATCTCTCATCCGAGGAATTGTAAACATTTCATTGGAGCTATCTTCTACAATGCGCAAAATCTTGTTAAGCGAGTAAATTTTACTTTGCTATACATTTATTTATCAAGCCGATTACTATAAGGCCGACGGCCGTTAGCAGTGGCCCATCTGTTGAACAAACGCTGCAATTAGACCTCAGCAAACTCCTAAACTGAGTATTTCGAAGTGGCTCCATTGAAGCTTCCTTTCTTTTAGCCATAACTCAAGGCTCCACCGTCTGCGGTTACAGCATCTTGCACAAGAGTTGCTCACGTTTTTAGGGAACACGACATAGGCGCAAAAGTAGGAATTAAGTACAGCCGTGTGAATATGACGGCAATTCAAGAAGGATGACTACACCCCACTACTACCTATGCAGTGCATTTAATACAATTGATTTCTTCTGTTCTAGGCACATCTGTTATAAATAAGGCCGATAATAAGAAGAACGCTATACAATGTGAGGATTTCATGACGTGATAATAAAAAAGAGGTAAAACCGTGTTAGACCATGTGCGCAGTATCTTAGGTATATAAGACCAGGAAAATATGGACGGATAATTATTGGATCCAAGTAAATAATCAGTCCATAAGTTCCTTGTAAATTTTCCCTAATCGCTTACGCTCTTGCGAACTCAATTACTCTTATGCCGAATGAGCTTGCGTCGAAACTAGTAAAATTTTCGAAACCATTGCTGGACTTCTCAAACAAAACCTTTACAGCTTCAGTGCATTTTAAAGCTCATTCAATTAAAAACCACAACACTTCTACACGCTCGAACTGGCCAACATCTTTTGCTCCTCATTTTCTTATAACAGAATTAATTAAACTCACCACTAAACCGCATCAATACATAAACTGTCATATACTGTCTCGCCCTCGCACACTGCTATTGTTTAATATTAATACCAGTAGTATGTGTATGTTATATGTACATATGTGTGTGAGAATCTATTTATCTGCATTAAAAAAAATATAGTTATTACTTGCGCATTGACGCATAAGAACCTATTTAGCATATTGTTAGGTGTTAATTTACAAATTAACGCTTCAATAATGTTTAGGAATTACAAAAGGTGATATTCAAAGTTTCAAGCGTCATCTGGTTAAGTAGACACGAACACTTTCAATAAACCATTAATTATGGCAGATACAATTACAAATGTAACAAGAGACTTGAGCTATTAAAAATTATTATATACATGTGTGAATTTGCATATTATATACATACTAACATCTATATTAAAGGATAACATATAAAGGGTGTGCTAATCTAAATCTAAAATTTTCATTTTATCTTAAGTTTGTGATTGTTTTCTTGTGAGAAGAACACTCGCACTACAAATTGAAAGAGAAGCTAGGTGGAAAACGGATATCGAAAAACGAGTTTGACGTTAAAAAATCTACCTGGACCGCATTCACTCATTGCTCTTAAAGCAAATCCAATTTTCAATATTAATTTCCACGATTTCTCATAAACTCATGAACCTATCTAATATAAAAGACGTTTTTTTAAGTATATTGATAAGGACTTGGATGAAAGGAAGGATTTTTAATCTAAGTCAACTCAGCTCGTCGTTCTGATGCGATCGGTATAAATTCTGATGGGTCTCTCTTTTCTCCTTCTGGTACATACAAACGTCGGGCTAAAGTTAATATAACAAATATGGTGATTTTAATCGCTGAAGACATTTTTGGCCTAGCTCATCCCCCAATTTGTTGTTTTGGTTCTTGATGTTTTACCAACAAATGGAGGGACCTACCATTTATTCTAAGCCGCCTCCGAACGGCTGATGGATTTTTTATGAGGAGCTTTTATTTCATGTCAGAAATACACTCGGAGAAAAATTAATTTTCTATAATTTTGGATGTTGCTCGAACCTGGACTCGAACCTAGGCCTTCCGAATTGTAGTAAGCAATGCTAATCACTCGGCTGTCGCGGCCGCTATACCATATACATAAAAGATATAAAAAATAAGCATATTTTCTCACGTAACCCCATGTTACCTATTAATAAATTTTTTGTCAAGCAAGCACTCAGATGCTTTCATGTAAATCCTAGTAAAAGATAATATTTTATCTCAAAAGTACACTCTTACTATAGCTAAACCTATGGACCAGCATATAGTAAACATTTACTCCGCTGAAGCATTTTTCGCCGAGATCCTTCTGCACTTTCTGGTTTCGCATTTTTATGTTTTTATCAACAAATTGAAGGATTTATAGTTTAATTTAACCGTGTCCGTCTCCGTTTTTATGAGGATATCTAATCCTCCAATTTTCTATAATTTTGCATTTTCGTAGAACCTGGACTTGAACCCTGGCTCACTACATCTTAGTACGCAGCACTAACCACTAGGCTATTGCAGCCGCTTAAGGTATGACAGAAGGTACGAGTAATTTCCATTTCATGTAACTATCAATTCGTCTGGGAAATCACACAATAAAAACCCAGTAGTTTTTCACGTTCGCAGTAGATACTAGATTATTTGTTCGTGTCTTAAAAAGCAGCAATCTGTTAGAAAAAATAGAAGTAATGTCGAGCGTTAACCCTAGAACAGTAAGCATTCGTAAACTTTACAACTACGAAATTGAAAACTTTCAGCTGGCAATGCTCTATGCTATTGACCTCATTCTCACTCAATTTAGCTTCAGCACACGAAATGACTGGTAGTTTTCCTGTCGAATACCATGCTTTAGAACCGTGGGTGTATGTGGAGAAGTCACCATAGTCGTAAACTTTACGAACGCTTGCTGTTTACTGAATACTGATAATTGAAGGATTCTCAGCAAAAAATTATAATAGACTATATGTACAGTTGCTTATTTAGCTTTTTTTTAGAATCATGGCAAAATGCGAAACAAAACTAGAAATATAACTTTGAATGAAATTGAGTTGGGAGAAGAATACGAATTACAAGAAAGAGAGTCAGACAGTGAAAATAATACGGATCGGTATTTCAGTGTGTCTGATTCGAATTGGCTTCCTGAGAGTGAAAGACCTACATCTTTGTAAAAGAGCAAGATACAGTTCCAATACGAAACCAAAATGAAGAAGTAAGTATAAGTCTTAGAGGCAAAAATAGTAATCGCTGCTGTACATCTGTTCACATTCGTAAAAGAACACCACAACAAAATGTCACACGTATAACAAAACGTCCCTAAGGACGCGCACGCGATGCATATACGCCAGTAAGTGTTGTCAAGTGTTTCTTAAAGATAAAATTATAAATAAAATTTTGTTTCATACAAATAGTGAAATAGCTACCAAATCTCAAGACAACTGTAGAAGAATTACAGGCGCTTTTGGAATTGCTAAATTTTGCAGCAGCTCAAAAAGATAATCATCTAAGCAGCGTATATTTGATGCCAAATTATCAGGATCGGTTTATAAGGCAACAATGAGACTGGTTGGAATATTACGGCAAAATAAACGCGAAATACGAAACGAATTGCTTAAGGTCAAAGATAGTGTAATAGGTAATTCACTCTGCTGTTTTGATCAGGAAAAACCCCTTGTTTCATATAAAGCGCAAAAAAATAATAATAATTTGATTCTTCTGGCAACAATGCGCACGGAAGGCTGAATTTGCCTCAGAACAGGAAAGCCAGAGATTGTTCAATTTTAAAATGATACGAATTTTGGGGTCAATACATTCGATCAATTGTGCACCAGTATGAATTGCGGCCGAAAAACTCGTAGATAGCCAATAGCCATCTTTTACAATATGCTAAATCGTTTTAAAACTTTAATAGAATAATTAACCAACCTTGACTTGAGCAGCGTTTTCACTCAAAGTTATTATAGCCGAAATACTAATTATAAATATGGCCAACAATAGAGCCCTGCTTTTCACAAGCGCACTGTGTCCGTATCAAAAACGCCGGATGACAACAGGTGCTTGTACAATTTGCCACCGACCTTTCTGCGGAGTGCACCGATCACATTGCTGCATACAAGTCGCCAACCAAAAGTAATATTATATAAAAATATACTTTTTTTTTGTTTTTGTTCCTTTATATCTTCTATTATTATTTTTGAATCGTTATATGCAAATTGATTTTTTATAAAAAAATCGTCGCAAAATTTATGAATGCCTACTGTTAGTGTATAGTAAAAGTGATGCTTACTGCTTTAGGGTTAAAGGCGATTGGAGTTTTCAAAACACTAATTTAGTCTAGCAAAGAAGATATAGTCCAGCAGCTACGATGTGTCTTCTGATACTAAATGGGCTGCGGATTACAGCCACTGAATATTCCGATGTATTCGGATTTAGGTTAGTGACTATGACTCATAACATACATACATCATGTGCCAGCAACAACTGATAAGTACCCGTAATAGTAAAGTGATACAAATAAATACTTTTGTTTCTGTGTCAGAGCTCAAGGTCGGAAGGTACGCACTGCTTTCGTCGACCCACATATGAGACAAATTAGGCAAATACCGCAGCTACAATAATGTAGCTCTACAAATTTGCTGACTTAAACATTGAATAGCGAGGACTAGGATAACAAGAACGTAGACACATTTATAAATGAGCCCCAAGGCTTACTCGAAAATAAACGCCACTCCATTAACTACCAGTCTTTTACTATATAAGAATTAAACAGATACTACATTCAACTGCCTCCTTACGTAATTTGTTTTCGATAAAGCGTTTGAGAAGTACATAGCAATAAGTGAAAGCGAACGAAGCATTAGTCCGGAGGAGATTGGTTCCAGAATTTGTTGTCATAACTTGATAATATCAACCGAAATCAACCAAAAGTAAGCGGTATAATCAGGTTATCATGGTGCTGGTTTATAAGAATTTTGATCAAATTCAGAATGGAGGGCGTGACACCTCCCATTCAAGCTAAAATTTAAAAATTGGTGAACGGTTGATTTGTTACTTCATAACTTGAGATCGGCTACACAGAATGCAAACAAATCTATACAACATTTTTGGCGTATAATGCAAATGACTCATTTTATGTTGTTCCAAATTCAGAAATGGTGGCATGGTATTTTACCTTAAAATTTTTATTAAATTTATGTTTTTGTCCTATAACTCGAGAACGGATTGATTGAAATGAATAAGGATCTTTCGGCTATCATGCAGATGGTATATATTTAACCGACTTGGGAGAAAGGTGTGTGACAACCATAATTTCAATATACGAATTATGTTCAAAGGAAAAGATGCACTTTTCGCGTCGATTATCGATATTTTGTTTTTGCGTTTATAAGTGGTACAAGCGGTTTACAGAAGGCCGAGAAGATGTTGATAACCATGAGCGTCCTGCAGGCGAAGCTAAGAAAACATCGAAACAGGGAAAAACATTTTCTTGAAAATTTCGTCGTACCATTCAATTTTCTCAAATGTTTTGGGCATGAAACGTGTGGCAGCGAAGTTGTTTCCGAAATTGCTAAATTTTGAGCAAAAGAAATGACGCATTAGTATCGCTCAGGAGTTGTTGAATGACGTCAACAACGATCCGGGCTTGCTCAAACGGGCCATAACTGGTTATGACGTCGAGACCAAGGCTCAATCATCTCAATGGAAGCTGCCAGATGAGCCAAGACCGAAAGCGTAATCATGTCTCAACCACCGTATTCACCAGATTTGGCTCCCTACGATTTTTTCCTATTCCCAAAACTAAAGAAACCAATGAAAGGAAATTGTTTTGCCACAATTGATGAGACCAAGTCAGAATCGAAGAAAGAGCGAAGAGTGCTTCGAGTATTGGAAAAAGCGTTGACACAAATGTATTATAACCGAGGAGGATTACTTTGAATGGAACAAAATAGATATTGATCAAAAAAATTCAAAATTCAGAATTTTCTTTGAACACACCTCGTATATACAAATATTTAATTTTATAATTCAGCGGAGTTGCCAACTGTTTGAATTATTTTTAATTACCTAGTAAAGTCTTCTGTGAGTGTGTCCATGAACTCAAGCTGAACTTCTGAACCGAAATATATGAACGGTTTTCTTCGCTACAATAACAACAACAAAGGTTTTCTAGTAATCAAGTGTATTCGAGAATGATTTATATTTACATTTTGCAGAGCTGGCATTTGCACAAAAATTTATATTTGAAAAAAAGTTATAAAATAAATTAAACATTACTAAATTGGTATTAAACTTAAGAGATTACAGAAAGGCTAAATGAAGAAATTTTTTGAACAGTGTTGCCAGCTGTTTGAAGTTTTTATTATATAAGAATTATAAAAGAATTAATAAAATTACACATTAAACATTACTATATTAGATTGGAGTAAGGAGTTTTCTAAAGCTTAATGGTGAAAAAAATTTTGAGCAGAGCTGCTTCCTGTTGAAAACTTTAATAAATTTTAATTTGCAGGTTAAATGATATGCAATGTCAAGGATATTAAACTACATATAATAGGCTTATAGTGCAAAAAAGTTTTTGGGAGATGTCATCGTTTTTAAATTTTCAGAACAATCAAATTATTAAGATAATGATCATGCCTTATGGGTAACCAATTGAAGATATTTAAGAAAGGGGTAAATGTGTCAGGCTGAGCTCACAATGGAACATAAAACATCTTTGAAGGATATCCATTGGAGATTTTCTGAGAAGTGCTCAGCCAATCGGGACTGCATTTGTATTGTAAAAAGAGATTTTACACAAAGATTTAAAAAAAAAAAAAAAAAATCTTATGAGATATTACAAATGATTGAAATGTTAAGGGGTTAGGCCACTTTAGAGGGCCACAAAATTGGCCTTACTTGAGATTTTTTTTCGGATAAACTATTAAATAAATCTGATTTTTGACAAAAGGCATTTATTATATATATAATTAACAGCTATAACTATTTTTTAAGAAAAATTATTTAAAAAAAGGCGGCTATACATCGTTCTCCCTAGAATGTCTCCATTTTTTCGGGAACCACGGCCGGACACTCAGCTCTTGTAATTTTTTTATTCTAATAAATTGTTGAACGGTTTCAGCTTGTAATTAGCAATAGCTACAGAAGTACGTAGGATTTTTTTAATATATGCATTTTTGACAAAATGGCGGGTCTCTAAAGGAAAAAGTAACAATTTGACCTAATGGTTCGAAATTTGTTAATAAAAAAAAATTATGCAAGATAAAAAAATCCAACGTATTTTTGTAGCTAATGTATTTCTGAAGATGTTGTCAAAATTTCAAGTGAATCGGTTGTAAATTATTTGAGTTATGTTTTCCGCCAACTCGAAGAAAGCAATTTTGAGATAAACGAGTTTAAAGTTTTGAGTATACCTTATTGACTGAAACAGACGCTTCAACTAGGAAACGAAAATGGGGCATTTAGAAAATTTTACCTGCCGTTATCTTTCGGGATAACATTTTTGTGACCATAATGTATAATTTGAAAGAGAAATAAAATCCGTTTTCCGAAAATTCTAAAGTGTCCTAAATAAAGGCTAAGTGTTTTCACTTTTTCAATATTTCTAAAATAAATTTGAAACCCTCTAGTTTGAATTATTTCTTAAAAATATTTTATTTTTCTCCAATAGAGGATACCTTCACCCTGTCTTCGATATTTTCCAAAACTATTTGATATTTCGACTTGCATAATTTTTATTTATTACAACTTCTATCTTTCATTATATAAATTCCTACTTAAACTGGAACGGTTATTAAATTTTCATTTCATATACTCTACCTACATGCTTTGGTGTGATACTCATCACTTTAAGTATAGCACTTACATACATATATTAATCACTGTGTGCATTTGTACTCACACTCAACTCAAAGCTATTCCCTCATCGCATAAAATTGTTATCAACATATTTATACGCGTTAATGAAGCTTTACGAAAGGAAGCGATTAAAAATTTAAGATGGAGAAATCAACACGTCATCGAGTTGCTGGCAGTAAACAAGTGCCGCGGAGCAGGAGTACAAGTAGACAAGGTGCTTGCTGCCAATCATTAACAAATTGTAAGATATATGAGTGAACATAGAGATAATTATCTTGAGCGGGGTGCGTGAGGCGAGTGTATACGTACTTCGTATAAATACAAGAGTAGTGTCAGTATTGACAAAGTGTAATGATGAAAATACAAATTTACTGTAAGAGATTACAGCGCACCTGCGCGTCGGGCGGAGAACTTATGACGGTAAAAGTGAAATAAATAGCGCGGATCAAAAAGAAATCGCACTTAAGTAGCGTTTTAGCAGCTTCTGTGTGGCTGACATGATGTACGGCTCATTATCTTGGCTGTTGAAGATATATCAGCAATACATACAAACAATTTCTGTAAATTTATTTGCATATAGGGAGGCGTCAGTATGAAATATATATTTTTGTAAATACCTGAAAAGTTGTATCTGTAAGACACAAATTGTCGTTCATAACCATGTATATATATATATATACGAGTATGCATATAAATCTATGTCTTGTATTAAACTTGTTTATTCATAAATAATAATTTTATATTTTTTAAAACATTTGAGTTTGTTTTGGTGCCATCTGGAGTTGTGAATTATACGTCTTCAAAAAGTTTATGATTTTTACACTTTCACTTATACATACATATGTGCATTAATGTTTTTACTTTTATAGAAGCGTATTAGCGTTTGTTTTTGTGTGAAATTACGTGCTTGTAATCTTAATATAAAAAAAAATTCATGAACACTCTTTCAGAAGAACGCAGAATGTATATATACTTTTCGGTTGGCGCGCAAATTTACTTTCTGCGCATTTTTATTTTGATTATATCTACAAAAAAATTAGAAAAATATCAAAAATAATTACATTTTAAATATACAGTCAGCGTCAAAAGTCCACAAGCAGCTAAAAATAAAAAGTTTGTTTGAAAATATATTTTAAACTAATGAATTTATTGAGTTAAAATTTTCTTATTGAACGTAGATTGAATATGTCAATTTTTTTCACAAGTTCGCCAAACAGTCAAGTTACCGGTACTTTTATCCTTCGGGGTAACAAAACAAGCGATCAAAAGTCTACAAGCACTAAATATAGGATAGCCGCGGCACTTAAGAACCTCTGCCACATGGTTTTTCATTGAATCGACAAGCTTGATGGTCTAGTGAGCTGTTATTTCAGATCACTATTTAAGTATCACGTTTTTTAGCTGACGTTGACTGTACTCGATATAGTGTGTTTGCGTATTTTTCTTTCTAAAAGTGCCCATAAATGCTCAATTGGGTTTAAGTCTGGGGACTATGGAGACGTGTGTAGTTGCTTGGGAGCATTGTAGAGCAACCAAAGCCGGACGATTTCTGTTGTGTGCTTAGGATTATTATCATGTTGAAAATAATATCCAGCTTTCAAACCCAATTTTTCAGTACTCGACCGCAAATTACGTTTTAAAATGTCTAAGTATATACTCCTATCAACTGTTGTCTCCACAAATTCTATGTTGTCTGTGCCGCTGGCTGACATACAACCCCAGACCATCACACCACCAACCCCATGATTCACTGTTCGAAAAATATTACATTTGTTGTATGCTTGTTTACGCCGTACTAATATGTGCCCCTTTATGCCGAAAATACAACTTCGTTTCGTCTGAGAAAGCACATTGTTCCAAATCTCATTTGTCATGTTTATATAGTTATTTGCAAAGGCAATGCGCTTTTTTCGGTTAATAGGTGAAACAAGAGGTCTCTACAATGAAAATCTGCCCGTTTCAAAATTCTCCGCGAATTAACCACTGAAATATTTTTCGGAAACCTTTCTTGTATATCACGTGCAATCGATGATGCTATTTACCGCGGATTTTTCTTTATCGCATTCAATATTGTGATAATTCCCGTAGATTTGAAATTTTTATTACGATATACATAGACTGAACTATGTGATCTTCCAATCAAACGTGCAATTCCGCGCTTTGGATTTCCTTCCCCCCAAAATTTCATAATAATATTCCTTTCGTCCACACTGATTTCTTTCCTATTGGATGCCATTGTAAATTTTTAGATTAAGGTTATAAAATGAAAATATTTTAGATATCTAGGAAAATAAAAGTACCCCTATCTCGTCTGTTTGGTGAATCGGAGCGAAAAAATTTCCGTCATCATTCCACCTTCAAGATTGTAGATTTATGACGCAGACTGTACATACGATAAGGCCATTCCATATTAAACATAACAAAATTTTGTCGATTTTCTGCGCGATGGTATTCGATTTGGCTGAAACTCAGCGTATGTTTAATTTCATGCTTTTCACTGACATAAATCGACCTGAAGCAATTTTAACATATTATGCCTAAAAGTTATGGGCGTGATTGATTGATTGATTGGGGGAGTGGATATGCACCGCGACCATTGGTCTATTGTAGCCTCTAATTCTTATCACATTACATCGCTCAGCCCGATGTCCCTCAGGAATCCTAATAGGCTTGAGGGGTTTGCGGCTGTGATGTGATTCCACTGCGGCTGCAGGGTGTTTAGACGTTTAGCTCTTCTTTTAGCTATTGCTTCACACTTCAGTAGTAGGTGTGTAGGTGTTCCAGGTCCCATTTCGTAGAACCTGCATGTTCTTTCTGCGCTAATACCCGTTTAGTTCATATGGAATCGTAGCTTGTAATGCCCTGTAAGTAATGTAATGTTGTTTGTATTGCCCCATATTGTACTATGCGCATTCGCATCACACCCCTTTACTAAAGGAAGTTGTTTCTTCTTGCAGTAAGTGATCAGCTTTTCGGCTTCTGGTGTTGGGATAGCGCTATTTCCAAGGAAGTATGCTGATGCTACTACAATGTCGGTATTTCTTCTATTATATTCTGGGTTTATCTGTATTGCAACCACGATCTTACTCAAACATTTTGTGAGGTCCCAAATAGCTTTACTGGAATTATCCTTTATACCTCTTACCTCACCTTTGTAGGTCCAAGATTCTTAGGTCGGAACAATGCCCAGATCATCAGAGGCAATTTTATGAATGAGTACTGCGGTGGCAGCAACTGCATGGTGTAGATTGATCTGAGCTATCTTTATGTTCGACGTCATTGTTTACTTCTTTGCTCCTCAAAGTCGAAGAGCATCCGGTCTTCACTGTTTGATTGAGTCCACATGAGGTTTAGGCCCTCTGCTAGGTACTCAAGTTACTTGGCCGAAGGTATTACCTCTTCTGTCGCTTTCTCAGTGTGTTGTTCGTCTTTATTAGATGTTTTCTGTGCTGTTTCTTTTTATATAGGCTCTTCCTGCTGCACTGGTTCTGTTTCAGCCTTTGTTGGGCCCTGTTCACTATCTTCTTACTGCCCATCTGATCTCGATGGCTTGGCAAGGATGCTACCAAACCTAAAGTTCAGCCTTGTCATACTGTTTATGACTCGTTGCACAGGTTCAGTTTCAGACAGATGCCTTCTGCATTTTCTTCCAATAACTTCCATTGAGCGGTGTTCAGACCCTCGTTCTGTGCTTTTACTAAGGCAAGAGCGTATGTTTGCTCCTTATCCACACTCCTAGGAAGGAAGATAGTTACGTTGCCT
Source organism: Neoceratitis asiatica (assembly GCA_030068015.2). Lineage (NCBI taxonomy): Eukaryota > Metazoa > Arthropoda > Insecta > Diptera > Tephritidae > Neoceratitis > Neoceratitis asiatica. Next base: position 27,823,300 of record CM061526.1, read on the forward strand.
TCGCCCACACGGGCGTGGCAAATATAGCGAAAATCCTAAAGGTAGGCATATAAGAATGCCTTAAGTCGGTTTATTGTTCATGAATTTCAAGAACTTAGTATCAAAGGAAAGTTAAGGCATTGGGTTACATAACTGTTACATCCACTTTTGAAAAATATTGATTTTTAAGGTAACTTATTTTATTTTTCGTCGAATATTGTAACGTAACATTTAGTACGTAGTAATAGTTTTCATAGTCGCTAACAAACCACGGTACATACAGATGTCTCGCTCACAGCATAATCATACTGACATACCAACATGTTCGTCATAACAAATCACCATACATACAGACGTTCTGATCGGTCAACCAAAGCGCTAGGCGCTATTACTAAGATGCACCACAACTCGATCCCGAATCAGCCGCTATATAAGCAGCTCTTTGATCACAGCGAGCTCTTATCGTAGTCGGTAGGAAACCAAGGAACAGGCAGCTTGTAGCAACATTGGCCTCATTGTGGCTTTCCCCTCGCTTAATCCAAAGTCTTCACGGGCTGTGTGGAATAGCGGTAGCTCACATTTGTATGTAACCAAACAAATAAGTCTTTAAGGTAAGAAAATTTTCAAACAAGATTCATCAGTTATATAGTCTAAAGTATTTACCGTACCTGGAAAACCAGATTATCCGTAAGTCGTGTTTATTATACTCATTTTATGGAATATTTTATAGAACCACCTCCTTGGTATCCTCAGTTTTTGCCGTGCACATAACTTTTAAGAAACAAATTTAAAAAAATTTTCAACTCAATTTCTGTCAGTTTTGGCATTGAAGTAAAGCATATACCGAATTTATACCAAATCGAAGACCATAGCGCAGTACCTTGTTATTTTTAATATGGAATGGCCGTATATATGTATATAAAAAATACCCGTAAATGACAGAAGAAAAAGTATAAAAGTATTTTACATAAATCAAGGCTGAGCTATTTACACATATCCCAACTGGAAAAATTAATTCCATCTTAGTAAATGAAATTCGTTTAGTTGAAGCATACCTTTGTGGAGCTTTCTGATTTCTTGATTTAATTTATGAGTTAAAAGAATAAGAAGAGAAAACATATTAAGGTAAAAGTTGTATTAAAAAATTAATTTAAACATTAATTCTTCTCAATATAATTAACTATTGCTGTTTTGCTCTCTTCAAAGTTTTCCCTCTCACATAACAGAATGTACACTTTTGCGAAAAACTAAGAGAGCAAAAAACAAAAGGGAATTTTTTAAGAATTTTTCAAGCGTTGTATACTCGTATATGATTTTGTTAACCTCAATTTCAATGTATAAAATATGTTGAATTATGAAAAATGTTTAAAAAGTATTGAATTTAAATTTTTTATGGTCATTACAAGATACTCAGAGCAATAAATTTTGCTGCTTTAATTTTTATTTTTTTTGAAATTCTATCAACTGGTTTTCCAAAGGATTTATGAAAACCATTTGGTCTATCGATTTGTGCAGGGCTGTTGAGGGTACATTGGTGTATCAAAATTCTTAAAAACATTCATATTTCAAAAAGTGTTACCAATTATTAACAACGATTAAAAATTTGACGCACTTGTACAGGTTGAAATTAAAATTAAAAAATAAATATTCTCTTCAAAGTAAGAGTAATTTTCTTGTAGGAAATATATTCCAAATTACAGAACTGCCCCACAATTTTCTGTCCAATAACTTGCGGATGAGGTATTGGTGGTTAAATCCAAGGTGATCGTTTGCATTCAAAAAAAGGATATCCTTGGAACAGATCAGCGAAGAAAACATTAAGAGCAAGAAGTTAACCGTAAATAAGCTGGTTATCGAGCATATAAATATTTCAACTGTAAAAAAATGAAAGTGTTGATTAGAGAATAAAAACCAGATCAGTGATGTGTTGACTTGTGCAGTTAAAGAATTACAAGATGGAAGTGAAGTCCATATTTATTTTATAACAGCTACAGGGTTGCTTTAAATATGATGCAGGGTTATTCTATTTTGTAATTTACAACAGAAAGCCTGACGATCGAACGGTCACTCCTAAACGTTTTTACCAAATAATGTAAAAAATATAATCTTAAAGTTTCAAATGCTATTTTAAAATTTCCGTACAATAATTTTTCACAGTTATAAAGCGGTTCGCTTTAGTTTTTGCCCCCTTAATTTTTTCCAGTTTTTCCAATCCTCGTACATTTAGCTTTGTTCTTGAGGGCTTTGCTCAATTTTTCTTGTCTTCGACACCTTTATGGGTGTTATTATTCTTTGAACAGGAAAAAAAGGTGTAGAAAATGAGTCTAGTTCTTTTTATCGATGTTTATTGGAATTTACATGCATACAATACCAAATTTTACGGAGTTGTTACCCAATCGTGGCGGCCGTAATATCCGAGTGATTGGCTACTATGATTCGGAAGAGAGGGTTCGTGTCTCTTTCCGACCAACATCCAAAAAACTATAGAAAATTTTTTTTTTTCTAATTGTGGTCGCCACTCGGCAGGGAATATCGAACACTCTCATCATATCTACTCATCATGTCTACTACCATTTTTGACTCGTTCGAAGAAATCTTGTAAATTACTGTACCATCCAACCTCTTTTGTAGTAGCATTAATTCTTCTTTCCCAGATAAAGCGCGGACTAGGTAAACCATTCCTTCTACTATTTCATTGCCTAGAATTCACCCGAAGCCGCCAAGAAAAATTCGGATTTTACTGCGCTGTTTTCCAGTGCATTTCCGATTGATATAGGTTCCAGTACCCTTTCGTGTACTCCTTAGCGCCCGCCCATTATACCAAGTGCCTCGAACAGCTATATCTTTTCTAATGGATTTCGATATGAGGCTTTGTTGTGCACGGTTCATTATACCAAGACAACATAGAGCAAGAAAAGCTTGACTATCACCAACGCATAAGCTTAGGCGAAAAGCTTCATATATCGTCTAGCGTTTACTCATTTCTATAAAAGGCGTTTTACTCTCTCTTGAGGCTTTCACAGCAGATTACTGTCAAGAAACTCTCATCCTTCAGTGCTGTTCAGTGTCGAAAGTTGCTATACCGGATCTTTGGCTCTTCTAGTGAGAGTGACAGTTGTACTTACCTTAAACTTGACTGAAGTCATCCATCAATGTATGATTCTTACAGCGTTATCCATTTACAAGTATCTACTATGTGCATAGGTAATTACTTTGAAGAGGAACATTATTCAGAATCTCCCTTATCTCGAGTGAGCACAGAAGCGACGCCTTAAAATATCTCTCTGCAAGTCAGCCTAATAAGTCAGGGTCATTTCACTCCGCCTTATTATTCTGAAGATGAGGAACTTTTTATTCACAGGGGTATGAGATATTCTACATGGAACGATTCCAGAGTATTCACCATCATTTCATTAGAGACGTTATTGAAAACTTCATTTACAACCAGAAAAACACACAGAGAAAATTCTTCAAGCTCCAGATTTTGTAATTTTATAATTTTTTTAATGTTGATTGACCGAGACAATATTATTTGCAGCTATATGGTGGTAATATTCCAGCTTTCCATACAATTAAAAATATTATTTCTAATATATCAGGTGAAAATATTTTGATCAAAATAAATATATTTTAATTTAAAACTTGTCGCGGCACTACATTCAGTTAAAAGCTTAGTCTTTCCTACACGGCTACTTTTTGTCTCATTATTACTAATCAAAGCATAATTATGTGCGCGAAAGTGCTTCTAGAAGTACATATATCCAAAGAGGAGGAGCTATCTATGCGTGTGCAGATATAAGAACGTGTATGTAGTACAACTCTTATTGCTTCATTAAATCGACAAGTTGATTTTGATACCTGTCAGTTATGTACTACATCCATCCCCACCATCGACTTTCACATCAGCTTGTCAATTTTTCTGTTACTGACAGTTCCCACGCCTAGAAATATGCATAATGAGCAGAAATTGAATTGAATATATGATGAAAAGATTTTTTTTTTCAACATACATATGTACTTACATACACGCATATTCGTGGGAGTTCAAGCAGATTTTGCTTTCAGGTTAATTAAATTTTACAATTTCATACAAATCTAATTAAAGCATATGTAGAATATTGAATTTATCAAGCGTATTGTGCACTCTTAGGAATATACCGGCGGCATACATAGCACTTCTATGCAATAATGATGTACTTATACATATATATGTAGTTATGTCAGAACTTTTGTAACTTTTTAGTTAAGCTGTTAGATATTGGTATGTTATTCTGCTTTTAATAATAACACTGGCCTACACTCATTTTGGTGCCTAAGATTTTAAACCTGATTTTTGGTATATTTTGTGAGCCGATACGAGAAAACTAGTCACATTTTTCATATCAGCTCTTGTTTTTTTTTTTAAATTTCAATACCAAAGTATGCAGAATACAAGCGAATTACCGTGTCATTAATCAGTTTCCGTTGATCTTTCATTATATACTCACCACATATGTAACAAAACATATCAGGATCGTTAATGCAACATCACGACTTACTTGCCATACTAAATTTATACGATTAATGTCATAAAAGTCGTTATAACATTGGCTGATTTCGAATAAAACCGGAAAAAAGTTAAAATAAGAATCGTAGGTAAACCAGAACAGCAATGTAGTTCATACTACCTACCTTACCGACTACAGATGTGAACAGAGCTGCACCAAACCAAAAATTTTTTTTTGTAGGCCAGTGTAAGTAATTAGTTAATATTTGTTTTTAATAATTATTAAAATGAACCGGTTATGATCACGAATTGTTTGTAATATGTATGAATAATTTTTGCGGTTTGCGGTATGTTCGCTCCGCGCATTTATGGTTTTATGTCTCAATTTTATTTTCACATCCCTGATATTGGAAATAATCAATTTAAATTTTTTAATTTCTATATGTTTCCACCCAAAATGACCTTGACCTTTCCACTAATTCAAAAAAGCTGAAAACGCCAGTCTTACGGAATCCTGGAAAGTTCCCACTGATTCCCTGTATGCAAAATATTTTATTCCAGGTCGCAAAATGAATTTTCGGATTTTTATGACTAAACCGTTTTTTCCCAGATAATAATTCAGTTCAGATTAAAAGTGTCCTTATGCTTTTTTCTTTTAAAATTTACAATTTTTGAGAAAAACCCATTTGTAAGTCAGCTGTATTTTACATAAATTGCAAACATTTTCACGACACCTATGAAGCAGTGTGGAAGAGAGATAAAGCTATCCCTCGATAAGCTTTTGCTGAGAAATGGTAAATTGTAGAGAAAAGATATGAACACAATTTTTGTAGATAACTTTACCTAGTTCATAATTTCAGTATGAGCTGTTTTCATGGTAACCATAACAGTTTAGTAATCAAAAATCCATAAAAAAAATTTCGACCTTTACTAAAATATTTCGGAACTTTTCAGAATTTCATTTGAGTGGTGTCACTTTAGTGTTTATAAGGAGTGATTTTTAAGGGAAAACACACAGAAATTTCAAAATTAATTGAGAATTTTTATTATCATTCGAAGAAATATTCTTTGGCATTTATTTTTTGAAGATTATCTCTTTCACATGTTGGCAGATGGTCCAATATTCGATGGCTCGTTTGAGTATTTTGACTTGAAATTATCTGCTCATCAAAGTGTTCTCTCAAGAGATCCACGTTCTTCAATTTCAGGTGTTAAATAGTCGGTTATCACGGCGAGATAAGGGACGCCATTGCTCTTCGCCACGAAGCGGCAATTTTGCTTGTTTACATACCCATTGAGCCAGAAATGGGCCTCATCGCTCAACAAAATTTGGCACGAAAACGTCGGATCTTCTTGAAAATTTTCAAAAGCCCATAGAGCGAAGCGGTGTCGCTTGGGGAGGTCAAGCGGCTTCAGCTCTATTTTCGACGTTCTATACGTCGGTCCAAGTTGCTGCGAACGGCGCCGAATTCACTCTCCACGGCCGCTATATTTTCGCCACTGCGTGCTGGACGTGGTCTATTCGGTAGAATATTATCCAATTATGAATGCTGAGTCTCAAAATGGGTGATGGTGTTGCGAATAGTACACTCAGTAGGCCGATTATGCTGACGTAAGTTGAGCGAAGCGTGCGAAACACATTCTTTAAAGAACGTGCATTTTCATAATAAAGTTTAATGATTTGTAAACGTTGTTCAGGCGTAGGTCTCTCCGTGATGAAATGCCAAACATTACTGAACGAAACTAACACGACAGCTTGACACGACTCACGCGTGATCTGTCACAAAAAGCCTATTAAAAAAGTACTTCTAAAGGGTGTTTTTTTTATAGAGGTGTAGAACTTTAAGTTGCAATAAAACAACGATGGATTATTCGATTGGCATGAATTTTATTTATCGGAAAGATAATCTTGTGGCATTATATTTTAAATATGATTTCTGGCATATGACCGCCACGGCTGGCGCGGATGTAGTCCAATCTGGACGTCCAATTTTCGATGACCTTTTTTCAAAATTTGTGGTCGTATATCGGCAATAACACGGCGAATGTTGTCTTCCAAATGGTCAAGCGTTTGTGGCTTATCCGCTTAGGCCAATGACTTTACATAGCCCCACAGAAAGTAGTCTAGCGGTGTTAAATCACAAGATTTTGGAGGCCAATTCACAGGTCCGAAATGTGAAATTAGGCGGTCATCAAATGTGTCTTTCAATAAATCTATTGTGGCACGAGCTGTGTGACATGTTGCGCCGTCTTGTTGAAACCACATCTCCTGGACATCATGATTATTCAATTCAGGAATGAAAATTAGTAATCATGGCTCTGTAACGTTCTGGCCACCATCGTTTTTGAAAAAGTACGGACCAATGATTCCCCCAGCCCATAAAGCGCACCAAACAGTCAGTTTTTCTGGATGTAACGGTGTTTCAACATACACTTGAGGATTACCTTCACTCCAAACGCGGCAGTTTTGTTTGTTGACGTAGCCATTCAACCAGAAGTGCGCTTTATCGCTAAACAAAATTCGCTTATGAAAATCGGGAACAACGGTAAGCTCGTTTTGGGCCCATTCGACGAATCTACGCCTTACTTGATGATCGTTTGGCTTCAATTCTTGCACGAGTTGGATTTTGTAAGCACGCAAGCCAAAAATCGCAAAATCTTCCATAAAGTGGATGGATACAGATCCAATTCCTGTGTTCGATGGCGGATGGACTCATTCGGGTCTTCCTCAATGCTACGCCCTACAGCAGCAATAGCTTTTTCTGTACGCACCGTACGGCGTCTCTGGGGATGCGAGTTATGAATAAGAGTAAACGTGGTGCGAAAACGTTCCATGGTTAATCGAGCTAACTGCTCTAATGGACGATTTTGTCGACGATAAAATGGACGTAGTGCGCGATACGTTTTCCGCACAGAACGATTATTTTCGAAATAAAATTGCACTATTTGCAAGCGTTGTTCAGGCGTGAATCTATTCATGATGAATTGCCAAACCAAACTGAGAATAAATCACTTGACAGCTGTTAAATCGGTCGCCATCTTGAAAAGTAATGCCAACTTAAAGTTCTATACCTCTATAAAAATACGCTTTACTTGGATCACTCTTTAGATAACTTTAACTGGTCTACAATTTCTATATGAGCTGTTTTCATGGTTAAATTAACAGTTTAGTAACCAAAAAATTCATTCAGTTTGTTTTTCGATCTTGAATATACCTACTGGGACGTTTAAGAATTTCAATAGAATGGTGTCCCTTAAATGCTTATAATTTCCCATGGGAATCATGGGTCCATATTTCTTCTTATGAATTAATGCAAAATTCCACTATTTTTTGAGCTAATACTTTCTATTTGTTCTAAAAAAGATAGTATTAGAATTCATTTGAAATGAAAGCTAGCTTACTATCTTAAAGCGATATCTCAATATTTAATGAATTTCTCATGAGAGCACGAGTATTGATGCTTTTTTAGATCTTAATTATTTCAACAAAAAATCAACTCTCCATATTTTTTTTTTTTTTGGAGGCTATAGTGAATCTAGATCAACACAAATTCGATTAACTTTGAAGTAATGCGTTGTCAATAATCTGAAGACATTGTCATATTGATTTGCTAGCATATGTAGCAAGAATATCCCGAATTTTACATTCAAAAGGATATTGTAGTATAAGAAAATAAAGTAATCTTTTGCTTTTTAATTGTTCTTTGAGCAATAGAAATTTTTTTGTCAAAGTTCTTTGTCAATTATAATCGAAAACAGATAAATATATTTATGGTAGCTTCGTAATCAACACATATGGGTAATGAAATATTTCTGTAGGTGAAACTTAGCTTAACCCTAGAAGAAAACATTCCTTTATGTTACGGTAAAGATAGCGAAGAGCCATAATGGCGTATTTTCTTTAAATAGGTTTTGGGGAGATCAAAAATACAAGCAGTATTTTTTTTTTCTGAAATCACTTATTTTTTCCCACTCAGTATAATTTTATATAATTTTTTTTTTTAATTTTCATATTCAGTGTTATCCAAACAACTGAAGGGCGTCCTTGATGGATTAACGTAAACTGCAACACACCGATGACCGAATACCAGTTACAGTCCGGCCTGTTCTGAAACCGAAACCCGCGGTGAAAGTTCGCTGTTACAATTGCCTCTTACACTGAATAGCTACAGATTTGTTCATCAGCTTCTGTAAAATAAATTTCGACGTAGAATCTTTGAGGAATAAAGAGATTGTTTATTAGTTTAAAACTATCAGTAAATATTTATTGAAACCAGGCGGAATGAAAATTAAAATCATTATATAAACGACTGAATAGATCGTGGATTTCAAACTCACAGATAATATCAGATTAATAAAGAAATTAATTTTATTCAAAGACAGGTAACAGATATTAGACAGTCTTCGCATAAAAAATGATTAAACCTAAAGTGGCAAAAGTTTTTTGCTTTTTTAAGAAATTACTCTTTAAATAATAATTCAAGACAAAAGGGGATGAAACTAAGTAAGCTTGCGTTACAAACTTAGTTTTGATGCTTTTTAAAGAGAGTTCTTTTACACGTAATGAACTTCTTTTTCGACTTTTTTCGAATTTTGAAAAGCACTACACATGTAGCTTTTTTTTTTTGGAACTAAATAATATCACTTACGATATTGCTGGTACTACTGGGGACATTTTCTGGAATATCTTCAATTCAATTAGTATCATTTTAAAAAAAAAAAAAAAAAAAAAATTAAAAAAAAGAAGGAATAAGGGCCCTCATATGCCATTCCCAAATCATTATATCTTTCGTTTTCGATCATTTTCAGTGTCAATATCAACTTGAATTTACGTCTGTGGAATACCAAATTTCACGCTCCTAGATGCCTTTTTAGCGGATTTTTTTATTTAAAAACTCATATATGAAGAAATCTGTTGTAGGGGAGACTATATGATATAGTAAACCGATTTCGATGACTTTTCATACCAATGTTTAATTTAGCTTTTTGTGTAAGGTACCAAAATTCCATCTCCGAGACATTTTTTTTGGCAAATTTTTGACCAAAGCCTCAACCTAGAACAAATCTGTGTATGGAAGCTAAGGTTATGGTCGTCCGATTTTGATGATTTTCAAAACCAATTTGCAATTTAATATATATGTGTAGTATACTCATACTACTGATGGATTTATAATCCAAAATTTCAAAAACTGAGAGACTAGTTTGCGTTCAAACAAACTAGTCTCTCAGTGGTTCTGATACGGTCGGTATAATTTTAAGTCAGTCTACTCGTATATATTCTCCTTCTGGTACTTATGTACATACTTCGGACAGAAGTTAATACACCATTTCATGTACATGTTAGGTATTAAAAATACCGGATAAAGTTCGTTTGTTTCATTTTACTTCGTCAAGGACCCGTTTTACTTTGAAAATCGTTTCTCAATACGTTACATTGTGATTCGGTTCCTTAATCAGAGAAAACTGAGTCATCACATACACAACTCTTTCAGCAGATCATTTATTTGTGAATGAGATAATCTAGGTGTAGATAATTTTTTTTTTCTCGAATAGTGTGGTGGGAAAAGTTGTAAAGCATATGTCATGTAAAAATTCACTTATCATAGAAACTTAGTACTCAAATTTATGAAAACATCCCTTTAAGATATGATTTTCCGAGTTCAAATTTCGTGGCAACAACTTTTTCATATGTCTGTGGTCGGCTGGTCGAACAGTAAACGCTCCAGCATCAACTTATTAAAAATAAGAATGAAATCAATGAAAAAATTTTTTATTTTGTTTGTAAAAATTTCTTTGGCGTTTCAATGATTTTTACACTTTGCATAAATAAATTTAAAATTAATGAAAAAAATTTTGAGAAAAAAAACAAAACGTTTGTCAAAATACTCGAAATGCTCGTGCTCGGTTTGAAAATTCATTGAGTAATGAGCAATAAGCAGAGTGCTCGTTGCTCAAATGCTCGCACAGCTCGAAAATGTTTGAGCAAAGTCTGGAGCTCTACTTTCGAACGAGTTCCTTCTTCAATTTTTGGTGAGTGTTTTGATGATTTTTCAATAAATGGAGAACAATATTATACAATATCGGAGCTCCCTCCGAACGGCTGATAGGCATTTATTTCTAACCAGTAATACACTCGGAGAAATCAGCATTACTTGTCGATAATCTATCACAATTATAAATTTTTTCACTAGTTTTGAATACTTGTCTAGCAGGGAGTTTACGAGTGCTCAAAATGATGCAGAAAGAAAAGTATCCAATTTATTAAACTTGACTATGTCAAATTAACTGTTTCTGTACACTTATTAACCATTTTTTACATTTCCAAAATTATTTTTCATGTCACAGTGAGAAGACAGATGGTATGTTGATAAAATTTTTGTTATTCATCAATTAACTTATATATGAGTATATGTTTATATATACATATGTATATACATATATATATTTATTCTGTAGAACACTCTAACAACAGTTTTTCCTTTCGCCCATGCTGCGAATAGACTAAAAGTCTAAATGAAGGCACGTCGCCAATTTGTTTGCAGCTAAGCTCAGCGCTGTTTATTCATTATTTATACACTGATTTGGCATGCGTGTGTATTTTGCCTGACACATTTGCTAATTTCTTCCAAAAGAATATATATTATTTTCTCTTCAACTGTCCGCGCTGTTGGCGGCACATTAACACACACACACACTCACCTGTGTATGTGTGTTTGAGTGTATGTATGCGTGTTTGAGCGCCTTCATCAACCGTCGTTACTCATTGCATTTTGATGAAAGATATTATCCTTTTAACTTTGCCAATTAACATATTCAAGCGAAAATACATGTGAGTAGATATATATGTGTGTCTCAGACGCCATAAGAGCGTTAATAAATGCGTAAACTAACGCACGACCGCGCCTCTCAACACCTGTAATGTGGGCAGACATGCGCATACATATATAAATTAACTAATCCATATGGATAATACATAAGTGTGAAAGTAAGTATGTGTGTGTGTGTGTATGTATGTGTGTTTACAATACATATTTATGGCGACCGCAATGTTAACGTTGATAGAGTGGCAATGACGACGCCTTTATATATGGATATATATACTTACATGCACATATATATATCAAATATATATATATATCTATATATATATATATATATATATATATATATATATATGCATGCAATAAGTGTATAACATAAATAGTTGTAATAACAATAAATAAACAAAATATCCTGTCACGTACGCGACCGCAAAGCCAATGCCGCCACCACCACCTTCAGCGACACCAACGCCCTCATTTAGGCATAAATGTATGTACATATATATATGTGTATGTATGCATGACCAAAGTCAATATCACTAACACTAGTTCGCGGTTGTGTATAAATATCTATACATGTTACTACTATTACATATACACATACCTATATTGTAAATATGTATGTATACGATCAAGTTTGCATACAAATGATGGGCTGTGGCAACTGTCAACACAAAGGTGTTGGCTAACAGAAAGGATTTGCCACAAAGTGGCATCAATTGTGTGGCACGCCGCATGAAAGTGCCGTAGAGGGAATACATACGTACCCGTTTACGTATACATGTATATATGTATTTATATATATATATATATATTATATATATTTATGTTTTACACTTTACCACCGCATCATAACCGACAAACTCAATGAACGACCCAGTGAACTGAAATAAACTGAGGTGACCTGACAGTTTGCAGTGAATTATTGCATTTTAATTATGTGACATTTGCGGCGCACGTACTTTGAAGGTCTCAACACATCAAAGTACGAATAATATATTTGTATTTATGTATGTAAGTATGATATATGTGTTGGGCATAAGTAGGTATGTAGTGTAAATAAGACAGTAAATGTACGCACATATGTACATACCACATAAGTATTTAAGTGACGAAAAATTAACTTAAGTTAATTAATAAGGAAAAAAAATATTGAAATTAAATTCAAGCACAAAAGAGCATTAAGAAGAAATTGAAGCTATGTCTTTACCTAGCTCTGGTAACCAATTTAATATTTTACAATAAACTGGTAATTTTGTTTTTGATTCAGACTTATTAACTGTTTAAAAGCACTTCAGTTTCATGTAAAAATACTGAAACTGCAATATTTTAGTAATTAAAGAAGAAGAAGAGTGCTATAGGTTTCAAGTTCATACCACCTTTCCAATCTTCAGGGAAACCCAAAGTACTTAATAGCCACACAAACCGACTCATAAATCGCCAAAATTGATTTTTGTCGATATAAAAATCGCGCCTTCTCCCATATAAGAAAATATTTTTGTGGAACAAATTCTACATTCTACAAATCTACAGTGATTTTGTTGCGCTAGTTATAAGATTGATTTTCAAACTATCAATGATTTTGTAAGATTTTCTCTTGTCTTTTTATATCCCTATTTTAATTTTGCATAACAAAAACCTTAAAATAAGGAATAAAATAACAGATATGGGTTTCTCGATAAGTCGGCGACCTTTTGAATTTTCCCAGCAGCTACTATAAATACAATACTGTTATCGTCAAATGTTATCGATTAATATACTGCTGTAAAACTTTGAGTAAGCTGTGCCATTTTGAATGTAAAAAACATCTGTGTACCGATTATTTTTTGCGTAAAAACCCTATCACCGAAACTTAGGAATAACTTAATAAATACCATGGGAACACTACACTAACAATTTCAATGTTTAAAAAGTGGTTTACTGAGTTCCGTTTTGATCGGACCAGTAGTAGCGACGCCGGACGTTCAGATCGCTCAAAAGCGTTCATCATGCCAGAAATCGTCGATATAATGTATAAAATGATATTGGACGATCGAAGAATAAAAGTGTCTGAGATAGCCGAGACCGTCGGTATTCCAACTGTGCGGTACATCACATTTGACATGAATTTTCGGACCTGAAAAAGTCAATCGTGTAACCGTGTAACTATTTCAAAGGAGTGTTTGATGATGTTAAACCACAATCCAAACGAATTTCAGCCCCCTTTCGTTACCGTAGAAGAAACAAGGACTCATCACACCACACCAGAAATATTTATAAATTGGGCTGAAAAATTGCTACCCCATCCAGAATACTCTCCAGACTTAGCCTGAAGAAATGCACGGGAGGTACGAGATTCGAATTGAATGAAGAAGTCATCACAGAAATAACGCCAACTTTAAAAGTCTCGAAACCCATGATTTGAAAGGATCACAAAAATTATAAAAACGCTGGACTGAATGTATAGAGCTAGTATTTTGGTATGGGCATGGAATAATTTTCATTGGCTACCTTGTAAAAGGAAACAACAACGATTATTAAATAGCATTACTAGACCGTGCGAAAGACGATTTCGGCGAAAAACAGCCGCATTTCAAGGAAAAGAAAGTGCTCCATAATTGGGCTTCGAATTGCTACCGCATCCCATCCTTGTTATCCAGATCTCCATACCTGGCCCCAGCGAGTATATGCTGTTCTCATATCTCAAAAGAATGTTCGCTGGGAAGAAATTTTCGTCGAATGAAAGGTGATCGCCAAAACTTAGGGCTATTTTGAAGAAAAAGGCAAATCGTACTACAAAAATGGTATCGAAAAGTTTGAGGGTCGATATAATCAATGTATCACCCTTGAAAGGAACTATGTTGAATAAAAAATGAATTTTTGCAAAAAAAAAATTGTTTTACTATGGTGGGTCGGGGACTTTTCAATTGATCTGTTAAAAACAGACTATTTTATTCAAAAAAATCAATGACTTATCCAACCACCATCGTATTTACAATGACAGTTTTGTTGCAAAAAATTTAGATAAAATTAGCGTCGAAAAGTTGACACACATTATTTATAAATCCATAAAACGTTTTTATCGGCATCTCTTTAATAATTTTTCAGTCTCTTCTTAAATATCAACAGTAATCCTCTATCATGTGGCAATCTCATCGACCTTGATACCTTTCCTACGGCACTTTAAGAACCTGGCGAAATCGCTCTCCCTGTTACTCACTATAATTTCCTAAATATCTGGAATTTTTTTATAGTTGATTGTTGGGATAGTATAACTTGTTACTCATATTTTTAATTTTGATTTTGAAAACTTATCACAATATTTCTAACAATTTCTTTATAATTTGGTGTTTTATGGTTTCCCAGAAAATTTTCGATTACGGACACAAAACTTTCTTTAAAACTGTCAATAAAAGAGCGCCGGCAAGTAGGATTACATTATTTTAAACCGATTTTTAAAAGCAGCTTCGCGATTTCAATACAGTAAACTAGTTCTACATTTTCATTCAAAAGTTGTAATTGCTGACGTTTTTTCTTGCAATCTTAAAACTAACAGTTCTCATCAATATTTTGATTAAGATCACGTATCAATCATTGCGATCATTTTGGAAAAATAGTTTTGACGTAGAAGTTTTACGCCCTAAAGCATTTAACAACTTCTACAAAAAAGTTACAATCAGCGAGATGAATCTGATGCTCCACCAGATCATATGTATATCAAAGCCTTGTCCTTTCTCAAAACCGTTTTTGAAAACCGTTAAGGCCCAACACAAGACTTACAAACCTTATGGTATTTAGTATCTCCATTTTAAAACCGAAATATCCAGTATAAATTCAAAGTTTGAGATATTTCTTTTTTGTTATATAACACCGCAAATAAGACACAACAGATCAGTATTATATCGATACTTTCTTCGTTATAAACTCATGTCATTCAGTAATTAAAACATAACACTAACGAATAACCACTTATCTAACTTCAGGCAAAAGTTCTCCAATACTGTCAAGCAATTCAGATCTTAGCTGTCATGGGGAGCAACAGGTCTACTATTGAGGATATCGAGATGTTTGTTTGAAAAGAAATTTTATTATTAAAAAACAACACGAGAAAATTCGTAAAAATATTAAAAACAGCGCAAATTTAGTAATCCTTGAAAACATACAATTTTGAAACATATCCAGGGAAACTAAATTAAAAATTTTGGTTTTGTATAGCAGTATAATTTATTTTATAAATACTTTAGGGATCATATAATTTTTCTTCCAATTTTCTGCAGCTATGTTCAAATCTTAAATTATGATGCATTAACCTCTTTTTTTTACAATTCGAAGCATGGGTTGGCGCCCATCATGCGAAGGGTCATGGGTTCGTAGCCGTGAACAATTCATTTAATCTATCAGCCGTTTGTGACTGGCTTATGAAAAACTGTAGGTTCCACTATTGGTTCAAAATAGTACATATTCGAGGATGATCTTGGTGTAAAGCAGCTTCAGTAGTTATAAAACGCCTGTTATGTTTGAATGCTTGAAAAGCGCGAAAATCTATCTATCTATGTGTCTATATTGAAATATAATCTTGCTAATGGAACTGAAAGATATCGTAACATAAATTGAACTAAGTTGATGTACTTCCTGTGTACATTTATATTAATTCAATAAGAATAATATATATTTTCTCCTTTTTATATCCTTTCAGGTAATTACATATTTATCATAGCCAATGGGAAGTGTGGACATTCAAACAAAGGTAAAACTTGATTAATATTTGTTTAATGACAATGCAGTCCGAATAACTGTATCCAGCCAAGATGACGTTGGTTGTGACTAAAATAATTATTCTCTTTTTTATACCAAACGAAATGTACTATTTTTCGAGGTTCTTTAAGACGGTTTACTTGGTGCTCTCGTACTGTTGTTTCCAGTAAAGTGGAGAGCATTTTTTTCTTTTATCACCAGCAAATAAGACTTTGTAGACTTTCATTGTTTGTAAGTTGTTGCAGCAGCTTAATCGCTATATCGTATTTCAGTCAATATATTTATGACGTCATCATTTTTTAAGTTTTTTATAGTTACTTTAGGTAGAGGAATTTCTTTACAAATTAAAAACTATGGGAAATGTGATAAGAGAGAGTGAGATAAACATTAATTTTTGCGAACGTTTTCTATCCATTTCTTCAAATGGTAGTCCTTGTCATACAGGGTTCTCCATTTTGCGGTTTCCAAAATAAACATAATCAATAAGATAATAATTTTTTTGTGAAATTCCACTTTTATTATAAAGTTTGAACTGAAGCCCATCGATGAAATAGCACGATCACGGTGGCCATTTGACGTCGCCAATACAAGAGATTACGCAGCCGGGAATTTTCTCTCGAAATAAAGCCATACTCGCTCATGCTGTGTAGCTTGGTGCACTATCTTGTTTAAACTACTGTTCAAGTAGTAGAGTTCTTCAATTGCAGGCAAAAACCTCTGTTATCATACGCCCATAATGCTACAAATTGAGAGTGATAGTATTGCCGTTATCGTTTTCAAGGAAGTAAGGTCCAATCACACCTCCGGACCAAAGAGCGTACAAGGCAGTAAGTTTTTTTTTTTTTCTTCATGAAATAGCCTCTTTTCAATACTCTGAGCCCCAAATGCGACAATTTTGGTTATTTATGATTTTGTTTTATGTCACAAATACAATCGGAGGTCTTGACATTCCCCGCCGAGGGTCGATCGCAATTAGAAAAATGAATTTTCTATAATTTTGGATATGGGTCGAACCTGTACTAGAACCCAGCCCTTCTGAATTATAGTATGCAATGCTAACCATTCGGTTATTACGGCCCGGCCTACCATAGTAAAACACTTTTTTTTTTGGCGAAACTAATTTTTTTTTTCAACCAAGGTATATATGATATATTGATTATAGCGACCCTCCAACTTTTCCATACCATTTTTGTAGTACGCTTTGTCCTTTGCTTCAAAATAGGCCTCAGTTTCGGCGATCACCTCTTCATTCGACGAAAATTTCTTCCCAGCGAGCACTATTTTGAGATCTGAGAATAGAAGCCTAGTAGCTGAGGGACAGATCTGGAGAATACGGTGGATGCTGAATTAAGTAGATGCCCAATTCATAGATTTTTGACACCGATTGCACTAACTTGTGACAAGGTAGATTGTTGTGGTGAAACATAACTTTCTTTTTCTACAAATGCGGCAGTATTTTTTTTTGTGGCGATTTCGTCCTTCAAATGATCCAATAACACTATTTAATAGTCGCTGTTGATGGTATGTTCTTTTTCGAGGTAGTTAATGAAAATTATTCCATTCGCATCCAAAAATACAGGCGCCATAACCTTGCCAGCCGACAATTGCATTTTCCATGCTTTGAAGCGGGTTCATAGTGTGCAATCCTCTCGGATGACTAACGGTTTAATTTCGGGGTGAAATTATGGAGCCATGTTTCATCCATTGTCCCATATCGACGCAAAACATCGGATTTGTTTCGCTTAAGCATCTATAAACATTGCTCCGAATCATTAAATCGTCATTGTTTTTGATAAAAAGTGAGCTTGCGCGTCACCCACTTTGCAAAGAGTTTGCTCATACCAAAAACGTTCAGTTTATATCTCTAAAGTTTTTATCTAAGGTCATGCAAAATCATTTGTGAATTTTTTTGATATTCTCGTCGGCAACAAGTTCTTTGGGCATCCACTGCGTTCACAGTCTTGGGTGCTCATTTCAGTACGTGTAGACATAGCATACCAATCCTTGATGGTTGAGTTTCCTGGAGCGGCTTCGACTGTATTTTTTTACTTCAAAAAAAAATTAAACACGCGGGATTCCTTTTTAACCACTTTCAATTCTCAGAGTTATGATCCGAGAGCTGTCAAATTAATACACGCGTCTTTAAGAGCTCACTAAAAATCATTAATTATTTACTTCTAGTAGCGCCATTTATTTTTCAAGCAGGCACTTTTCAATTTACCTGTTTTATCTCAAGTCCAGTGCTCGTCAAGAATTTATGTTTAAAAAAAAAACAGAGATTTTTAACCTTAGTTAGTTAAACTACTATGAAAATCAGATCAGACATGGTTTTATGGAACTTATTTTAAATATAGAGTAACTCTATGGTCTTTAGGTTGGGAACACATTTCATTAGTAATGATGGGATTACAGACAGTTTTTTGCGCAAGAAATTTCAGGATATTATGGTTAACAAAATTTTAACAGTAATATTTGATATTTGTGGCGCATTGTTTAGTTAGAAACTTTATATTACTAGCATTCGTATTTTTCAGAATTTTATATATTTTAAACAATTCTTGAAGATCGACACTATAATTTTTGAATGGCAATGATTTTAAAGTTCAGCGAGTTCTTATTCTTATTAGAAATGAATCTAAATGGAGGTAGGCCGATAGGCAGAAAGCAGACAACTTTTTCTCTTTCTAATTTATAATCTCCCACTACAGGGATAAAATGAATGTATAAAAAATTTATTTTTAGTTTGCAGCAGCTTTCGGATCTGAGCAAGATGCTAATTTTCACTCAAACACGGAAGAAATTTATTTTGTGCGATTTCAAAACATTTTAGTTTCAAACAACGTCAGCTTGAAAATCTCTTTCGCTATAAATTTGAATATGGCGCTTGTATGTTCGAATATATGTGTGTGCATCGTGCATAGCGCAGCCGTCGCAATAAATTTACAATTTTTACCATATTTTAGACCGCAAAATATTTTCTATTTCAAAATGTTTGCGTTATTTATGCACTCGACTCTCTACCACAGTAAATAGTGCTTTTTTCATCTTCTTCTATATTTTCTGCCCTTTTCGTTATTGTTTTTGGCATGCGAATTTAGTGTGAATTGCAACAATTCCGTGGCATGCAACATATTCGTTGGTTGTAGTGGTTTTTCTTATAATTTCATTTTTATTTCACTAAATTTCTTTAGCTTTTGTTGTAGTTGTTGTTGTTGTACTAAAAATGCAAACAAATGCCATAAGGAAATTCAACTTGAATTTATTGCGCTTTCCACTAAATATTCAGTGGCAATATACGAGTACACATACACAAAATGGTAGCAACACAAACATTACTGTAGAAAATAAATAACGCAATGAATCCAACGTTGGGTTCGCAAAAATATTTCGAGCAAAAGAATGCAAACACACTGAAAATAAATACAACAAAACGAGCGGCCAAAGAGACGCCAAAATTCATTTTGGTCACACTCGTATTGCAACAGATAGTAATACTCTCTCTAGTCAGTCACTTTGTGGTGAGAGTAGTGTGGTGTAGGAAAAGAGGCAGCCATTTATTGACCACTTGATGTTGGTTTTTGCGTTTATAGTTTCAAGTTAGTGTGACCGAAGTGTGTTAGTCTGGCAGCACTTGAAAGGAATATCGTTAAAACATTTCGTGGCAATAATGTGTAGAGAGAGAGGATAGCAATTAAAATTCAATTACAGCGGTATTTGACGCCATGACTGAATATATTTCTGACATGAACAGCTTTACAAAAATACAGAAGAGGCAATAAATTTATGCTGTAGGATCACAGAGGCAAGGGTACAGTGGTAACACATCTTTTAAGAGCAAAGTGTGCTCACGTAAAAAAAACAACTAGAAATGAGACTAGTAGGCAGCGGGCAGCACTCTCGACATGTACTGTCAATTAATCTGTCAATATTCCATGCATAAACAAAAAAACTTTTCTTATAATTCAATGATTGCCAGCACAACCAAAAAAAAAAAAAAAAAACATTTGGTATTTCGTTCGCCTGTCACGTAATTCTGTGTGCTTCTCAAACACTTAATAAAATAACTTATCGAAAGTCGGTTGTGCTGAAGGTCTCAGCTATGCATATTAAGATGGATCGTCTTCTGACGAATTACCATTCAGTCATCTCGTGCAACATCTTAATGGCGCTGGAGCTAGTATATCTACTGGCCAATCGGCACCCAATTGATCACCTTTAAAAATACCCGCGTGTGCAAATTTAAACAAATTGACGTTAATTAGCCAGAAGTTGACATAAAGACCTTAGCAAAGATCCAATGTAAATTTGTAAAATTTCCAAGGCTATTCAATCAGGATTTTGTAATGCAGATCTCACAAGACAAATTGCTGGTTCAATATCATGCTCTAAATCGCTAACAACGACAAATTGGATACCGAGACTCTAAGGCCATCTGCAACTTAGCGATCTTCCTGCTCAAAGTAGATGTCCTTTCCTGGCTCGCTAATTTTGAGGTTTGGACAGATGGTAGCAAAATGCTACTTGAAGTCATTTAAAATTTTAAGCACGTTACAAAGAAATAGCAAAATATTGTGGGAATGTAAAGAGTGCTCCAAGTAAGGTAACTTTTTTCAATAGCCTTTTTTTTTGACAGATCACGCGTGAGTCGTGTCAAGCTGCCATATTATTTTTGTTCAGTATTGTTTGGCATTTCATCATGGAAAGACTTACGACTGAACAAAGTTTACAAATCATTCAACTTTCTTACGAAAATTCGCGTTCTGTAAAGAATGTGTTTCGCGCGCTTCGCTCAATTTATGGTCAACATAATTGGCCTACTGAACGTACAATTCGAAACATCATCACCGATCTTGAGACTCAATATTCATTATTCGATAATAATCGACCGAACAGATCACGTTCAGAACGCATTGCAGAAAATATAGCGTTCTATGGAACGACTTAACCCATTTTACATCGAAATTTTAAATTGAAAGCGTACAAAATACAGCTTGTGCAATAACTGACAAGCGACATCGCTTTGCTCTATGGATAATTGGCTATAATTGACAAGGTTCCAAGAAGATCCGACGTTTTGAGCCAAATTTTTGTTCAGCGATGAGGCCCATTTCTGGCTCAATGGGTATGTATACGAGCAAACTTGCCGCATTTGGGACGAAGAGCAACCAGAAAAAATTCAAGAGCTGCCATTTCATCCAGAAATAACAATGGTTTTGTGTGATTTGGTAAAGTCAGCGGTTCATATTTCTTCAAAAATGATGCCGATGAGAACGTAACCGTCAATGGTGACCATTATCGCGCCATGATGACCCACTATTTGATGCCTGAAATTGAAGCCTGTGATCTACGCGACATTTGGCTTCAACAAGACGGCGCTACTTCCTACACATCGCATCAATCAGTGGATTTATTGAAAGAGCACTTCGATGAGTAGATAATTTCAAGTTCTGGGCTGGTCGATTGGTCATCAAGATCGTGTGATATCACAGCATTAGACTTTTTCCTATGGGGATATGCAAAGTCTAAAGTCTATGCGGAGAATCGCGCTTCGATTCAAGCCTTGGAGCAAAATATCACTTGTGTCATTCTCCAGTTACCAGACGAAAAGCACCAACGAGTCATCGAAAATTGGAATCAACTGATGGAACTCTAGACATAGCCGCGGCAACATTTGAGAGAGATAATTTAAAAAAAAAAATTCTTTCGAATGATAATAAATATTCCCCATTAATTAGGAATTTTCTCTATTTTTGTCTTTAAAAATTAGGGAACCTAGAAATGGATCACCCGTAGGTCCATCTTTCAACAATTTTCCACGAATTGTCAATTGTCTGACTAGATACTGGTTAATTTAATCAAGTCGAAAGGTCGCCTCGCATTTACCGTATTCCAACTGTTAAATTGAATGCAACTTACTTTTTCAGATTTGATTTTTTTGCCGTCTTCTATTTTTCTTTGATTGGTGACTTCCCATGCCATACAAACGCACTGCTAAGCACATTGTTTCAAGTAAAGTTTTCGGTTTTGAGGCACTTGATGGCTACATAAGAGCCACATTAAGTACAGGAAAAGTTCAAGAAAAGTTATGTCTTCATTTTATTCTAAAAAATACTTTGCAGACTTTTAAGATAATGAGGACAAATATAAAGAGTCAATTTATTGTTCGTTGGTTGGGATGGGTAAAAACGAAATCCTATGTGCAGCCACCTTCGCGTGGGGGGCTAATAGCTGCAAAGCAAATGTACCGGAGGTGAGGGATAGATAGTCGGTAAGGGGAAGAGAAGTCAAGGCAGTGTATTTCTATAACTGGTAACAGCCTATGTATCAAATGCAGTTGAAGCACGTAGATTACAGAAGTTTTCTGCACCCCGCCGAATCTGGATTCTATTAGTTAGCGTTGTTGATCCACCCTATTTCATCTTCCCCTTAAATGGTCCACAAAACTATTCCCATTATTCTGCTCATTCTTTTTCAAGAGTTTATAAAACTAATGAGTAAACTAATTAGAATTTCTAAAGAGTCACTGACTCCCCTAGATAGTATCAGACATTTCAATTGACCAAGCTTATGAGAGGATCATAGTAAACTATCTTTACAATGGGGAATTCTGTTTTGTTGTCTCCTGCTGGTGTGCTTGGTTAGATTAAACTGGTACCAAGTATCCAGTTACGAAAGTAAAGAGACTCCACAGCGCGGAGTTCCCTCCCCTCACTCTGCAACATCACAGTAAACTCTCTATTAACACAACGCTCTAGAGTGAAGGCAAAGCCGTCCCTTCCGCCGATGATATCGCCATAGCTTACAGAGGTAAGTTCCCGCAAATTCTTTGTAAATTGATGCTGGCAACACTTAGAATGTCACCGTCCTGGTATGCCAACTCAGAAAAGGTGGAGATAGTGCCATTCACGGTGTTCAGTTTAGCATGGGGACGATGATAAAATTTCTAAATTGGACGATAGTAGGCGGTTATGTATTCTCAAGACACACTTTTATGGATCTCTCTTTCAGGCTACCTGACCAATGCAATGTCTTTCAGGTGGATATATCTGCTTTTATTGGGGCAGCAAAGAAATCAAAGCCAGCTATAACCGTAAGGACATCTCTATTTTTAGCGACAGTCAGTTAGCAATTAAAACCCTGGGCTCGTGAGCGCTAAATTCCAAAATTTTGCAGGAACGTAGCCGATCTCTACAGGAGATGGCAGGATGGATTAGAATATATTGTCTCTCATACGGCTCGCTGGTCATAGGAATAGAAGTGTAAGGCAAAGAAACTTGTTAGACAAATTCTTCTCGATAAGCAATGAATTAGTATGGCTTTTGCCACTTTCAAGCTTTTTCCCAAGAAATTTGCCTATGAACATATTACCACGTTAAGGTGGAATGAAGCTGAAACTTGCCGCGAATCCAAGCAAACCTCGCCGAAGTTGGAGAGAAAGAGATCACCGGCAATGTACTCCTTAAAAATAGGGGTATGTCTAAGATGAGGGAAGTTCTGATAGGCCATTGTATGATAGGGCGATATGCAGAGAGACAAGGGACTGCTTATAGGAGATGCTGTAAAAGCTGAAAGGATGATAAGAAGGAAACGATCACCAATCTATTATGTGACTGACCTGCTTTAGGCAGTGTTAGGCTTCGGAATCTTAATACCAATCTGCTGGATCCAAGATCGCCGACGTTACAGTCATGGATTTAATGAAGCCCATCAGAGATTCGAAGTAGATGAATACCGAAGTCAAATGGTAAAGCTTTGTGATATTCCAATGGGTCTCATTCAGGCTTAGGTGTAATCAGTGTGATATGTCGTTAAGTACCACAACCTAACCTAAACTAATCTAAATTGGTTACTTAATTTAGCTTAAGCTTTTGATATTTTTTTTCCATACATTGGCATAAATACGGCTCACGAGACTATCACTGAGTCAAAAATTTTGCGGCTGCCTTTTCTTTGCATTGGGCGGCAATTGGAGACACCAAGCCAGATTTTTCTCTATCTGATATTTCCATAGGAAGTAGCGGTATTCGTCTTCTTTCTTTTGTTCCGGAGGTTACTGCGTCGAAAATTTTCAAAATCATCATTCACGCCACATGAGGGACTTTCAGAGCTTATTCTTTGTTAGTCGAGAGAGGACTTTATTTTTCAATTGCCAACTCAGTCGAAAGTGGCACCTGATGGCAAAAGTGATTCAGACATAGCGACGTAGATGCAACTCCTTTTTGTGCTAAAAGCAGTTTTAAATTAAAAAAGAGTTTTTCCAAAACTTGGTGCCTAGTTAATATCTGGACCAAGTCTTAATAACATAGATGAGTTTCGATCAGTTTGTTGACCGTGGGCGCTTGCCTTTCCATGCTAAGCATGATAAGACATTATTTGCGATACTAGCTCATCTCAGGTCGCCCAAAACAGGTCGACACGCCATAAATCGTCGACAAAATCCATACAATGATATGGAATGATCATAGAAAAAAAGTGCTTGAGGTGGCTGGGGCAGTAAGCACCGCAACTGATGGGTACATTACATTGTACAGGAATATTAACATGAAAAAGCTACCCGCGCTATGGGTGCCGCGATCGTTCACTTGCGACCATAACCGCAACCGTGTTATCACTACAGAGGAGTGTTTGGCAATGTTCAACTGCAATCCAAGTGAATTTTTGTGCAACTTAGATGAAATATGAATGCACCAAACTACAACAGAGGCCAAAGGATAATCAGGACAGTCGGTTTGTCGGAGTGAACGTAGGCCAAAAATGGTCAAGGTGGTTTTGTGTTCTTATTTCCAAACATGCAGAATTGGCTGGACGAGATTCGCGTGCGCGTCTCAATGTTTTACTTCATACTAAAGCCAGCTAAGAACGGCTAATGGATTTTTATGACGAGCTTTTATATTTTATTAGAAATACACTCTAATGGGTTGAATTTCGACTGCAATTAGATAAAATAAACTTAACTTTTTTTTTTAAATTAAATTTCTGTAATTTTAGATGTTGGTCAAAACAGAAACGGCTTTAATCACTAAAAAAAATAAAAATAAATCATTTAAATTTAAGAATATGAATTTATAACTTTAATAAAAAAAATTAAAAGAAAAAAAAATATATATATATAGAGACTTTCATTAACAGCGCGTAAAATGTGAGATTTATAAATATGAAAAAATTAAATTAATTCGAAACCCTTTTACGCATATTATATGTGTACAAGTATGTTTGTGTATTTATTTATTACATGGCAGCGAATTTTTTTTAATTACCATACTCTAAAGAAAATTGTCAATAAATTATGTGTGCTGAATAAAAATACATTATCGAGCGAAATGGATTTATTAAGCCAAAAAAGGGGCTGTAATGCGTTGCAAGTACCTTCTTATGTGTGTGTGTGAAATATTTTGCAAACAAATGTGAATGTAGGCATGCAAATTAGTACATATATGCTACGCACTCAAATATATACAATACATATAACAAACAAACATATGTATATTAATCTTTGTAATATAAAAATGCATATAAGTGGAAAATTCGTTAGCTCAACGAAAAATTCACTCAACAATACGAAAATGAGAATCCCGAAAAAAATTAAATGCGCAATAAAACATTATTTTTTTTCCTGAAGCAGTTGAAGGGCGGAAAATAAGTAAAATAAATAAATAAAAGAACAAACAAACTATTTTTAGTGCTAGTCATACAATGAATTATTGGTGTGACCCTAAAAGTAGGCAACAGAAATGATAAATGCTGGTAAGCAAGTGCACAAACAGCAAAGGCCTACAAAATGCGTATGTACATATATTGTATATATATGTATGCAAGTGTAACCATATGCAGATGCAATAAATGCCTTTTAAGCCACATATATGTATGTGGTATATATATACATATAATATATGTATAATTCATATATGTGTGATATGTAAATGCAACACTGAAATGGCGATATTTTGTTTGTGCAAAAAACAGCCACAGAGCACAGTGTGTGTTACCGAGAATAATGCGTTAAGTTTAAAAAAATAAATAAGGACAAATAATAGGCAAACACAAGGAAAAAATAAAAGAAAATATTGTGGGATTATTGTAACAATAACCTAAAAATTCAGCCACAAATGCGCTTTTATACGAATAAAATATGTTCCACATAGGAAATGCTAGGAAAATCTTATACACTTGCTAGCCATGATTTTAAATTTTCATTAAAATTTTAAAATTTTTCGTAAAATTTAAGCAGAAGCTCCTCTTATCATGTTATGTGCATACTTTCTTCCAAAACTTTTCCAAAAATTGCTTCTAAACAATTCAAATTGTTCACTAGGAAATTTTAATATTCCAAAAAAAAAAAAAAGAAATCTTAATAAAATTTCAATATAAACTGGCATAACCTGTGATTACATAACAGATAATTCAAAAGACGATTTAATTTTTAAAGTTTAAATTTTACTATATTCAACAAAATCCAAAAACTAAAACGTTTGAGCTGTACAACTTGATATTCAATAAAAACGAAAAAACCCGTACTCATCATTTTCAGCCCAATTTACTATGCAATTCGACCCTAATAGCTTTCCTGCGGGGTTTATAACGCTGCATGTAGCATAGTTACAGGCTTGACACAGTAAGTTTATTTTGATATGCATATGTGTGTGTTATACCTAAAAGGAAAGTGCAGTTGTAAAACCTAAAACCACTTTTTAGGTATTCAAAATAAACACACACACACATATACAACAGTATTTTATGTATGATTAAAAATATGTCAACATTGTGAAATCAGCCGCAAATACTCGTACTATAAGAACGTTGCACACAGACAAAAATATTTATGAATATGTAAGCTGACACTACTACTCTGCTTTGTAGTATTCTAGCCTTAAAAAATCAGTGTGTGTGTGGCTTCTGAACTACTGCCCTTAAAATTTGTAATATAATTTTTGAATAGTATTTAAATATTATCCCTTTATTGATGATAAAAGGGCACAAGAAATGCCGATAGGAGTAAAATAAAATTCAAATCGAATAGTACACAGCTCTACAAAAACAATTTTTTTAGCACTTGTTTTCCATGATTTTTACGAGTTTTCGTGTGTTGATTATCGGTAATAACATTTCTTTTCCCAGCCATGATTCGACTTCTCTGCAGCTTTTTCGTGCATACAAACATCTCGCAGTCGCCACTTCAAGACACCTTGCTTCGCAGAACAGCTAATATCTCAGTTATTTGACAATAGTGAAGTACTTTTACATAAATCTAGTAGTGCGCGATACGTTTTCCGCACAAAACCATTATTTTCGAAATAAAATTGCACTATTTGCAAGCGTTGTTCAGGCGTGAGTCTATTCATGGTGAATTGCCAAACCAAACTGAGAATAAATCACTTGACAGCTGTTAAATCGGTCGCCATCTTGAAAAGTAATGCCAACTTAAAGTTCTATACCTCTATGAAAAAACACCCTTTATATTTGTCTTGTCTTCTAAAATATTAGTTTGGCCCGCAGAAAGCATAAATATGGAAATTTTACAGATTTTGTTAAGGGAATTTATACCAAAGATTTCTTTCATTAGTTAAACCATAGAATCTCATACAGCTTGTAGGTACTGTGTTGAAACTTTATCAAGCTTCTGCTGCATAAGGGTTTAAAACTAAACAAACTTACTGAGGGGCGCTTTTTTTATTGACAGTTGTAAAGAAAAATTTATGATGTGCTTTGCATAGACCAGCTGTTATTTTGCAGTGCCAGTTGGAGCTCCGTTTTATTGTGACATAAAGAAGTCGTCTCTTGGGTCGTCAATATTTTTCACGAAGCTGAAGAGAATCTTAATATTCAATTTAAAACCTAATCTAGACCTTTGACCTGCAAAGTTCCGAGATATCTACAACAAGTTCTAGCTAAGGCCTTACTTCTGCTCGCATCGGATGGAAGTAGATTGTGGCCCGTCCTTAGGTCGACAACTACCCCTTATTCCGTGTGTGACCGTGAAAACGTTGAAATGGGCGATGCCTCTGCTGCTATTGCACATGATTTCAGTATGATCCGTCAATTAGCTCTTTCTGTAATTTCAGTAAAAATCGCTTTTTACCGATTTTTGCAGTTTTCATGCATGAAGCTCCAAATTATGTAGAAATTGTTTTCATATATGCTGACAAATATTCAAAAAACAGGAGCAAATATGAGTATCCAGTTAAATTTAAAAAAGTTTTATAAAAATATTACGTATAATAGGGAGAAAAAAGGTATCGATATTGTCACATGATGGCAGCTAACTGTTGGTAATTATTAAAAAATTGTCCACTAGAAATGTATTAAAGAAAAGCTGATCAAAAAGTTTTTATAGAAATATAACTTATGTTAAACCAAAACCACTATAGACCTGTTTCACGACGTATTCTGATCTCCTAATTCGGAAATTTTACTGCAATCGCCGCAGTGGATGGACCTCTCGTCACAATCCGCTTCAAAGCGAAGTTCTCCAACATATCACTCATTCGCGCCAACGCGCTGATGCAATAGAAAGTCGTTGTGACAGACAGGTCTCTTATGAGCGCCTGGAGTATATATATCGGCCATAACCCCGCCACGATTTCAAAATTGCACCTGATAAATTTAACATCACGGCGAACAAAGAAGGTTTCTTTGGCGCAACTGTCAGCAAATTCCACCTCCATAACGAAGCATCTCACAGCGGGCTGAGGCTGATCAACTTCTCCGGAGCTAATAAATATGGTTGTCTGAAATACTGGAGCAAAAAAGTTTACCAAGCCACATTATATACTCGTATTATATTTTTTGGTACTTTGTAATCATTGAAGCGATATTCGGCTGAACTCCACCTCCAATTTGTGTAGTGCGTCTTGATGTTTTTTTAACCCATAGAGAGACCACCAGTTTATTCTAAGGCGCCTCCGAACGGCCAATGGATTTTAAAGGGAGCTCTCTACCCAAGTATTCAGAGCTTTATAACTTGGCCGACAGAGGTATTGACCAAAACTTACAGAATATTTCAACACCTGAGCATTCTCACATAGGAGGAATCAAAGAGATTATCTGGTCACTGATATTCAGAGCATACAGTGTTTATTGAGAGAACACTTCTGCAGCTTTCAGTGACAATGGAACGCCCGAAGATGGTGATCCCGAATCCTCAATTGATGAGTAAAGTTTTTTTAAAGAATAACGAAGCGGTGGAAGCTGATATTTTACTCGCCAACCTATTCAAATATGGCGGCGAAGACTAACAAGTTACATGGCATGCTGCTTTGCTAATTTTAGGTCTGACAAGTCCAGTAAAAAGGGACCGTATGGTTTGCCCAATTAACGCTAATGAAGTCTTCTCAATAATAAGATCTTACCAAGAGTAGTGTGTGTGCGTTAGAGGGATGATAGTACCTTATCATTGTGGTGTTAGACCTGGTCGTTATATCATAAACAATGTATTAATTATGCGACAAATCCTTGAAAAGGCCTGTGAAATAGAATCGACACACGCCATGTCTTCGTCGATTTTAAAGCAACCTGCGATAGCACGAAAAGCTAGAGGTGCGAAAGTGCAGGCGGTATTTTGATATCTGTCAAACCAAACATGTTTTGTTGTAGTTAAAAATCGGGCATTTATGAAAATAGATCGCTTAACAACCGGACAACGTACTACAAAAGTAGTGATTCAAACGTGGCCACGTTTCATGCTTTAAAAGGAGATTATGGTGAAAAAAAAAAGAATGTAAAGAAATTTGAAGAGACTGGATCGGTCACAGATATTGCCAGTTATAATGCACTGGCTCTTGCTCTTTTCACCTCAAATATCGCTGCTGTAAGTGGAAGTGTAGCCGAAGATCCGAATGTATCTATTTATCGACGTTCTCAGGAGCTGGGTCTTTCTCACAGCACATTATGACGTCTTTTGCACTTGGACTTACAACTACATCCATACAAAGTCCAGCTCACATAACAACTGAAGCCAACTGGCCATTCATAAAGACGACGCTACGTCGATTGGATGCGACGAGGATCACTTTTCCCTCGGTGGATACGTAAATAAGCAAAATTTTCGCATTTGGGGCTCCGAGAATGCTCAAGGATTTGAAGAGAGGCAATTACATCCAACAAAATCTTACTATCTGGTGCGCTCTTTTGTTCGGTGGTGTAATTGGACATTACTTCTTTGAAAAAGATAATGGCGAGAATGTCAATGTGAATTTGGGGCTTATGGTAACCGTCTTTTTTGATCCGCAATTGAAGATAACGACTTGGACAATATGTGGTTCTAGCAATATTTTGCTACATGCCACACAACACGGTCGAATATGCTGCTTTCGAGGGAAAGGTTTTGCGTAAGATTTATGATCTTTTGCGCGTTGGCAACGGCGAATATTGCAGAAGGTGGAAAAGTGAGCTGTACGAAATAGACGCCGAACTTGGCATAATTCAGCGAATCAAGAGACAGTGTCTACGCTGGATTGGTTATGTTTTCTAGATGGATGAGAACACTTCAGCATTGAGAGTATTCCATGCAGTAGACGTCGACGGAGGCCGAGAAAGAAGAGGACCTCCACTCTCTTGGTACGTTCATCAGGAGAAACACCTTGCCTCCCTCTTAGTCTTCTGTTGGCGCCGAGCAGCAAAAAGAAGAAACGAATGTTGTTATTTAATATTGACTTGGCAGATATCGCGAAAATTGATAAACTGGCACTGTTTCGTCAAAGTCTGGATTTGAATCGACTTTTTATGAACAACTCTTGGCTCGGTAATATATCCCTATTAGTTATATCTACTGAAATAAGCTCAATAACTGTAGGGCCCATTATGTTTAAGCCATTATTTTGACTACGAATGAATAAAAGAAGGTATTTACAGCAAGACATATGACTCTTAACTCAACAGCATTTCATAGAATGAGATATGTTATAAGAATACAGGAACAAATGAAGCCATAGAACTTGATAAAGGAAAGTAACTATAGGTTGTTTGGAATTTTCATTTATTTGCTAAAATTAGATACGTAGATATTCAGACTATTTTGAATATATTTTATGTCCTGTAGTAAATGTCGGAATAAAAACAACGTGAAAATAGCAAAAAATAATCGTCTACGTTTGGTGGTATTTTTTTCAGTTGCAGCGGCTACCTTTCTGAGCTAACGTCAATATATATATGTACATAACCTAATTCGGTTTTTTTTTTGAATTTAAATTCTAAACATTTTTCTTATACCAATTGATTGCATAAGTTAAGTCAAGGCCACACATATATATTTAACTTAACTAATTTTTTGCTTTAATCTTATAAATGAAAGAAACTGAAGCAATTCAATCTCATTTTAAAACTTTTACCATTTCATTGGCATATTTATTTGCTCACTCGTAGCACATTTCCGGTCTGCGGTTAATTAAAATTTATATTGCAAAAATGTTCAAACATTTCCTTAGCAATCGTCCTTGTCTTCCACTCATTCAGTGGTCACAACCTTGTCCTTTCTCATTTGTTTGCTCTTAACATTTCCTCTTTGGGCAGACAAGAAAATATTTACGTCTAAGAACAAAGTCATTGACATTGACTTGTTGACATTTTGCTGTGCATTTGACTCTAAGACGAAAATATATATGTATGGATTTGTAAATACATATGTTAGTGGTTTTGGAAGTTTCGAAGTTTTTTTTGTTGGTGTTGTTTATTTTCGGGAACTTTTGTATATTTTTTCTGGCAACTGGCCAGTAACTGTGCCTGTTAACAGTGAACTTATTTGTTTGTCTTGTCCTTTGTGCTTCCAAAAACTTTACGTACATATGTATGTACATATATCAGCTTCATATTGGTTTTAATTCCGCTTTTAAAATATTGGATGGTATAGAAAAATCTAAAAAAAAAAATTTTTTTAGGAAATTTTTTTTAATATTATAAATTCTTTTTGTGATAAAATTTTTCTATTATTTTTTCCACTTTTCGTGTAAGAGAAATCCCTATTATTAAATTTATTTATTTAAGTATATTATAATTAGTTTTAATTTAATTTATTTTTATTCAACTTAATTTAAGTTTTTTTAAATTATTTTATTTTACTTTGTTGTATTTTATTTGTATTTATTTAATTTTAATTTTTCCAAAGTCGCAAAACAATAAAATTAAAATAACTAAAATCCTGAAACATAAATATAAATAAAATCAAATTCCAAATTTTGTACTAGCCTAACTCATATTTTTACTCTCCTGACCCTATTCCTTCAAATATTTACCTGAACCCTTGCAACCCTATCGTCTTTTATCCTCCCTCTGCGACTTTTTCCATGCTCGTTTATAGTATTCAAGCTTCAACATGGCACTGAAAAGCTTTGCAAGAAGAGCGAGAGTAATGTTGGGTAGATCTTTTAAAAATTTTGGTGAGAAATGTTCATATTCAGGAGATTTTTTGGATCTAGGTTGGCCCAAAACTTCTTTAGCTCAGATACAGATGTTCCGCCAGAAACAGTGTGTCTTGGAACATTATGATTTAGTGACAAAAAGTGAATTATCGGAAGAAGCATTTTTTTGAAATACCGTGCTGGGATGCTATGCAAAGCAAGTCGCCTCTTTTTGGTTCAGTATTTAATGATGTCTTTTTGATATTTTTCGAAAGCGATATTTTTGTGGATTTTTCATATTCTTTTTTTCATCGTATCTTAATGCCACTTTTATCTTTATTTTGACATCTTAAGCCTAATTTTTGCGTTGTGTGATCGGTAGACTAGCCACTCGTGATTCAAACATCGTTTATTTCGGACAAGTAACTCTATACCGCTACTGGTTATCACTGTTCTGGTTCTTAGTTGTGTTTTCTATTCTAGTGTTGATATAGTTGCTGCTGTTGTTAGCATACTGTGAAATACAAGTATCTCGTTTTCAATATCAGTTTCTCTCTCGATTTCAAGATTGGCCTGTATATGACTGATTATGTACTTCTTATATTTAAGCCAATTAATTTTGAATGTAGTAAGTCGAGAAGCATACTCACTCTCAATTATTTGTTCCTTTAATGATTCTTGGAGAATTACCAACAGATAAGTCAGCACTGGTTTCGGCAAACACTAAATCTCTATCTACATTTTTTGTAACTGCAAAGTCAATCAAATCAGGTAATAATTACCTTGGTCTGAAGGCCAGTAAGTTGGTTGTTTTGGGGAGATAAAATTGAGTTAATTTTTTATGCACATAACCGTATTATATAACTGGCGACCCTTTAGGTCATAAGTCTCGAGACTCGATACAAATATGTCACCCAGAAAAGTCACTCAATTGTTTTTCTGTTACTACAAAGCGTGGCGGCCAGTAAATCGCAAAGTGAGGTCAGCTCTTCTGTTTTCTAAGTGTAATCGAAGTTGACTGTAACCAGTTTGTGGCATTGAAGTGCCGAAAGCTATGCTTCAGACGATTTTTTATTAGAATAGCTATGCTACTACTACTGAAGCTTCGATTACTTTTACCATGACAGTCAGTGGTCAAATCGTCTGTTCCGTGAACGTACAACTCGTCACGTAACTTTATGTGTTGGGCGTGATGACATTCTTGAACGGATGGCTGATCGTACGCTTCTAATGAACTGTCATACGAACATAATAAAGCAATGGATACGTACAAAAAGTATGTCATCATACCATTTATTTCATATGAGAAACGCATCCCTAATTGTATAATTTTGTTTCGTACGAACATTCATCCATTTACGGATCAGACGATTCCCAGGCAGTTTGCGCTCTTCAATTGGTTAGAGTGACAGAAATACAACGATAGCTCGAAAGTGTTTTTTGTGTACCTGGATTTTTGTTTCTTCGATATTTTCAATTTTAAGAGGTACAGTGTAGAAATTGTTTGTACCTATAGTTTTCGCCAAGTCAGAGAGGAGTGTATTAGGGCTGCGCTCACTCAAATATATTGGTGGAGGCTTGACTTTAACAACTTCTGGAGCACCTTTTGAGTCTCTTGTAGATTCTTTCCCACAAATCGTGCAAAACCAATGGCCTTTTAAAGTTAGGTCTACGGTGTTTAGCCTTTTGACATTATTTACCTTCTATACTGGGTGATATTCGCTTTGATGTAGCAATCAATGCCAATTTGCAGTACCGACCCTTTTTTTCTTTTGGCTGACTCACTTTGTTCTACAACTGTCACTTTAAGAGGCGTAGCTGCTGCTGCTGCGCTGCTTGCCAGTATGGATGCTTGTGCTGCTGGTGATGCTGGATAAAGCGTGCAAAGAGAATTCACGCTTTTAACTGACTGCCGCTGCTGTAGCAGTCGACGATGTCGACAGAGTTGTGCCGCTTGCTTTGAAACTGCTGTTGTTGGGTGGGGACTTTCGCGCAATAGTCCTCTTCGCTGCCGCAAGTGAGTGCCGCCGCTCTTTTTGAGTTTAATATAATTTAATTTTATATTAATTTGTAATTTGGTTTATTTTATTTTTCTTTATTTCCTCTAATTTTCTTTGATTTAATTTAATTTCATTAAATTGTATTAATTTAACTTTAACTTATTTTTATTTTATATTAATTAATTAATTTTTTATTTCATATAATTTTAAATTTATTTTCTTTTATTTCCTTTTTTTCCCTTTTATTATATTGAAATACAATTTAATTTAATTTAATATAATTGTACATTATTTAATTTAATTTTTTGTTTAAATTTATTTTATTTTATTTATTTTTAGTTTAATATATAAATTTTTTATATTTTTTTGATTTAATTTTTTTTTTGTGATAGCTGTACGTATTTCCAAATAGTTTTAAATATTTTTTAACAAGAGCATGTTGTTTCTCATTTCAGTTTTGATATTTAATGAGCAGTAAAATTCAAATTAACAATAGAAATAGCGTTCGTCCCTCGATACTTGTTAGCAAAATACAGGCCAATGGACAAACAACAGCAAAGAAATGCCCTCCCATTTAGTGTTACTTATTTATTATACTAATTTTAAATCGCAATCGCATATAATCTTGTTTTTGTTACTGTAGCTCTCATTCTCCCCTTAAAGTAGGCTAACAAATTTCAACACCTGCCTTCAATTGCCTGACACGCGCTTACAAAAACACACACAACGCACATCACACGCTCAACATCACTCCAAACTTATTTTGCATGTTAAATGGCCGTCACATTGTGTTACTCATCGTCGGCGCGCTCCTCAAACCAGCGACGGCAACAATTTACATCAGCGTTTCCGCCACAAAACATCACGATTCCACCCACTGATTCTCTAATGTTTCCGTTACATTGGCTGTTTTTGTTGTTATTTTTATTGTAATTTTCAATACTCTTTCGTACTCTCGCACATCAGCTGCGTTTTTTATTATGAGTATTTTCCACTTTTTTCGCTTCTCTGGTTTTTATTCTCGCTTATGCTCTTGCTTTATGGCAGAGTTTTTTTAATATTATTTCTCTTCTTTTCCTGTTTACTCATTTTTTATTCTGCTGCTGCTTGTACATGTTCGTATTTGCTCAAATGTTGCTGAAAATTTTCTACAAATTGTTGTACATTAATGTTCATTACAACCGTTGATTATATTTTATTTATATAATTTGTTTCAGTTCTTTTTCCCATTTTTTTGTCGACATATGTACAGAGTGTGATTGTGTGTGTTTCAGACTGCAGTGGTGGTCGCCGATGCCTCTAATGAGTTTAATGTTGTTCTAAGTTTGTAGGTGGTCATGACAGCAAACAACTTTTACGTGATATAATCAAATTCAAATTTCTTCAATACAAATTACAAAATCGCGTTTGAGTCGATAGTATTTCGGTTAGCATTGAATGAATTTTTAAAGGACAAAATTCAGTTTTATTTTATACATATATATGCATGAAGGCTGTACGCCTTCAAGGGATTTATTGATCCAAAGTTAGAGTCTTTCAAAACAGTTTCTCTCTTGGGAGTCTCATGTTTTTGTTTTTTCTTTTTTGTTTTGGAGCAGGAGTGCTCAAAAGATACCGAAATTTTTGCGGACCGTATGCACGATTCATATTGTCCACAAACTATCCAGTATTGTGGGGCAATGTGGAATACTTTTAACTCCATCAAAATGGCATGTATTCGGGACTCATGGAACTGCCGTTAGGTATTACATCGTAAGGTCTAGTCATTTGGCTCGTCAATCATGCTTTTCTGGCCTATCGTTAATGCTTTTACTTTGGCTGCGTTGCCAATCTTTCCTTCTAAGCTATCATCTATCGCAGATCACGATTTCACTTTATTCTACAGAAGTTTCGATTTAACTATATACGGCTTGATATTATCCTGCCTAACTTGATCTGTTGTCTGTTTCCCTAAATTGGCTCTTTCATACTCATAATTCGGTCAGGAAAAAAAAGATCTGCAGTACGTTCTCCTCGCTGTAGCCGCAGCAAGAACAACTTGTCTTGTCATCATGACCATATCTGTAGAGATATTACCTAAATCAACCAATCCGGGTCAAACGCTATAAGTTTCTCCATGCTTCCTCTCTACCCAAGTTTGTACGCTTCAATAAGCATGTGGATTCACCTTTCCTTCTTTGCCGTTGCCCATCATTTGATAGTCGTTTTTCTATACTTTTAAATTTTTCTTACACTCTTTTGAGTCGGAATGTATGAGTAATCGGTCACATGTACACAGAAGATGGATAGATGTCTATCCGCGTCATGTCATGACGGTTCTGTCATGAAGCTTAGCGGACTAAACAACATACGGTCATGCAAAATTTTAGAACACAATTACCAACTTGACACACTAGATATATTACGGAGCACGAATTTAATGTTATGATTGGTATTACCATAACATCAAGATCACTGGCCACCACATTATAAAACAAAAATAGGGATACTTTATCTGCATCATCGAATATCACGAAGACAAGTCTACGGAGGGTATGGATATAGGTCTGCTTCTGTGCATCTCATATCTTTGATCGAACAATCTTTGCTTAGTTCTTATAAAAATTTATCAGCCGTTTGGAGACAGCTTAGTATTCGTTGCAGGATCCTCCTTTTGTTGGAAAAATATAAAGACACAAATTGGTAAAAGAGTCAACCGAAATCGGCTCAGCAGTTATAAAGAGCCTCTTATATACGATATAAATTCACCATAAGTTCGTAAGTCTTCAACATGTTGCAAATTTGCGCCCACTTTCCGGCAAAAATAATTACATCTCTTACTTATTTGGTACAACGGTCGGAAAATTCGGCCTCCATAGCGAACATTTTTCAAAAGGGGCAGAGGCTGATAAGTTTCTTCGAGCCCGAATCATGATTATCTACTTAGTAGGGACATAAATGCTATAAAATAAAAAATAATGAATGTTTTTGGACCAATTTTTTTACATGTTTATTGATATATATTGTACATAAAAAAGCAGTACTCATTCGAAATGCACGCCTTTGGCCTTCACGCACGCCTTAAGTCGGACTGGCCAATCATCAATAGCTGCATGAACCTCCTCCATTGGGAAATTGGCCACAGCTCGAATCAAAGTTGTCTTAAGAGAATCAATGTTAGAGTATCTTTTGTGGCAAACCATCTGTCCACAATTTGTAATCCAGCAAATTCAAGGTTCAAATCAGGACTGCCAGAGGGCCACTCTTCAGAGGAAATGAATGCTGGTAAATTGTTTTGGAGCCAGATTTGGGTCGTTTTAGCTTTATGGGCTGGCGCAGAGTCTTGCTGTAAAGTCCATGATTGATTTTGGAACATGGAATGGTTAAGTGGTCTCACAGCAGCTTCCAAAACGGTTTCTTGGTAAGTTTTGGCCGATGTTTTGACCCCTTGTTCGCCAAATTGCAAGTCAGTTACCCCATCATAAGAGACACCCCACCAAACCATGACTGCAGCTGGGTGATGACCATTTTTCGACCCGTGGAATCAGTTCAGATGCTTTCTTAGATGACCGTGTATACACCCTATCATTTTTATCAAGTTATCAGGGTGCTTCACCAAAAGACGTTTGCATTTTACCACCCTATTTTTTTTTTCAAAGCTGCAGTCAACAAATGTCCGATACGGCGTTTGAAAGCCCCAAGTCCCAAGTCTTTTTTAATAATTCGACTCATGGACTTTTGCGAAACATTCATCTCCCGGGCCATGATTTTCTGTTTTCGGAGCGGATTTCGCAGAATTCTTGATTTGACAGCTTTGATGAATTGCGGCGTTCGAACTGTGCGTGGACGGCCCGACCGGTGGCGGTCTTTAACATCCCCAGTCTCCTCAAACAGGTTTATGCACCGGTAGACCAACATGCGATTAATGCCGAGCGGACGGAATGTTTTGAAAATATCACCTTTTTTCATTTCACACTTAAAAAGCGCTATAACAGCGATACGGTTTTTATTATCTCACCATTTCACGTTGAAAACTCACACAATTTAGAATTCCCGATACAGACCAACCCCGACCGATAAAGACAGTGGTGTCTACTCTACT
Source organism: Neoceratitis asiatica (assembly GCA_030068015.2). Taxonomy (NCBI): domain Eukaryota; kingdom Metazoa; phylum Arthropoda; class Insecta; order Diptera; family Tephritidae; genus Neoceratitis; species Neoceratitis asiatica. The sequence continues at coordinate 27,861,729 of CM061526.1, forward strand.
TGCACGTCTTCTACCTTTTATCGAAATTTCGTATTTGCCGAAACCAGTGTTGACTTATCTTTTGATCATTCTCCAAGAATCATTGAACGAACAACCAATTGAGAGTGAGTATGCTTCTCGACTTACTACATTCAGAACAAATAGAAAAAACACATAAGCAGTGACACACAGGCCAGTCCTGAAATGGAGAGAGAAACTAATATTGAAAACGAGATATTGTGCATTTAACAGTGTGTCAGCAATAGAAGCAACTATACAACGCGGGAGCAGTAAACACAACCAATAACCAGAACAATGATAACCAGTAGCGGTATAGAGTTGCTGGTCCGAGATAAGCGACGCATGCTTCACGAATGGCAAACCTACCAATCACAGGAGGCAAAAATTAGACTTAAGATGGCAAAAAAAAAAGAAGATAAAAGTGACATTAAGGTAGAATGAAGATAAGAATATGAAAAATCTAGTAACGTTTTTGTCTTCCAGCTTTTGGACTAAAACATCGCATCGCAGAACACATCCGAACGTTATTTCAACTAAGTACTGATTCAAGTAAAACACCTTTGCTACTAAATCAATATGTTACTGTTTCTGGCGGAACATCTGAATCTGAGCTAATGAAGATAATCGCTGTACTAGACCCAAAAAATCTCCTGGATATGATCATAACACAGCAAAAATATTAAAAGCACTGCCGAAAATTACTCTCGCTTTTCTTGCAAGGCTTTTCAGTGCCATGTTGAAGCTTGAATACTATAAACGAACATGGAAAAAGTAGCAGATAATTATGATAGCTAAATCAGATAAAGACGAAACCCTGTCATCACCATATATACCAACTAATCTGTTGCCTTTCCTTCCCAAACTTTTCGGAAAGGTCCTGTTATCAACAATTTCTCTTTTTCTTCATGAAAATGACATAATTCCTACACATCAATTTGGTTTTCGCGAAAAAAATGACACATTTGCACAGTATATCATATAACGAATGAAATAAGAAAGGCTTTCGAAGCCAGAGAGTACTGCTCGACCGTTTTGTTTAAATTAATACAAATTTAAAACAGAAATAAATATTATTCATATCCTTTTCGCGGTGAATTTAGACTATTGTTTTTTTTTCTGTTTTGCTTACCACTAAGGATTAAGACATTAACATCTCACTTCAAAGAGCGTAATCTTTAACTAACAGTAAATTTTGACACATAATTCTTTCTAAAAAAAAACGTTCATTTTTTAGGGATTTTACTGGAGCATAGAATAACCGAATTGGTTGCTCATACGACCCGGCAAGCGCAAGCGAACCGAAAAGCAAACTTTGCACTCATTAGGGTAAAAGAGAGATGTCGCTTTTAATTAGCATGAGTCGCAAATGCGAGCAACCACACGAGCTAAAACATAAACAACACCACATTAACAAGTTCACAAGCAAAAACGAAAACGAAAACGAAAACGAAAAAATAATATAACAAAACACATAAAAACAAAAGCAATAACAATAATGACTAACACAGCATTGCGCCAACGTCCACCGAGCACAGTTGAAGCAAAAAACCAAAACTGAAGCAACTGAAGCGGTATAAACCGCGCAACAACCGCGACGATGCCCCAGCGATTGTCAAAGCACAACCCAGCGCTTTTGCACAGCACTAATAAAAAGGGGTAAAGGCAGAGGGAAGAGCGCAATGCAAATATCCTTAAATGAATTTACGAGCAACCGCAAAGTGGCAACGGTTGCATTTCAAAAAAGTTAAAACTAAAGAAAATGAAAAACAAATTTTGAAAATAAATAACTAGAAAAATGTAGAGAAAAAACACTTTCATTGTGAGCGTAGAAGAGTGGCTGCGCTGTCACTCGCCGTTTGTCTTTCAGTAAAATACAGCATACAGAATACAGAATCCACGGAAAAATGACAACTTCCAGTGTGGTGTGTATGGCTGCGTCGTCAAAGAGAAATAATGAAACGTATAACGGTGTAGAGACGCCATTGACTTAGCGCTGCATTTCCGTTGATGCGCTGCAACAGTAACACCAACGCCAGTGCCTACAATAAATAGCACCTTTGCTGCCTGCAACAGGATATACTACTACATTGTGGTTATATTCAACTTTTTTGTTGTTGTTGCAAGTTGTATCTGTTGTTGTTTTAATACATTCGATAGCATTTTTTATTGCATTTCTTGCACGCACTGCGATCTGCAAAACATTGAGTTTGAACAGAATTTAACCCTACGTACCACCACCACCGTCATCAGTTCCCCCAGCGCAGTGAAATTTTAAATAACGCTCCGCTAGCAATTTTCCTACCACACTCACTAGGCATAGCCGTCAGCTCACTTCCTCTGACACGCTTTGAAGTGCACGCACAAAGAACAATAAAAAGCGGAGAGAAAATAAAAAATAAGTAATAAAAAATAGAAAACGAAAATATTGGAAACAAGCATGCTGCACGTTTCCGTCAAAATGACAAAGCTTTGCAGCGGAACAATTGCGGCCACAAAGCGCCGAGCAACGGAAGTGGATCCGATCTCCTGGTCCAGTGCAGTCCAGTTGCATAGTCAAAGTGTTCTCAGCAGCAATGTTTTCTCGGTCGAATGTTAGTTGCGGTTTTTTTATGTTACGAGAGTGGCAATTAATATTTCAGTATCAAGTAGCTATATCTTGCTGTTGTGGAGGCTGTTATTTTAATAAAAAATTTCGCGATGAATCATAAATGTAAGTCGTGACTGAAGTTGTAAAATAATATTTGTATTTGAACTATTTTTTTTTTACTGACAAAACGCCTATACAAGTTTTGGCAGGAAAACTATAAAGGATATATTACCAGAAAACACGACCACAGGTTGTTGTGGCTTTCTGCATTTCATCCAATTTGTATTCTAATTGTTTTTGCAAAGGGTCATTAAAGCTCTGAATAACATCATCAAATTCAAAATATTAAATTGCTTATTCCGTTTATTCTAATGTATTATTGATCTAGCTAGCTACTTTTATGAGCGTGTCGGCTACTCAGAGTCTTTCACGAAAATTTCACGAAAAAATAGTAAGCTGAACACACCATTTGACCAAATATAACATGACGCAGCGATCGTAACTACGCACGATTCTTGCTTACATCTATATCGCCCCAATTTTTGTCAGTCTGTCGGTGATCCCTTTGCCAAAAAGATAGTATTTTGTATGTTTCGTTCAAATTCAGCTTATTTCCTGGTCCAGGAATCCACTATGATATGTCTACATCCAAATTTTTGACCAAATAGAGGCGTAAATAATATTTATTTTCAATTAAACTATAATATATATAATATATAATAAATAATCCTGGAAACCATTCATAAGAGTTCAAATATTTTGACACTAGTCCACTCCCAGAAAGGAAGTAACGGGTGATCCATTTGGAGGTTCCCTACATTTTTAAAGAAAAGAAAAACAGAAAATTCAAATTGAATTGGGAATGTTAATTAACATTCAAAAGAACATTTTTTGGCATTTCTTTTCTGAAGATTATCTCTTTAAAATGTTGGCCGCGGCTATGTCACAGATGGTCCATCTGTTTAGTCCAATTTTTGTTGACTCTTTCGAGCATTTCGATTGGAAACTGGCGAATGACAGGCGTGATGTTTTGATCCAAGGCCTGAATCCAAACGGGATTATCGGCATAGACTTTAGAATTTACATATCTCCACAGGAAAAGGTCTAACGATGTGATATCACACGATCTTGGTGGCCAATCGACCGGCCCAAAACGTGAAATTAACTGCTCACCAAAGTGTTCTCTCAATTAGTCCATTGATTGGTGCGGAGATCCCGAGCTTAAATTTCAGGCATAAAATAGTTGGTTATCATGGCGTGAAACGGTCGCAATTGGCGGTTACGTTCTCAGCGATATGATTTTTGAAGAAATATGGACCAATGATTCCATCGGCCCACAAACCACACCAAACCGTTCTTTTTCTCGATGAAATAGCAATACTTGAATCTCTTCAGTTTACTTTTTGTCCCAAATGCGAAAATTTGGCTTGTTTACATACCTATTGAGGCAGAAATGGGCCTCATCGATGAACAAAATTTGGCTCGAAAACGTCAGATCTTGGGAAGGTCGAGCGGCTTCATTTATTGCGAAAGCCGTATTTTGTACGCTTTCAATTTAAGATTTCGAGTCGTGCATACGTCAGTCCGAGTTGCCGCGAACTGCGCTGAATCGACTCTCCACAGTCTTCGTGTACACTCTTAGCTACGGCCGCTATATTTTCTCCACTGCGTGCTGGACGTAATCTATTCGGTCGAATATTATCCGATAATGAATTCTGGCTCTCAATATGGGTGATGGTGTTGCGAATAGTACGCTCAGTAGGCCGATTATGTGGAATAATTTAAGAGAAGCTCGCGAAACACATTCTTTACAGAACGTGAATTTTCGTAATTAAGTTGAATAATTTGTAAACTTTGTTGAGGCGTAAGTCTTTCCATGATGAAATGCCAAACAATACTGAACAGCGAGTGATCTTAAAAAAAAAAGCTGTTGAAAAAAGTACCTCAACTTGGATCACCCTTTAGTATTAATGCTGATTCAAGAGAAAAGTTACCTGTGTACCGTTTTTCAATTTTTTCGAATAGTTCGGTCCTTGTTCCACTTCTCTGATGTTCCTAGCCGTTTTTTTGGACTTCCACAAGTATTTTCTATTACAGAAATCATTCCAACCGTTCTCTAGTTATGCGCATACATACATTTAGTCGATTCAATTTTATTTATATAGATTAATGAAATCCGAAAATAAGAACTTTAACCCACCAATGGATATTGAAGGACGGTACTTGGGACAATTTTGAATAAGAGGAAAAGGCAACACGTTTTGAAAATTACCCAAGCAAAGTATTTCAAGCTAATATATAAAGGAAATAATTCACAAAATACGAAATATTGCATAGAATTTCGGGAATTCACTTTTAGATTCATCCCTTAAATAAGAAGGATGTTTAACGTTCTTCCTCCTCACTTAAAGAAGTCGTTTCATGCTATGTGATGCCTCGCAGGGTACCTCTTACAAAGCATTGAAGAAGTTCCATCATTGTAAATATATCCTTTCTTTTTAGCGAGATAAGCTCTCTATACTTTCTTATGTGCCATATCGGTCAAATTATCCTAGTCATATTGAAACAATTGAGATGTTTTCATCTTAAATTAGTGTTTGAAATAAATAACTCTCTGTCAGTGAGCTTACAAGTGGAGCGGCATTTTCAGACTCTTCCACAATGAGGAATGCTCATAATTTCATTACTTGGTATGTAACAATATGGCTTCACCCATACTAGATTCAGATGCAACTGCTTAGCCATAACGTTTAGTGATATATCGTAACTCTCTACTATCGATGATTTTATTGTAACAGATTCCTGGGCTATTAGTGCTGCCGGACTTTTCAATATAGATACAATTCAATGATAATACAATTAGAGCTATACAAATATCATCCTTACTCATATCCGCCAGTCCCGCTTGGAAAACACTAGAGTGATGCGGTAACCAAAGCACTTGCTAGTACTAAGCTCCTTGATCAATTTCTACTACTGACTTATTGTTTCTATCAAAAAAAAAAAAAAAAAAAAAAACTTTAACGAAAACTCTAATATTCAAAATGTTAGCTTTTCTCCATCAAAAAACATACTGCTCAATAATGAATGACATTTCATGATGTGTTTCGAGCTTATGGGAAGGTATAGTATGAAGGGCATGACTTTGCCGACAAATTAATTTCAACCAATTCTTATAGCTAACTACAACATTCGATAGAAAGAAACCACGTCAACTTCAGTAATCAATATTAACCTAGCCAGAGAGACAAACTCCCTTTTAAAAGTGAGATTCGCCAGCAGACATGTCACTTAGTTTTACACTTCGTGTGATACCAAACGACACGGATAGGCTCTTCCCAATTTTTATGAATTGTCTTATACTTATTATTTGTTTGAGTGTCAGTTCATACAGCGGATATGTGCAGACATAGAGATCGTTTTATGTGCCGCCTAAAGCGGCTTTATAATCGACAAAGATGTGATGGTGCCGAGGTTTTTCCAGACTGTGCTTATTCTAAAAATCTAATCAACGGTGAAACTATCAGACCAGTGGACAGGTAAGTCAGTTGACTTCAATATTTGTTACAAAACACTCGATGAGATTTTATACGTGGTTTTGAGTATATTTTAAACCTCGAAAATTTGAAATTTGTCTTCTTTTCAAAACATATTTCAAGCAATGCGATGAAAAGTCATACAACGTCTTTACCATCGTCATCAATGGGGATGACGACTGTATTACCTCTGGTGTTTTCTTTCTCACTACATTGAAGCAGACTTGATAAATCTTTTCTCTCTAAACTAAGTATGCTTTGAACGCTTCCGCAAAAAATGTCCGAACTGGAAACCTTCTATTATTAAACTCATGTCCTAGTAGAACTTTTGAACATATCCCTTACTTCACAGTTTATTTCGTGCTCACGAAATCCGGAATTTATATTTAACCTTTTGGAAATTCGTCTGCGCTTTCAATATATTCCTTACGATTTATCTAAATCACTGAAGACGAGGCTCTCATCTATCCTCACATGCTTGATTTAGTAACCAGTTTATCGATCTGGTAATAACCCAGCAGAGTGATATGTATTTTTTAATACCTATCGTAGCTCGTTGGCGACATGATATCAGCTTAACTTTTTTCTAGGAGATCGATCAGTAGGTCAACAGCAAGTAGCCCTCTAATATTAACCTTTAGTTTCTGTGTGCTCGTCCTCAAAATTGGAAGCCATCATGCGATGCTGGTGTATCTCCTTCACTGGAGTTGAGTTTTAAGTGTCCATCATTTTCCCTAAAAACTAACGTACCTTCACTGAAAAAACTGTGAAATTATTAAATTCAGAACTACTCTTTCTTCAGCCATGGATCCGATTAGTCCTAACAGACAAAGTGTTGCAGAAATTCTAGTGATAGTTTGCATAATGTCATTTTCAACCAGCAACATGCAGTTTATACTGCTAATCTAGAAGCACAACTAGAGTCCTCGTACTCATAAAGGATTGTTTGTATGTGTGTCATACTTATAAGCAACGATATATGTTATGTAGATATTTGAATTTTCCTTGGAGTAGTATATCTTAGATTTTATAACCACTCAAAATTCATATTCAAATTAAATGGCGTGTAGGATGTACAGAAATTGTGGTGAATTACGCGTTTACATACCTACATACATACATATGCATAAAACAAAGTAAGAATTTTCGTGCTGCTGCTGCAACAATCGTCCATTGTCTAACTTCTGACGAACGCGACAACTCTGCTCTGAGCTGCCCCTTTGTGTTCGCAGTCTCCGCAGTCTCCGCAGTCGTAAGCCTCAATAGAGTCGGCGTTTCGGTACAAAAGCCAGGAAGTTTGCAGCCAACAACTGTGAACGCATAATATTTTATACTTATTTAGTGTCGCTGCTATTGTTCGCCAAAGCAATTGGCTGGCATTACAATCGCATTTATGCTGTTCTTTGTGTGAAATACACATACATACGTACGCAGATAGATTCACTGCCATACAACGACTATGCTACACAAAATAAATATATATAAATACGTATGTATGTATTTATGTAAGAATACAATGAATTTGTGTAAAGTTTCCAGCGGTAAACTTTGCTAATTACAAGGCGAAATTTTTGTGATAATTAATTTTCGCATTTTTGCAAAAATTTCCGCTTCCATGCCGACTGTGTGAATGCATATGTACACATACATAACCAACCTAGCAAAAAATGCTCGGCGCGAGACTACTCCGCAAGCAGTCATAATCGGGAAAAAGTGGAGATTAATTAAACTGTTATGTTATTGCTGATTGAATTACTCTGGATTATTGGAGGTCGCAAATCGGGCAGATAGCGCAAGATACCGGACAGAAAACCTGTAATTAAGTTTTGACTTTTACTTCATAGAAATCTACGAGTATGCTTTTTGTGGGTTAGAAAAAGTTATTATGGAAAAATTGTTCTTGTTAGCTACCGAATAGGTCTTAATATTCGGGAGTTCTAGGCGGTGCTACAGTCGAGTTATTGAAAACTCGATTTTGGTTCACTGAAAGTAATATTTGCTTCAGAAAAAAGTTTTCCAATGATAAATGGATATATTTTTTCAAAACTGGATCCACTTTATGGTTATGAAATTAAGTTTGGGGTCATATTTATGGTTCAATATTTACCAAAAAAAAAAAAAAAATATTACTATTTAATCTTCATGTAAAATATTATAATTTCTTCTATTATTATTAACGAAACTGAGTAGCTAAGAAGATATTTTAACGGTGTCAAATGACCAGGACGATTTAGTCGCCTTGATGTAAGTCTAAAATATTACAATTTTGAACTTTACTTTGATTTAAAAAAAATTTTTTTTTATAAATTTTATTTGTGTCGAAAACGTATCTATTAAAATATAAAAAAATAATTAAAACAATTTTTAATAAAATAAAAGTAGCTACTCCACTTTCTTAGGCATTCTATTGTAATAGAGTAGAACTAGTTTCTTCAAGTAATATAACAAACGAATGAAATGACTAGTATCTAAGTTAGCCTACACTAATCGCCTCCTCCACTGCGGACTTACGCAGCAGTTGTTACAATTACATTTGCATTTACACTCACTTCTTGGCGTCTCACTCACACCGCTGTGAATGCGGTTGTACGTTTCCATTTCTGCATTATCTACACTTTTATTATTATTGTTTTTCTTTATTTTTTCATTTTGATTGTTCGCAATTTTATTTAGTTTCAGTGTTTTCTACACACATACTGTAATTTCCAGGAGTATTCCTTTTTGCTGACGTTTCATAGCGAAGTTATGTGGCGAGGTCGAGGTGGAGCACCAAGAATTCGGCTGGATAATTATAATAAACAGTGGAAAATAGTTCGACAGCATTGTTGTGCCCGTGAAGTTTGTTGGCTGACAAAATTTCCATTAAAAGATTATTTGCAAGTCTTAAACAAAATGTTAGGGAAAGGCTTGCCGTTTGCGTGGCAATAATTAAATTTAATTCAATAACATAAAATGCTGAATTTATTAAGCCGGAGGCTGAAACTCAAAGTATTTGATGAGAGATTACAACATTTGAATTTAATATTAATTCCATTACTTAAATAGAGCTGGAATAGTAATGTCATCGACGCAACTTCATTCTCTCGGCTTAGGGCGGAATAAACATTCATTTAATTATTTTTTAGTATCTCTTGAGAAGGCCAAAATATAAAAATTTAGTACTTAGTAACATAAACCAATCTAATTAAATCTTAATAATTTATTTTATTCCATTTTAATTTGTTATACATCTTTTCTTTTTTTCCCCTTATTTTCTTTTTTTAAATTATTATTTTTTAAATAATTTTTTTATTTTTATTTTAATTCATTTTCATTTATTTTGTTTTATTTCATTTACTAAATTTTTTTCATTTGTTTTATATCATATTAATTTATTATACCATTCATGTACATGAAATGGTATATTAACTTTAGTCCGAAGTATGTATGTACCAGAAGGAGAAGAAATAGACTCACCGAAATTTATACCGATCATATCAGCATCACGAGCTGAGTTGATTTAGCCATGTCTATCTACCCGTCTGCCCATCTGTCTGTTTGAACGCAAACTAGTCCCTCAATTTTCGAAATATTTCAACCAAACCTGGTAGGCAGATGCACTTATACGTTTAAACGAACATTTGTAGGAACCATCTGGATCGGACCGCTGTAGGATATACACAACCGATACTTCAGATTTCAATTTTCGGGCCACAAATCCGAAAAAATATACCTAAGTTAGTATAGTATATAAAAAAAAAGAGGTACAAATTGGTTTCGAAACTCACTGAAATCGGACGACTATGACAGATGGCTCTCATACCCCGATATTTTCAGATGTGAGGTTTCACTCAAAACTCAGGCAAACTAGCATATAGGAGCATTAAATTTATTACCCTAAACGCGTATTATGAACTACAAATTAGTACTGAAAGTTATTGGAATCGGAATAATATATCATTACAGCCGATTTGTTGAGATATAAGGTTTTGGATCAAATTAAATTTGGTATTATGCTCACATATTATGAATTGCAAATTGGTGAAAATTATTAAAATCAAAATACTATATCATATAGCTGCCTTACAGCCGATTTGTTTAGATATGAGATGAAATTTTGTATTCTACAGACGTAAATTCAAGTTTAAAGTGATACTGAAAATCATGTTATTTTATTTTAATTTTACTTTATTTAATTTTATTTTTCAGTCTTTATTTTGTTCCTTTTTGGATTACATATCACATATCGGTTATTTAGAACAAGATATATAAAACTATTGCTAAATCAAGTACAGATATTCACATTTCATTATTCTAAAAACGAACGAACAATTGATGTTGTTGATAATATAACTGCTTTTTGTATACTTCAAAAATTGTCACTTAATTGGATCTTCGGCAACTGTTTCGGAACTACACCTGTCGACGAGATGATGATTGGAACAATTGCAACCTTGTCCACGTACCACATTTGCTTCACTTCTAATGACAACTGCTGGTATTTGTTTACCTTTTCACCATAGGAGTCTTGACGATTATGCGAATTGGGTATACCAACATCGATAAGAAGAGCTCGCTTTTTCTTCTTCTCGACAAGAATAACATCTGGCCTATTATGTTGGACGCTCCTGTCCATCAGTATCGTGCGATTCTAGTAGATTTTATACTCTTCATTCCCTAGAACTCCAGCAGGCTTATATTTGTAGTAAGGCATTTCTTTTTCCAATAGTGTAGTACGTATAACAAGGCTCTGGTGTATAATTTTTGCCAAGTTTTTATGTCGCGTCAAGTATTCAGTGGCCGCTAACATAACACACGCCCTTGTAATATGATGTAAAGTTTCAGTTTGTTGCTGACATTTTCAACACTTGTCATTGTCAATTTGTTTGCGAGTAATATATTTTAAATAATTTCTAGTTGCTGTGAATTGGTCTTGCAAACATTAGTCCTTCAGTTTCCAAGTAAATGTCCGCATGTTGAAGCGCATGCTTTGATTTCAGTATATGTGGATGCTAACCATGTAATGTTTTCAGCTTCCAGTCATTTAAAAACATTTTGATTTGTAATGCTTCTGTTATTTCAACAGGTTGCATGTTTCTGAGATCCAAAGGTGTATATCGTCCGCTTAGCATATTGCTATGTGAAGGGTCGTGTTCTGTTGCAAAGATATCGACGTAACTTAGAGACTTACATCAACAAGTCCTCGCCCGCTTAAGCTTCTAGGCAAGTTTATTATCTCAATTGCTGATTTAGGGTGATGAGCTCCGTAATTCGATAGTAGCGTGCGTGTTGCGCTTTTCACGCTTTCCAATTCCGTAACAGACCACTTTAATATCCCAAAACTATATGTTAGTACAGGCACCGCAAATGTGTTAATAGCTTTAACCAAATTTTTTACATTAAGGCAAGATTCTAAAAGACACTTTGTTCTCTGCATATAACTGTCGATGATTCTGCGCATCATATTATTTTGATGAACTCTTCTGGTTTGCGTAATACCTAGATATTTGTAGCTATTATTAGTGTCCAACGCTTCTATACTTTCACTAACAGTTAGTGGGAAATTTCGTGATACCACTTTGCCACTTTCCACACTGAGTCTTTTATATTTGTCTGGGCCAAAGGACATACATATGTCCCTGGAAAATTTTTCTGTTATTTGCAGAAGTTTGTTTATATTGCGCTCAGATCCTGCGTACAGCTTTATATCATCCATGAGGAGGAGGTGAGAGTGCTTGAAGGGCATTGCATCGGCGTTTTTTATTTTAAACTCAGGTTTAGCTGAATTCAATATGGAAGCGAGCGGATTAAGTGCAAGGCAAAACCACAAAGGGCTTATTTTTTATTTAATTTTATTTTGTTTTAGTTTATTTTAGTTTTTGCTTTAATTTTTATTTATTTTTTTATTTAATTTAATTTTTTTATTTTTTATTTTATTTTTTATTTACTAATTTAATTTTTTATTTTTGTTTCTTACTTTATTCATATTCATTTTATTTCATATTTTTTATATTATTTTATTATAATTAATTTTTTTATGTTTTTTAAATTAAGTTTTTTTTTATAAGCTAAGCTGTTATGAAGGAAATAAACTATCCCTTTTATATAAGTATATGTGTATAAATTGTCTTTACATAAATTTTTTATCTGCGTAATTGCTTTAAATTTGAAAATTTAATTGTCATTTGAAATTAATTATATTCCAAGTTTCTTCTTTTTTTACTTTCAGGTAAATACATACGAGCATTTACTGATATATGAGTATATGCGTAATGAAATATACACAAACACTGCATTTGTATGTATTAACTCAATGGACTTTAAGTACGTCACTGGCACCCGGCTATCGATTAAACCAATCAAAAGCTATCGCTACGTCTTAAGCCAATGTAAGTCTTCACTTAATCACACAAATCTCTTCATCGTAATTCACTGATTGAATTGAAAATTGGATTAAGTGGCGTGTGGAAAATAAAATTACGAAAAATAGCAGACAGCAAAGTGGCGTCACAAATTGTTATACCCTCACTTGAGTGGTCAGTTTAAATACTTTAAATTAATGAAATAATATTTACAAATATGTATAAATATTTTCATTAATTTAACTATGAAATCACAATATTCACTCATATTTATTAACATTTTCCATAATATCAACCAAAATTTTTTATGCACATTAAATGTTGGAATTATATATATTCTATTTGTTCAATAATGCATGAAATGGTATAAAATTCTCTAAAACTTAACAATAAAATGGTATTGACTACGATAAATGTTTGCTGTGAAGTTGAGATTACGACTAATGCGAAATCAGAGCAAGTGACAGGCATTCTACGCAGCGACTTAAACTAATTTTTTGTAGGAATAGGGATAGTGAGAGAAAGAGGGCGGAATGAACTACTAAACAAATAAAATCAGAATTGAAACACCACAAATATAGCAGTTGATAAAATTACTCATCACCTGAATGGAAATTTATTTTAAAAAGTTTTAAGGGAATAACATTGGAATGCGGGTGCTATCTAATGCTTAGCGGTTAATGAGTGTGGACTGAATTAGAACAATATACGATTTAAGCCACTTACCAAGTGAAAGGAAAGTCAAATATCAGGGATGAATTAAAAGTATAGTTGCATGAAGTGAGTGTATAACTAATTTGTTGAGAGTACTTGAACATAACTAAGAAAGAAAGAAAGCATTGCATTTAGTGTTAGAGTATTTTCGTTAAATTGCCTCATTGGGTTTAGTGTTTACACAAACAATTTAGCTGAAGCTGAAACAATTAGTGTGATATTTAATTTTTTGTAAAAAAAAAATGAACAAAATCGAAAAATTTTTACCTTCAAACAAATATAATTTGTTTTGAAAATAATAAATTTCCCAGTTATCATTTGATTACGGAGAGATTTTCCAAGAAAAAAAATTTATAATTTATTGATACTAAAAAGTATATGATACTATTCGGTATCTTCAACTAACCTTTCATGGTACCGCCCAGCCCTGTTCTCGTAGGCTTTGCTTTGGATAAAAAATCGCTTAGCGATCAATTTTTTAAAGAAAAAAAAAACAGAAAATTCAAATTTAATGGAGAATGTTTATTATCATTCGAAAGAAAATTCTTTGCCATTTATTCCCTTCAAATGTTGGCCGCGGCTACGATTTTTTTTTGACGACTTTACATATCCCCACAGGAAAAGGTATAACGGTGTTATATCACACGATCTTGGTACCAATCGTTCGGCCCAAAACGTTAAATTATTTCCTCACCGAAGTGTTTTCTCAATAAGAATCATTGATTGATGCGATGTGTGGGAAGTGGCGTCGTTTTGTTGAAACAAAATGTCGCGAAGAACACGACTTTCAATTTCAGGCATGAAATAATTGTTACATTCTCACCGGCATCATTTTTGAAGAAATATGGACCGATGATTCCACCGACCCACACACCATACCAAAGCGTTACTTTTTCTTGATGAAATGGCAGCTCTTGAAAATTTAATCTCTTCAGGTTGTTCTCTGTCCCAAATGCGGCAGTTTTGCTTGTGAAATGGGCCTCATCGCTGAAAAAAATTTGGCTCGAAAACTTCGGATTTTCTTGGAACTCTTAAACAGTCCAGAAAGCGGCTTCAGTTCTTGCACAAGCTGTATTTTGTACGCTTTCAATTTAAGATCTCGACGTAAAATGCGCCAAGTCGTTCCATACGTCAGTCCGAGTTTCGGCGAACGGCACTGAATCGACTTTCCATGGTCTTTGTGTACATTCTCAGCTACGGACACTATATTTTCTTCACTGCATGCTGGACGTGGTCTATTTGGTCGAACATTATCTAATTTTTAATGCGAATAGTATGCTCAGTAGGCCGATTATGTTGACCATAATGTTAGCTAAGCGCACGAAATACATCCTTTACAGAACGTGAATTTTCATAATAAAATTGAATGATTTGTAAAACTTGTTCAGGCGTAAGTCTTTCAATGAAAAAATGCCAAACAATACTGAACAAAAATAACATGGCAGCATGACACGACTCGTGCGTGATCTGTAAGAAAAAGGCTGCTGAAAAAAACCTTTACTGGGATCACCCTTTATCTGCTAATCGTGTACTATTTGTTTGATTTCAAAAATAATAATTTTGTTGGGAAAATACGAAAATAGAAGAATAAAAAATATTTACAGATATATGTACATATTTTTATTGTATAAAAATATATCAGGACCCACTCACGTCTTTTCAAGTTTTGTAGCAACATTGAGCATACGTTTTCTTGATACACAAAGTCTTTACTAAACATGTTTTATTCCACAATACGATAACGAAAAACGTTTGTTTGTGTATCATTATACTTTCACGCTTTCACTAAGGGCTCTAAAAGTACATAGGTTACTCCTACCCTTAACATTCCGATGATGGTTCGCGCTATCCTAGTTGCAATTTAGGCTGTTGGGAGGAGTAATGTTAAATTAAAGTTAATCAGTCTAATATTTTGGTTTATCTTGCTTCGCCTAGCGTCAAATACGTTTTCTGAAACAACGCGATAAAATGGGATGAAACTCTTATATGAATCAGCTTTTAGCGTTATACTGATATTCGAAAAATCGTCTTGTATTTAAAGGTTCATTGTAATAGAGATTCATATGGCCGTAATCATTTCCTGTGTCCCAAGATCGGTCTCAAAGAAATAAACTTTTGCAATTAGTAAGAGTTTTGAAAAGCAAAGAACAATGCGAAAAATATTTAATAAATTTGAGAATATTTTTGGTCACACCAATAAGTTTTTTTCATGGATGGTGTACAATTCTTAATTGATTCCCACTTTTAACTTATTATTGTTCCATGCAACAGTTCAAAATTTCTGAAAACTTCTCTGCTATGGTTGAAATAAAAATTTTTTCAGTTTTTTTTTAATTCGATGCGTAACGTATTTCTCAACCTTGCATTCATAATATACACTGACTATTTCACTAGTATATAGAATGATTCTTTAGAAAGGTTTTTATAAAGGTTTTTCAAAAAAAAATTTAATATGTAACTGATAATGTTACTTAACGCGAGGTCTTGCGGCTACTGAACGGCACTTAGTCGTTGTGGCCTGGTATATTATACCCATGAATATTATTGTACATTAAATCAAGCTTATGCCAATACAGTTCTTTTAAATTAGAAGTATAGATACATATACGGATACAATCTAATATATAAAACTCTCTCGGGGCTTGCTGCCGAACTCCTCCGAAACAGCTGGCCCGATAGTATGTAATTTTGTGTGCATATCTGGTAGGTATGAGAACCGGTCAACACGATTTTTCATACCGGAAGTGTAAGAGACGCAAATAAACTTATTTGGGGTAAGCTTTATTAAAAAAGTATTAGAACTCTCCGGGAAGTGAACCAGGAATCGAGCTATTCCAAAAAATCTTATTTATAATTATTTTCAATTGAAGCTATTTTTGCCAGGAAGAAGACTATATGAAGAAATATATATATTTATGATTCTATTCGGTTGAATTTATTAATCACTGGGAAAGGAATTAACTACAGATTGACAAAAATTAATATGATTTCGATATAAACATAGATCATGCGTAGATATTTTGCATGCGCAATGTTATTATTCCGCGCTCGATAAAGTATAATTTAAAAAAATTTTGGCAAAAAGAAAAAAATTAACTATCCTGGCAGAAACATAAAATTGTTGCCTCAACGTTGAAAACAAATGTTTACTGCAGCCACTGTGAATGCATCTTATATTGGTCATATTGCCTTAAAGTTAAAATGATTCGTCGCATATTGGATACTCTAGAATAATGATGCCGGGTTAAGGGGCTGAAAAAACGAGTAGAATTAGCAAGTTGAATAAGGTTAAAGGTTTTTTTTTTATTTATCTAGTATATTTAGTAATAAATTTCTGAAATAGCCGAGTGATTATCAATGCGTAATGTCATTCGGAAGAGCGAGATTAGAGTCCAGGTTCAACCAACAGCCAGAGTTATAGAAACTTAATTTTTCTGATTGCGATGGTCTGAAACTTGTCGTGGAATATCAAATCCCCCCAAGTATATTTCTGACATGAAATAAACAGCTCCTCCGGTGGATAGTCGTTCGGAGGCGCCTTAGAATAAACTGTAGGACCCTCCATTTGTTGATAAAAACTTCAAGTTGCAAAAACTACAAATTGGAGGAGAAGATCGGCCGAAATTCGCTTTAGCTGTTACAAAGCGTTAAATATCTATTGCAACGAAAATATCAACTACGAAGGATAAATAAAACGAGCGACAGTAGCTATCGCAGCCTGTCGAGTAAAAAACACAGTGGCGATAACTTCGAGATAAACTTTTTGTTTAAAAGAAGATAAACTGTGTGCAGTGGAAATTTACTGTGTGATTATAAAGGATTGTACAATAAACTATTGTGTAAAATAAAGAGAATTGTAAATTACTAACATATCTTGCGATTTTTTTTGGCAACTCAGTGATCGAACTCGAAGTATTTGGGAATTGTCGAGGTTAATTACGAAAATCGTTACAATATATATTTAGTACTAAAACTTGAAGCTATTTGAGTTTCGAGAACTTCCCTGCAGGGAAAATTTCTGGTTGTTAAATAGAATCCAATTAGTTTGAATTTTTGCACTAACTAGTCCATCTCCCATATATATAAGCAACTGGTATTTACAACACAGCAATGTTCTACTAAATGTCTTATATGTATTATATAAGTTTGTGTTGAATTTATAATTCACCAAAAATGAAATTGAAAATAAAAATAAAAAATTGGTTTTCTTGAAGTGAGGTCCGAATCGTAAATTTCATGCGCTACAGTGATGATCTTTGGTCACTCGACTGTCGTTATTATATAGAAAGCAACGACATACTTCGCTCTTCAGGAGAGCTTTAAAGAAAATGAAACTCAGTCGCGGTGTACTAATAATAACAGGGAAAATTTTTATTACTAACGTAGCTGGTGAACTGCTATGCAAACAACAACGAACTGGTATGATTTCATCTTATTTCATACCAGTATTTAGCTATAATTTTTACATACCAGTCTGCATTTTCACTGCAAGGTTATTTCAGCCAAGAGTTACATGTGGCTATTTCAATAAAATAATCAAATATTGTAAGAGTCACTTTCTGACTCATATTTGAATTCTATACAATTAAGTGGTTGTCCATAAACTACGTAGCCTGCTTTAGAGGGAGGGGGGAAGGGTCCACTAAAAGACCACGGTGAGTCACGTGTGGGGAGGGGGGTTTTTGGCCTAAGCTACATGGTCTTCTATATCAGTATAATTTTGCCGCGGTTAAAAAAAGTCAGCGCAGTTTTCATAAATCCTCTATCACAAATGCAACAAAAAATATAACTATAAAAATCCATAATCAAGAAGAAAAGAGTAGAAGCGAGCGGACGAGCTTAAAATACGCGTCCCTTTTCTAACGCGCACTCATTTGTTTCAACATGATGCCGCGAGTAACGACGACGAAACAGTTCGACGAGTTACAAAGCGCACCCTTTTTCTCCTTCTTTCCTTTCTCCAGCCAGATAATTGAATGGTTTGAGGAAGATGACATTGAAATTGACGAATCCTCTAATCAACTCGACCGTCAAAGTGTTACTGAAGAAACATGTGTGCCTGTAGTAGATGATTTACATGAATGGCTAGTTTCGTGTTTCATTCTATGCTTAGATTGAAATAAAAATGTCCTAACTTTTGTTAATAAACATTTCTTTCCAAAAATTTTATCATAAGCAAACCACGTGCCTTTATAGGGGGAGGGGGTGGGGTTCGTGTAAAAGCTACGATAGACCACGTGGGGGGAGGGGGGTCCGAAAGTGGCCAAAATCAGGCTACGTAGTTTATGGATAGTCCCTCAGGCAGAAATAAGATTTTTTTTAACCCAACCACACTTTTCTGTTGTGCTATTTCAAATCGTTATTTCTTAATTTTTTAACTAAAAAACTCTTAATCATATAGAATCAGTTGTCTTTAAATATTTCTAGAAAATACTATAGGGTTTTCCAATAAGTGAGATATGATTTCTTAAAAAAAAATACACTACTTGTTAATGAAATTCAAATGTTTTTTTTATTTATTGTGAAGTACAATCGATACAATTAACTTCTGAGAATACAAGATCATTCAAATGACCTCCACGACTTCTTTTGCAGGAACGAATTCGATGAACCCAATTTTCAAGTACTTTTTCCACTAAAGCAAGACGTATGTCATCAATAGCACGTTCATTACTGACTTTTAAATCTTGAAGAGAGCCTGCTAGCCAAAAGCCAAATAACCTCACAAGAGGCCAATCAGTCCAACGGTGTTAAATCACAACTTCTTGGAAGCCATTCAATGTCACAATTCAAGAATGAAATATTGTGCATACATTTAAACATATATTTATATGTTTTGCCACCTTGAAAGTATGAATTCGCGCGTATTGCTTGCTTGCGTGTGAAAACGCTGTGTGACAAGTAGCCCCATTTTGTTCGAACCAGATGTTGCTAAGATCAACTTCTTCCAATTGTGGCCGTAAAAAGTTAGTTTTCATCGATCTATACCGCTTTCCATTGACAGTAGCGGTGCTACCAGCTTCATTTCGAAAGAAGTAAGGACCGATGATTCCACCAGACCAAAAACCACACTAAACTGTCAAATTAGGTGAATGTAATGGTTGTTCATGAATAATTTGTAGATTTTCCTCGCACCGGAATCGACAGTTTTGTTTATTTACAGCACCTTACTTAGGCATCTCAGTTGAAAGTGAGCCTCTTCGGGGAAGATGATTTTCTTAGAAAAAAATCGTTATCGTTTTCAAGTTGTTCCTAGGCAAAATCAGCAACTTCACGACCTTTATGGTGGTCCAATGATGAAATTGTAAACAATACTGCATACAATGAAAAAAGGACCGATTATTAGATATTAAAAATGGCCAAAACAACAATTAAAAATCATATCATCCCTATTGGAAAACCCTTCATTTGAATGAGAATACTTTCAAGCCAGCCTATCACCGTTGATTTTTAGAGTTTTTCTTTATTGTTTATCAAACGCATTTATTAAATGATCTAACACATCTTTTCCTTCTGATTCATAAAAATTTTAAAAATTTAAGCACTAAAATTGTTTCGCAAATTGTTGTCTTAAACTTTTTCCGGATAAAAGGTAATAAAGGCCTGCTTTTATATATGTCCATAGATTTAAAAAAATTAAATATTCTTTTTTACGAAATATCCAACAGTTTTCCACAGATAACTCTAGTTCATCCCATGTCTCAATTACTTGCTTGTTAAGATTTAGCACTACTAGTTAAAAAAATATACTTTGTTGGCAATATCTGATGCTTTTTCAGGTATTCACATATTAAGTTCGTATATTTTAGCGAATTTCTGAAAATATTTTAAATTTTCACTGCACTTCATTCAATAACCGGAAAAACACGTTGTTTTGGGGGAAAAAACTGCCAAATATTGGTGATTCATGGATGATTGAATGTGTAAGTGGCAATTAATCAAATTAAATGCGTTTATATCGAGGGGCGTGTAAATGGGTGTGAGCTTAAGTGCATAAGTATGTGTATGCACCTACATTTGTATATGAGTTTATCGGAGGGCGTAAGATATTTTTTTGAGGTTATGCGCGATTGACACGCAGTGATTTGCCGTAGTGTAAGCGAGTGTGAGTTTAACCATACAAACAAACCAAAACAGTGCTATAAGCGAGAAGCATAATTGACGGTGCGCAAACAACAACAACAACAACAAAGGATAGGGTAATATCAGTAGTGTTAACGTCGGTATGCGGAAAATAGCAGAAATCAGCTAAACGGCTGGCACAGGCATTGGGGGAAAAAAACCAAATCACAGAAAAAGTGTAGCAAACAAAATGCACACAATAAACAACAACAATAACAACAAAGTTTGCGCTACAATGAAATTAAATACGGGAAGAGATTACGCTCAAAGAGGGATTTTCAACTTTTCCACACAGCTTTTGCAGCTTTTTCCTAGTTACCCATTTTGTTTTTGTTGTTGTTGTTGTTTTTGTTATCCACTTTGCTGTCTTTTTTTCACACAAACAAATCTACTATTGTTGAAATGTGTGTGTGTGCGTTTGAATGCAAAAACAAACTCTTTAATTTGGCTTTATTCGATTTCATTTCACCACTCACCCGCTCACACACTCATCCCCAGCACTCATCCCTTCAACTATAAAGGATTATCGTTGCCAATTAATGTCTGCTTTTGAATGGGGTTAAATTGAAATCAATTTCATTTAATTAAATTAAAATGCTTTGCATACAAGTTTCGCACGTTATTCCAACGAAGCGAAATGAGAACAATGTTTGTGTGGGTTGGTGGGCGGTTGGGTTGGCAGTTTGAGTTGTATGCACGAAGTAACTGTTAAATGAATGAATGAATACTTTGGCTACTCATCAATTCATTCGCTTCAGTGTGCAGCACATTGTTGTTGTTGGTATCAGTTTTACACCCATTTTCACATTTTGTTGTTGGTATTTTCGTCAATTGTTGTTATTGTTATTACTGTGAGGAAAGTTTGAAATGAAATATTTTCAGCGTATTTGTTTTCATCTGTACAATTTATGGCCATGCTTGCATATATATTCTAGTATATATGTATGTATGTATGGAGTTAGCCGGTTGGAAATTTGACTGAAAAAATTTAAAAAAAAAAGTTTTAGTTACGCAATTTTGTGTATGTATGCACATATATATATATATATATATATATATATATTGGTGCAACAGGAAAATAACTTTTTCGCGCAATTTGTTTGTCGTCAGTGAAATTTGTAATAATGAAAATTCCTCGCGTCGCGCACAAATTTTTCTAATAACTATTATGCAATCAATGGAAATACCATTATTCTTAAGGCGGGTTTGAAGGGTTGATCTCAAAATCAAAAGTATTTTAACTTTTCTCCAAAGCTTTTCTCAGCAAGAGTAATTGCAACTACAAATCAAGGACTGCACTTATGAACCTATGCACAACGGGTAAGCAGAGGAGAGACCTTCTGCTTTCAAGAGACTCGAAGTTGATCAAAAGCAAATGAAAAGACATAGGGATGGCGAAAATTAGTGTAGAAAGCGTTATTTAAGGAACAACTTTTGAATAAACTGAATTCCAACTGTAAAAAATGTAAGATAAATTCTTCAGCAATATATTAAAAATTAGATCGATATGAAATGAAAAGTTATTTCAGTGTATAAGGATATCTGAATATAGAATATAAGATGAACCAAATGAAACCACATGAGCTTAAAAAGGAGACTCAAACATTACTTTGATCTCGTCAATACCTTAGGTGCAACGCAATGCTCGAACAACGTAAAACAACCTGTAACACTAAAATACTAAAATTATCATCTATTGCGTTCAAACTGAACGTCAAGCCCATTTACAAGTACTTGGTGATGTACGTGTGTATAAAATCCTTCACTCCATACTCGTAAGTATCTAACCGCTGAAGCAATTTTCGGATGAATCCTCTTACAATTTGAAGTTCTGCATCTGGAAGTTTTTATAACAAATGGAGAGACCTACACCAAAGGATTTTTATAATCTTTTATGTCAGAAATATTCCCAGAAGGTTAAAATTACTTGTCGATGGCCTTCCGGATGACAGTACGCAATGCAAATCACTCGTCTATTGCGGCCGACAAGTAAATGGTGTTTTTTTATTGAGCTGCTCTGTGTTACGCAGAGTTTGATGATCATTTTTTTCTTGCTTTTAATTGTTCTACTTTTTTTCTGCTTTTTTCGTAGAGTAGTTTAGAGAATACCATACAATTTTGTCAGTCTTGTTGCTCTATCCATATCTGTGCAAAGTAGTTTTGATTGAAATAATGAAGGTCGTGTTTATGGATCCAAAATTTTTTGATAAGAACTTTGTTTTTCTTTTTAACCTCCCGTCTAATTGATCAAGGACCGCGCCTGATGGATAAGGATAAAACCAAACAGGCCAGTGACTAAAAACCAGGTACAGTTGAGGGTCTTCTGAAACGGAGATCGATTGCGAAAGTTCGCAGTTACACTTGTCTCTTAGGCTGAACAGCAATTTTGCTCATCAGCTGCTATAAAATAAATTGCGATTAAAAAACATTAACATTACTTATTAGATTAATTATTAGTTTAAATTGCACCGTATCGAAAATTTTGAGGGTCGCTATAATCAGGGTATCACCTTTGAAGGGAACTATGTTGAATAAAAAAAATTTGTTTTGCCAAAAAATTTGTTTTACTATGGTCCGGCCGGGAACCTTTCATTTGACATGTTATTGTGGCTGGAATAATAAAATTTCGAAAGATATAGCAGGACTGCATTCAAGGAATGAAATGAAATTAAACACAATTTCCGAATGTTGTTTGTAATATATGGTGAAGTGAGGTTCACCGATGAAATAATTTCATTCAGAGAGCAGAAAATATGTGAAAAATGGAAAGCATGCCGGACTGCGGAGCACTTATGGCATAGAATTCGCATGAAAACAATAAAACCATTCCAACATATTCAGTTTAAAGGTTGACTGAAGTCTTGCTGCATCGCCTGTTCATCAGAGGGGCATCGCCGCCGATGGAATGTGACAAGGACGGCAATAATTACGTCGTTGTAACTATACTGCAGGATCCATATGAAGGTGCTGAAACTCAACGTTGTATTTTCCAAGTCCTGCGTTTCCGCGTAGTTTATTTTATTTTATTTTAATTTATTTATTTTTAATGCAAAATTATCTCTGAAAAATGATTTAATTTTTTATTCAACGAATGAGAACTGCAATTGAAATTAGAAGCATTTCAAGCTTCCGGCTCGCTAAGGTCGAAAAAAAGTCGTGGGTGCGATGAGGATTATGAAAAAATACTGCTTATTAATACGTACACGATAAAGAAAGATACCTTAAACAGAAGAGGAAAGCAACATGAATTTGTATACTGATATAGAGAGATGTGAAAATGCCTGGGTATGAAAAACTTGGGAAGCTGACCGACAGGAGTTATGTTCGGAAAATGTCTGAGAAAGCACAACTTTTAAAATTGAAAAAAAAAAACTACATTTGCCGTACTTCACAGTACAAAGTGTTAAGATCTACCCAAATATGCAAATGTATATCAAATTGTATTCCTGAAATGAGATTTTGTGTTCAACTTCAAAGAACATACATACATACGTACATATTCAAGTTCTTATGATGCTTGTAGTAATTTCGGTGATATGCGTTCATATTGGTAAATATATATAAGTAAATACTAATACATACTTGTATATTATAGAGTTTTCAACTTCCGTTATTTGGTAACAACGGTTGACTCCTGTTATTATTTATTTACTACGCATATTCATACATGAGTTCGTTTATGAGTTTATGTAATGATATGAGAGTAATATCTGTATATGAATATATAAATGAATGTTTGCCTGTATGTATCTTATGGGACTTCTCAGCCGATTTTCGGGAAGCAGACCTGAGGCTGATAAATCCCATAAAATCTTTTGTATTTTTCAATTTCCTTGAAATTTGGTACACCGTTTTTTTTTCGGGAAATGGATCTAGAACCGTTTTTATTTTCATATTTTTCATTTAATTTCACAGTGTAAAATACTCCACTGTATATCTGCCGAGCATTTTGTGTGATTATATTAATGTATTTACTATAAGTACAGAAATATTTACTTAATGAGCTCCCTTGAAGGCCACTGTACTGTAAACTGATTTCATTGCAATACTTTCAAGTAAGAATTTTCTACTTTCACACAAATCTGTATGTGTTTTCATGCACTTCTGTGTGTCTCCAGTAGGTCTGTTTGTTTAAATATATATATATAATTAAGCACTCATACGCGTAGGATCTCCGAAATATACAAATTTTGCCATATGGAATAAACGAGTATTTATGTATTGTATCATTGAGACCATTTCATGCGTAGTTTTAGCCTTTAGTTTTCCGTCTCCTTTTGAATCATTTCTCAAGTATTTGACTTCCATTACTTAAATATATTAGCTTGTGCCTTCTCTAGTATATTAATGTGCAATTCTGCTTTCTTAGTTAATATTTGAATGGCCATATTTAACATATTAATATATATTTAATGTATTAAAGACGATATAGAAATATTTATCTGGATGTGTGGTTCAACACACAATTATTTAAAAGCGCTAAAATAATTACATGTTAAATAAAATAACTAATGATTATAAGCAAGCGGATATAATAGGTTTTAAAAACGAGCAAATCTACGGATGAACTACCAGTTTGATTATAAATATTTTCTTAGCTAAGATTGCAAGCATACACTCGTCAGTATCGGTTGCGTGCAAAATGAGTGTAGCCACAAAAGAGTCTGGAGCTGACACTTATCTTCCTTATAATAACATAACAGAAGCTACATAAATAGGCATGCAGACCATCTACAGAATCAATTATACCTACGGAAAGTAGAAATTCAATCCATGGTTGCATGGACGCTTCTGAAATAATAATTACAAACCTGTTTTCTATAGGAATACTAAGGGAGAAAACGTTAGAGGATAGAAAGGATAGTCGCGCCGTAATCTTGGAGGATATTTTCAAAGGCGCAATGGACATATCTGTTTCTAAGCTATCTTCATGAGTCTTTCTTCGCGGCTCAATCACAAAAAACTATTGTCATTATTAATAATTGATATAATATATAATATAAAAAAATTAATTTTTGGTTATAAGTAACGAGCTGTATTCAAAGGCCTATTTTTGTTAGAAACATTAATTTTTCATTGAATATTTTGTTATACAACAAAGAAAAAATGGTAGAAGTGACAGCTGTTTCGGAGATCACCACATCCCCTCATCAGACTTCTTTTGCCAGGAATCGAACCGACGGATTAAATGAAAAATTTATGTTTCTAACAAAAATAGGCCTTTGAATACAGCTCATTACTTATAACCAAAAACAATTACAGGCCGCATTAAAAATACCCAAATATAATTAATTTTTCCCACTTTTTTCTTTTCTGGCCTAATGTGCTTTGGTTCGAAGTATGTAAGTATCAGACAGGGAAGAGATAGAACCACCAAAACTTACAACGATCATATTTGACCGACGAGCTGAGTTGATTTAGTTATGTCTGCTTGTCCATCTGTTTAAACGCAAACTTTTCCCTGCTCAGTTTTCGAGATATTTCAACCATACTTGGTATGCATTTATATTTTTATGCGGTTGGCCTGATTATACGACTTGTTTTTTATATTTGCAGTTTTGGATCAAAAATTCGTAAAAAAAAGCAGCTAAAAGCATGAAATTCTTTATTCTACACGCGAATGTTCTTATAAATATTAGCACAGAAAATCAAAGAAATCGAATTTTACAATTTGCAATATATGTAATTTGTTCATTAAAGTTATAAAGACTTGGCCGAAGATAGCACTTTTTTCTTGTTTCTTGTACGTTTTCCTGCGAAATAGTTATTTTAACTGAATGAACTGTGTAATTTCCTTTGTTAAATATTATCTGAAACAATGAAATTCTAATTTAACTGAAGTACCTCGCTGAAATTTCACGATAGCTAGGAGCTTTCCTCTAATGAGGTGCTTAGTGTGCAGCGTACTTCTAAGCTTTGGATTTTGTGCAAACTTGTAACTTGTATGCCTTTCTCTATGTAAAGTTTTCAAAGATCTTTTTGGCATCTCCAGTAGAAGTAGAAAGAAAGAAATTTTTTTCAGAAATATTTGCATATAAATGGCTTTCCAATAAGGATGATATGATTTCTTAGTGTCGTTTTGGCCATTTTTAATATGTCAAGATCTGTCTTTTTTCATTGTATTCAGTAATTTTTACAATTTCATCATGGCAAGATATACGCAAGAACAACGTTTACAATTTATTCAATATTATTATCAAAATAACCGTTCTGTAATTTCAACTTTTCGTGCGCCTTTGCCATTTTATGGTCGTAACAATCGTTCATCTGTGCTCGCTATTCGTCGAACTATTGCAAATTTTGAGTGCACATTTTCTTTACATAATGTTCAGGTGCCAATAAGACAAAGAACCAGTCGAAGTAATGAAAATATTGCTGCCGTTCAGGCAAGTGTTGCTGAAGACCGCAATTTGTCAATTCTAAAACGTTCTCAAGAATTAGGACTGCTTCAAATCATAACCTGGCGGATTTTGAGAAAGGATTTGGGCTTGCATCCATATAAAATTGTTCTTACTCAAGAACTGAAGCCATTGGACCACCACAAACGTCGTGAATTTGCTGATTTTTCCTTGGAACTTGAAAACGATAACGTATTTTTTTATTAAGAAAATCATCTTCTCCCATGATGTTCACTTTCATCCGAGTGGTGCGGTAAATAAACAAAAGTTTCGATTCTGGTGCGAAGAAAATCAGCAAATTATTTTAGCACCTAAATAGACAGTTTTGGTGTGGTTATTGCGAGAAAGGATTGGATAATCGAATATTTCAAGAAATTGTGACATTGATAACTTCTTGTGGGGTAATTTGAAGTCATTGGTCTTAAGCAATAAACCGGACCCTCTTCATGCTTTAAAAGACAATATTGAACGTGCTATTCATGACATACGACTCGATTTAGTGGAAAAAGTGCTCAAAAATTGGGTTCATCGAATTCGTTCCTGCAAAAGAAGTCGTGGAGGCCATTTGAGTGATGTTCTATTCAAAACCTAACTGTATCGATTGTATTTCACATTAAATAAAAAACATGAAGACCCCTATACCTCGTTGATTTTTGAGCTTTCGAATTTTTGCATACTGAAACTTTTATGCCTTCTTCTTAGTAAAGCTTTCAAGGTTTTTTTCTGGCATCTCCGACAGAAGGAAAACCATTTTTTCCAGAAATATTTGCATATGTTTCTCTATTCTGCTCATCTCATTGAGCTCTATACATTACTCTTTCTTTTTACTTTTAGTTCTCTTTAGGTGTACAAACCATTTTAACCAAGAATAAAAAATAACCGTAGAGGAGAGAACCGTTGACTTACCGATTACCGAATTCAAGCATCCTTACAAATGCCTAGTCTAATACAATTCCGTGCATATTGATATCTTCAGCTTTTCGTAGTTGATTTAATACATATGTAAGTGTTTGTAAATAAAAATATATATATATACGTATTTGCGTATATGTATACTTGACATGGAAATGCATATTTACTATATATACAGATAACATACATATCTGTTATACGCTTTCAGTGTAAAAGTTGTGGGTTCCGCTTTGTTGAGTTCAAGGCTCATCACCACACCTTTGCGCACTTTGAATGACAGTATCTATGCGTGTGTGTGTGTATATGTGTGTGTTGTTTGAACTGCAGACAACCATTTTTGGTGCTTCCAATCAGCACCTTGCCATCCTGCCCAAAGGCAACTGACAGCTGTTATCCTGTTTGCGCATACAAACACTTTTAACTATTTACACACATTTATACATATGTATATGTGTATGTACATTTCTATTTGAGATGCACAAGTGTGTCGTATGTAGGTGTATGGAGATTTTTATTTGTCCGCGAATGCAAACTGCATACATTGGTTTGCCGGTTTTTTGGTCGATAAATGTACATATGTATGTACGTGTGTATATGTGCAAATATGTATCAATGTGTGGTATATTTTTCAATTTATTTCACATTCACACACAAAGATAAATGGATTTCATTTATTTATTTTATTTTTTATTTTTTATATTTTATATTCTTTTTTGGGCACCGCTGAACGCGTCTGCCCTCGATAAAAAAGATGTGGAGCATGAAGAATGCTGGCGGCTGGCGGCTATGCAAAGCCAATGAATGAATGGTTCCAGTGTCGGGCGGGCTGGCGCATCAGTGTGAAATATAGTTGGTTATTTTTATTAATATATATATATATATATACGAATATGGAGTATTTGGTTATTGGTATGTCTTCGTGGTAAAAATTGCGTCATTCAGAGCGGCGAAATGGCGGTGAGGCGGCAAATAAGAATGGATAATAATGAAACCTACACAAATATTCATTTGCAGGGCACGTCAGACACAGTCCACCAACAAATAGTTCGTATAAATCTCAGCTATAGTTAACCACTTTTGTATGTATGTGTGATTTTTTTATGATTTGGCTGGAGATTGGAGTTTTTGATTTTACTGCCTGGATTTTTTCTTTATTTTCCATTTTTTGCAAATGAATTCTTTTATCAAAGGCTATAAGGTAGAGGATCTTAAAGCTACAATATTATTATTTCATGGTCTAAACATATATGTATACATACATACAATTATATTTGAAAGTTACTGTATGATAAATCTCGGGGGTTTTCGAGATATTTTAATGACGAACGTTGGCTTTGTGTCCCTTTCCCTGGGAAAATAGTAGGTTTTGTTATCTATTACCAGCAATTTATTTTTGGCTTATCTGTGCTAACATGCTTCTCACTGAAAATTATTTCCATAATCATTTTCTTAATAACAGGCATACCGTGTACGATAATTCAACTGAAATTGACGCTTATAACTTTACGAATCTGTTCTCTATAATAAGCAATTATGTCGGAGCTTGTTTTTCGAAATGTCAGGAAAGATCAGGAAATTCCTCCCACTTTCAAGATAAAAACTTTTATATAAAATTGGGGTTCTAGCTAGACTTTTTCCGCATAGCGCAGTCAGGCTAGGGATTTTACTGAATCTCCACTGTTGAAATTGTCTTAAGTGGTTAGGTGAGTTTCAGAGGTTAAAAATTTATTTTCAAAATTTTCACATTTTTTTTTTATATATACAATCATACATTTTATTCAAACAATTCACCATATCAAAGATACATATTTAAGCAGTATTTTGTGCAATTTTTATTCAAAAATACCGAAAAATTAAACATTGGTACCTCATCTTCCTTGACGTCTCAAAAGAAAATGCTCTCGCCGTGGACAGCATAACTCCTTATTGGTTCATCTAAAATCGAAAAACCAAAAGTATTTTGGTAGTATATGGATAAATTTCGTTACTGAGAGAAGAAAAAAAAAACAAAAAATTAATATTTGAATTTTCGCCATGCATTGGCTCGAAAAAACTAGTTGTAATAAAAAAAGAAAAAAATCCTTCTTTCAATGACTAAATAATATTCTTTCAAAGAGATGTGTCAAATTTGAAAAAAAAATCGCTTTATAACTTATCGAGAAATCGTGTCCACCGACTTAAAAAATACAGTTTTGAGATAAACGCGTCTAAAGTTTCAAATTCACACACATGGCCTGATGGGCGGAATTTCCAAAAGGTCTATCTCATAGAATTTTACTCCGATCGATTGAAATTTTAGGAGAATATTTTAAACATATTGTAGATTGTACAAACACCAAAATGAATTTTTTTTCGAACCCACCTAATACCTTAAAGGAAGATATGGAATTATCCGTGCAGCTTTTTGAAAACTGTCCTGAGTTTGCTTGGTAGAAACTGAAAATTCTCCGGTCTCAGACATTTACCGACACGAATCAGTAATATATTTAAATTAATTTTAGGCTAATTTTCAGATTGGTTTTAGATCCATCTTACTCTATATAAGTGTCTCAATATGCCCTGCACATTGGACATTGAATTTTGATCTAAAGTTTTTGTGTTTTCTCTTTCATTCCTGCCCGGGCCGGGATTTTTGTGGAGAAAAGATTGTTAAAAGTGTCCAACTCCACTAGAAATAGTGCGAAAGACAGTATTAAGACTTGTGCTCCAATGTGTGAAATTGCGTTTCAGCCCGCTTGAAGTTTGCCCTACAGATCCCGGTAATTGAGAAGAGTTTTCAGGGCTTTTAAAGCAGTCAACAATAGAGCTCCTGTAAAGAGGACAACTGCCGACAGCAGAACTCTGGCCAGTTTGCTCTCGAAGGTATTTTTTTTCAAGTGCTGGACACCGAACGGTGGCTCCATAGCATAAGATGTATCTAACTACCGCTATGTAAGTCCAATGAACAATAAACGATTTTTAGAACCCATCTCTTACCAATGGCCGCTTTACGTAGGCATAGTGCAGTGATAATATTCATCGATCTTTCCGCTATAATTCAGCTCCAGTTAAGTTTACTAACTAAGGTCATCCTGAAATATTTAACTTCGGCGGAGAGAGTGACTTCCAAGCCCCTTAATTTGGGATTGGATTTGGATGAACATCCAGCCCACTTAATATTTGGTGAAAATTAAAATAATTCGAATACCGCAGGCGATGGAACGATGTGCTGTAGGAGTTATATTGACATAGTTCAGCGAATCAAGAGACAGCGGCTACTATGGCTATATCATATCGTCCGAATGCATGTAAGCGCTCCAGCTTTGAAAGTATACGATGTAGTACGCGCTGGAGGAAGCAGTGGAAGAGGATGACCTCCACTTCTTTGGAAGGATCAGGTGGAGAGCGACCTGGTTTCGCTTGGTATATTGGTGATTCGGCTGTAATCGCGTAAGCGGTTCCTAATTTAAAGACTAAGAAGTTTTAATTGATTTTTATTCTTCAAAAAGGTGGAAGTTATGTCTGGCCATTCTGAAAATTTGAGAAAACTCAGCTAAATGGTTGCTGAGATGGCTGAGTCCGGTCTATGGTAATACAGGGTTATCAATTTGACCAAAATAAATGAAAACAAAATGCATTTAAAATATATTTTTTTCATAAAATTCTTTTTTTTTATTATTATAAAGTGTGGTCTTGGCATTATGTGTGAAACTCTACATCATTCAATCGATCGCCTCGTGAATTTTTTACCACTTTCTAGCACACATGGGCGGTTGGTATTTCAGTCATAACTTGACGAATGACGGTTTCCGAGTGCTCACGAGTTTAAGGTTTATCGGCATGGACACGGGCTTTCGCGAAGCACCACAAAAAATAATTCATCGGTGGCAAATCGTCAAGACGAGAGATTACGCGTCCGTGAAATTTCTCTCACAAAAAGCCATATTCGCTCGTGTTGTGTTGCATCTTGCACCATCTTGTTGCAACCACATATTGTCCAACCACATAATGCCCCCATAATGCCCCGAACTGTCACTGTCAAATAGTCTCGTCGTTATCATTTTCAAAGGAGTAAGGTCCAATCACACCTCCGCACCATATAGCAATTTTTTTTCTGATGTAATGGCATATCTTCAATTATTTGAGGATTCACAGAGCCGCAAATGCGATAATTTTGCTTATTTATTTATACACTTAATGAGAAATTTGCTTCGATGTTGAAGAAAATTTTGTTGGAAAAATCGCAGTCCTTGTTGTTCAAGCACTAAAGCGACGTAACAACGGCATTGTGAATGGTCAGTTGGGTACAGTTGTTGTGTGAGCTGGACTTAATATGAATGTAAGTGAAAGGTCAAGACCAAAATATGTCATAATGTGCCTTTAGCAAGTTCCAGCTCATGAGAAAGGCGGGAAATAGACACAATCGAGTCTTTCGAAACCACTCAATGGCTAACCTTTTATATTGAGAATCATTATGGTAGTAAGAAAATAAATGTAGAGAATTTCTAGATGTATATCTTCATCACATTCTGAATTGAGTTTTTTTCCATCTTAATTGTACTTTTTATTCAACTTACTAGTATACTATTAGTTCATCCATGTATGAAGGCTTACCAAAACGCTAAAATTATTACAACTTGAGACGAGTAATTGCTTGAAGTCAATGCATGAACGTTTGACAATTTTTTTAAGATTTCAAATATATTTACGACCGATAACACTTGTTCAAGATACGCTGCGTGGCTCCAAAATGATATACTTCCATAGTTTTTTTTTTTTTAAATTAAATAGAGAGAAAAATAGCTTTACTGAAAATCTGGACGTTTTTACAAAAGAAGTTCAGTCAGTTTGAGAAGTCAATATGCTTTTTTCTTAAGTTGTGCTTCACATTCAATAGTTAAAAATTTTCTATACTATTATGAGAAACCTATGCTTGTATGTTTGTATAAATGTAGCCAGAATTTGTAATGTAAATAATTTTATTAGTAGATATATATAAATACTGCACATTCAGACATATTTGTAAAATATTAATTGAATTTCTGCACCATTTAAGCAAAAAAAAATTGTGCATATCTGCGCACATGCGTTTTAGTCCACGCACATATATACATGCTCAAATGCATGCATTTACAAATTTCACAATTTATTCATAATATCTAAAAGATTTTTTATATAAAAAGAATTTATTGAAGAATTTATGCGGTTTATGAGAAGAAAATACAATATAAAACACATCTACACGCACACTTTCTCAACTCTTATCTACGTGTAAATGCAATTAAACAGGAATACTAGGCATATACATACAAATGCAATTGCAAATATTCTTACAAAATTTCAAATTAAATTGATTGTAAAATTGAGTGAATAATCAAAATATTTCTAATGCAAATAGTTGTTTAACTTACTCAGTATTATGTAAAAAAATTTATTGAATTGTTTTGAAAATCAAAGTGGGGAATATTTTGTGAAAGTATAAGCCTAAGGCAGAAAAATTAATTAAAAGTGTGTTTGAAAAGGAATTATTGAAATTTTTTATATGTTTCTTTCAAAAGAGGGTATAGTAAGTAATAGCTCAATTGCAACGAAAGGTTTTTTATTAGGTGGGGTGAATTGAACTATAGTAGATGCATGCAATTGAAATTTAAGCTTTATTTATTAACAGCTTTCTAAATTCAATCTATCGAAGGATTAATTGTTGTTGAAAATTAAGTGAATATTTTTTTAATACGATTTAATTTTTTTTTTTAATTTTTGAAGAAACTTCATATTTTTAGAGCGTGCCCCCACTCACTAAACATTTTCCAATGTACTGCTTTAGCGATTAAGGACGCAAAATGAAACCAGGTCTTTCCCTGCCTGATCTTTTCAAATAGTCATCGTACTTCCATGGGGGTAAGGATGGCGCGGACAATTTGTAAAGCATGTGAGGTCTTTTGGCCTCACACGGCGTTATTCTGCCTCGTCACTCAACTTGCGATTTCACGGCGTTTTATGTCCTCCTAATCTGAAACTTTTTATTATTTCAGTAATGACATCTGCATATTTCATTCATGTATGTTTTTCAGACAACATTGCCTCCAACAGGTATTCTGGGGTCAATGAGCTCCCTATACAATACTGCTTGCGCTATTCTAGAAATTTGTCGCGTTATAAGATAATGATGTGCTCTGCATGTTCCATCTCACCATTGCAATGAAAAAAGTGAGGATGGTCTGCGTAAGTGTATATTATGTAAGTATTTTCGCAAGCAGCCATGCCCTGTGATGAACTGTGTCAGGTCATAGTTGGTTTCGTCGTGCATTTGTTTCCACTTGGGATCAGTATCTTCGTCCGTCTTTCTTAAGGAGACGAATCCGACCTGTTTTGCTACTCTTTTATGCTCTGTTGCATGATTTCATTACGTTTACTTGAATTGCGTCAAGCTCCTGAAACCGCCGAGGCATCTATAACTACTGTATATCTTCAGTTAAAAGTTTTGCGGTTTCGTTTGATACTCTCCGAAACGAACAACATACCCTTAGCGACGCCAATCTATGTACCGAAGCTGGTGCTCCCAAGTACGCAGGTATTACTGTGGCGCATACATCAGCATGGACAAGTTGATGGTCACAAGGTGTTCCCTTCTTTGTCGTCTAGGTCCTACCATATTTGGTATGAGTTTCTCGATAGCTACACCGATTTCACTCGCTTTCGCACTAGAGTACTTCAAATATTCCTTTAAGTTGGCGATCATGAATAACTC
Source organism: Neoceratitis asiatica (assembly GCA_030068015.2). NCBI lineage: Eukaryota > Metazoa > Arthropoda > Insecta > Diptera > Tephritidae > Neoceratitis > Neoceratitis asiatica. Next base: position 27,896,066 of record CM061526.1, read on the forward strand.
CGAAATATTTAATGGCAGTGCTCAAGTCCACCTACTCACCTACTCTTATTTCTATACCTTCCACCTTTTTCCGGCTGCTCATAGCAACGCCTCTGATTTGTGGTTTGCTAACTCCAGACGTGCTGTTTGGAGCTAAGTCTTCACAGAAACTATGTGTTTTGGTACCACTAGCATCAGCGTAGCCCACGATAAATACACCATCCGGTTTCCTTATTCTATCGTACATCAAATTCCACAGAAGTGAACCGAGCACTGACCCTTGTGGCATACTTCCTGTTGCTTTATACTTCAACGGGACTTTGTTTGTATTACATAAAAACACTCCATCAACAACATAGATCAAAATTAAGTGCTAAAGTAGTCCGGAAAATTCATGTTTTTTGTGCCATTATTATTTGGTCTAAACGCTGAGTTGAAAGCATTTTTCACATCTAACGTGCCTATGGCGCAGTATTGATTGCAGCAATCGAACTATCTTCTGCCTTCAAGGTCTTTACAGGTAACATCGCAGACAACAGTGACGGAATCAATTGTTAAGTTTTTTTCTTTTCGAAAACCGTATTTCCGAATCGAGATGCCTTAGTCACCTTTCGTAATCTCTTGAAGTCGTGCGAATAAGACTGCCTCGAATAACTTGCCTGCTTTGCCTAACAGATACATTTGTTATGACGACTACTCTGGGGATTTGTTGCCTTTCATTTTTTATTTTTTGCTTCCATTTTTTTTAATGCCTCTGTACGCACTTCGCGTAGAGCGCGCTGAAAAACCCTGGCATATTCCTAATAATGTGTACGATAACATCATTTTGGACTCCGCAAGGCCTGATGATTTATTCACCATAATCTTTGCTGCTGCTGTAAGCACTTCGGCGTTGCTAATCGGTGGGGTTTCGGCGATAGCTACTAGCACTTCATGTGATGCATTGCACTCAACGTGGCTTAGAAGAGATTATTCGGGGACACGCTGGTAGCTTACCTTTGATTTTCAATTTTTTTAGGACTATGATTTATGTACCACCTCATTATAATCAATGTCTCCTATCAGTTCCTCAAATGATTCACGCTTTTTTTTTTTTGGATTGCTGTTGGTATTTGATTTGGAGACGTTGGTGATCCGATTTTTTGTTCCTGTTTTTGTTCTTTGGTTCTTGTTTTTGAGTTTCTGTTGGTTCTTGCATAGACAAAATCACATCCAAAACCTATCTGGCAAGCTCTTTCAAAAATTCCACTCTCTTGTTGTGGTGCGTCTATTTTCTCTCTGCAAACGATTGCCGCTTTCTTCTTTCATTCTCTACATCATTTCCCATCGTGTACTCTTCAGTCGATCTTATAGAAAACATAAATTTACAACTTTAACTCAAAATATTTTAAAATCGTTCTACCGTTACCATATGCGTCGGTTGATAAGTGCGCTCAGAATGAAGGAGTTCAATTTGAGTAGAAAACTGTTCTGATTGCAGCATTTCGGCGACGACCCTTTATCATATATATAGACACGTGTCATTCCTCATTGCTTAACTTAAAAGTGACAAGATATTGATTCGAACCGATGTTAGGATGTCAGATTGAAGTCAATATCAATAGTGAGGACGTTTTTTATATTTATCAGAACGAGATCGATTTCATTACGTGCCTCTTTATCCGGTGACAAATTGCTGAGGTACTAGAATATGATATTAGAGATCGCCAAGGAAGCTGAATTTCTCAACTATCGCACCGTAAATACCTACTTTACCCAACCTGTTGTTAATAGTTATACCCAAAAAAAAAATTATATCGTGTTGGGAGCAGCGCCCGTAGAAGCCGTATATTTTCACGTTGTCCCTCACTTTAGTCAAAGCGTGGTTGCAAATCAGGTGTATCATCAGAGTGAACCAAATTAATAAAAAAAATTTAAACCACAAACAAAAGCGTTTTAAATACTTTCGTGCTCCCGTAAAAATTTCCATTTAACTGCCCTATTTATTTGCAATTTATTAAATCCAGCAATCAAATATTCACTTTGTTTCCTTCACATTCATTTTATTGAGTTCTCTTCTTCACTGTCGCTTTCAGTCGGGTTTCTCTTACCGCATCACTGCACCGCCTGACGCGCATCAGCCACGCCTACTATGGTCAGCGAAATTGCCATCGTCCGTTGCCACAACAAATTGTTGTTTACTTTTGTCTGCTTATTCATTTTGCTCTTCGAATCTGCAATTTCATAGCAATCATTTATAAATTTTTTCGCTCTCCATTTTCTTATTTCTTTTGCACACCATTTTTTACTTCATTTCCATTAAGTTTTTCATTTTGCCAGTTCACAGTGTACACGATTGTCGCCGCATGCAACGCTGGTACGTGTACGCCCCTGCTGCGTCGCTACGGTTGAACGCCATGACAGGCAAGCGGTCAGTCATCAGCTGATTGTAAGCAAAGGATGCCATTATTTTACTGTTTTCTCTGCTGTTTTTTTGAGTGTTCTTTCAATATTGGACGACAGTATTGGCAGCTCTTTCAGTGCCAGTTATTGTTATTTCTTTTTTATCATTTTAATTACGCAAATTAAGTAGTATGAAAAGCACATAAAATGCACACTTTGCGGTGTGTTGAAGATATATTCGGAAAATTGTGAATATGATGAGCAATAAAATATACTTCATTTCATATTCATTAAACTTTAGACAATACTTGTACACTAACCTCCAATTTTGCTTACCATTTCACGTCCTGAAAATGATAATCAGCCCACCCTCAATGATATTACTTGGTGGAGCTATTGCCTTTGCCTAAGGAAATACGAAAATTATTTTTGCATTGCCTCGAACACTTTTGGGAGTTGCACAAATACCGAATGATTAATGAATCTCCAGAAAAGAGAAAAAACGAAAGCAAAATAAATTTCGAGTAAGAGAAATTCAGTAAAAACGAAGTTTAGTTTACGGTAATGATGCAATTTTGTTCCTTTTCAATCTAATGTAATGGGAAAAAGAAAACCATAATATGTTTGTATGTTGTTGAATTATGTATGTGTCCATAAGGGTAATGAGTTCTAATTGCGATAATCCCCTTCCGTCGGCCTGCCCCAAGTGTACACAACAAACGTAATCATATATCTTAATTAAACTTGGCACACCTATTCCTCAGTGCCCCCCAAAGTAGATGTTCCGCCTTTTCAATAAATTTTTTGTATACATTTTCCATATAAAGATTTAATATGTCATCTTGCTGTATATGCTCGTATTAAATTTTAAAGATTTTCTTACCTTAAATAATACCAAAAATATTTTTATTCGTAAATTTTAAACAAAAATGTTGCCTTCTTCGAATTATAAGATAATTAATTAATTTAAAATATAAACGATAATACTTTTTTGAAAACAAATTCTTGAGGGAACCGGCTAAAAGAATCTGTCTGGCTGTGAGCCTTTAAATAGCCCAATAAGCAACGGAGGCTATGAGCAAGTGTGTCTCTCTTCCCCAACACTTGTTGGTTTGAAACACTAACAAATAAATAAATAAGAATCATGTTTTCTTTCTAACAAACCAGTAATTAGAATTTTCGAAAAATATCGAGCACAAAGATAAAATTCTAGAAAAGAGAAAGAAATACTAAAGATAAGGTTGCTGGTAGTACTTCCGTTAGAGAATGGCTAACTTTTAGGGTTGGTGGATGACCAAAAAAAAAAAAAAAAGAAGCAAGGTTTTCAAAAAAGCGTCATATTGCCTGCTTGCATAGAAGGTAGCAATTGTAGCCGCCAGTTAATGACCAATTCACAAAAGAGCTCCACGAATGTATTGATTTTGCAAAGGCAGTGCTACTCCACTTCAAACTTAAACTGTCAGCAGCGGCTGCGAAGGTGGGCTAAAGAGATGAAGCAGTCAGACAAAATATCGAAAACGAGAGGTGTATGATCTAATAAATAATTTTCAGATGTGGCCTGAAACTATATTATCATTTGCGTTCTGAATGAGAGCGATGTTGAAGGAAAAACTCCTACTGCCTAATGGAAATGCATAAATAGCACACATGTGTGGAACTGTACACGCTATTCAGCATTTCGGGCCCATAAGCGTATTGCACAGATGCAGGTTTGTACCAGGTCTAAAACAAATCAATAGCTTATAGCTATAAAGAGATCGATTCAGTTATAAATTGACTTTGCCAAAGTGGAGAAAATTTAACCCTTAGCCAAGTTGGCAGCAGTCGATCGTAAGGTTGTCACATCTGTATCGAGGTCAAGGATCTCGATGTCGGCTACACCATCTCTTTCCAACCAGATAATGCAACCGACAAGATGCTTATAATGCCAACGAAAGGTGGAAATACGAAAAATCATTTGGCGATGCAGCAGCAGAACCATGCGTGGAGACGAAAAAAGCTACAACGCACCATGCTACTGCATACAAATGACTCTATTGAACCGCTGGCGAAAAATGGCGAGGGGATTAATTATAATTATAACAAGGTCGAGACCTTCAAATCAGATGCCGAAGCTTTCGGTCTCCTGATTTTTTAATTTTTAATTAATTTTCGTAAGAAAAACTACAATTATGATTAGTGCATTACAATCTTGCAGAAACCCTTTCTTAACAAGGGTTGAAAGCACCGGTACTTAGAAAATATGATACGTTGGTAGTATTGTGAATCGTTATAAAATATGGAAACCCAACCCTACTCAAAAAATAGTAATAACATAGAGGATGAAACGTCGCTCTTCTTATCAGCGTTCGAGAAAGAGAGATGAAGAGAAGGAGAGAGAGTGAAAGACACGCTCTGCCAAATTGCTATTGGATTTTCGTTATCCACTCGGTTTTTTAAGCTAATAAAGATATATTCAAAATTTTAAGCATAACTTTTTATCCCACATCTTTTAGCAAGTATCAAAAAAAAAACCGAAACTTTTCTTCACCAACTATAATTTGCCCAAGATCTAGCCGTCCGCCGTATAGGTTGGAAGGGTTTTGGGACTTCTAGAAAAATGCTGAAAATGACGTTCAACAAAGCTACCTTGGCTTACCTCTAAAGAACGTCTAAAAATACACTGAGCTCATGTATTTCTCACTAGGTCTCTATATGCAAACCGTAAAGACTTTTATTTTGTGCATCTCAGAACAGTTCGTCAGTAGTGATAACCCCGTATCTTCAATAACTTTACCCCTTTGTGCTTTATTTTCTATTTTTCTAATAAATATTATTTGCTTTTTTTATATCCAATAAATTTGTTGTTATCTTAGGTCTGGAGCTGAATCTTTCAGTTACTTAGTTCCTTAGTTTCTTAGCACCTTATACAGGAATAACTGATTATCGTAATCGTCAGGCAGTTTTTCAACTATCTCCATTATCGTTTACTGTAAGGATATCTCAAAACTTTGTTCCCCATAAGTGGAGATTATTCAATGGTTATTCAAAATACAGGTATGAAACCAGCTTTATTGTATTACGAATCAGCGAAATATCTACCGGAAGTAGTAAACTATGAAAGCCATAAATGGCGTATATTTTGTGAATTGAAAATTATTGCCCTCGTTTTTTGGATAACAAGGAGGATATATGAAGAATATGGGCTTTAGTTGTTTACGGAACACAGGTTATAATATGAAACTAATACGAAAAACGTTACTGTCAAACTAAGGACGATTCGCTTAGTGGAGCAGCTAATGTTACACACTTGTAATAACTAACTAATAAAGTGCCCACTCGTTCCCTCTCTCTGCTGTTTGGCACTAGTTGGAAATACAAACTGAAACCAGGTCGCACTCCATCCAATCCTTCCAACGGAGTGGAGATCTTTCTGTTCTTCTGCTTCCAATAGCGGGTACTCCATCGAATACTTTCAAAGTTGCTCCAGCATGGACGATATGGCATACCAAGCGTAGCCGCTGTCTCTTGAATCGCTGAACTATGGCAATGTCATCATATAGCTCTCCCGCAAAATTTTCCTCTCGAAAATCTCATCGGATGTCGACATCGTCCAAGCTTCTGCAATATACAGCAGGACGGGTAAGAGGGAATTGTAGAGTTTAGTTTTGATTCGCCGAGAGTGAACTTTACCTTTCAATTGCCTACTCAGTCCAAAGTATCACCTGTTGGCAAGAGTGATTCTGCATTGGATTTCAAGGCTGAAATTGTTGATGTTGTTAATGCTGGTTCCTAGATAAATGAAATTATCTACGACTTCGAAGTTGTGTTTGTCAACAGTGACGAGTTGAGTCGCGAATGTAATAACTGTTTATTTGGTGACAGGAGATATTTTGTCTTGCCCTCGTTCACTACCAGACCCATTCGTTTCCCTTCTTATTATAAACTGGAGAAAGTAGAACTTATGGTGATATTACCTTTATATATATATAGATAAATATATCTATATTTGGCGATTTGTAGCCGCTAAATCGATTTTTCGTCGAGCTCCTCCTCCAATATGTGGTTTTTCGTCTTGATGTTTTTACCAACAAATGGAAGGACTTACAGATTTTTATGATGAACTTTTATTTGATGACAGAAATACACACGGAGGGCTTGACATTCCTTGCCGAGCGACGACGAAATTAGAAAAATTGATTTTCTATATTTTTGGATGTTGGTCGAACTCGACCACTTTGCTATCGCAACCACTGCTACCGTTATATATATATATTTGGCGCTTTGTAACCGCTGAAGCGATTTTCAGCCGAGCTCCTCCTCCAATTTGTGGTTTTTCGTCTTGATGTTTTTACCAACAAATGGAGGGACCAACAGTTTATTGTAAGCTGCCTCCGAACGGCTGATGGATTTTAATGAGGAGCTTATATTTCATGTCAGAAATACACTCGGAGGGCTTGACATTCCCTGTCGAGCGGCGATCGAAATTAGAAAAATTAATTTTCTATACTTATGGTTGTTGGTCGAACTTTGACTCGAACTCAAGCCTTCCGAATTGTAGCACGCAATGCTAACCACTTTGCTATCGCAACCGCTGCTACCTTTACTTAGTATAAAATTGGGTGAAAGTTTTAACCACTAAGATTTGAGCATGGAATCTCGATAAAGAAAGAAACTTGATTGCGTGATAGGAAATTTGTGCTGGTGGGTAAAACAGAATTTAAAAATTAATTATCTTTTAAAGAAACACTATAAATTTTTTTTTATTGAAGTGACACCTATCGTGAATTTTAGATAAAAATTAAGATGGAAAATGAATTACCCGACCAAAAAAAAATAGTAGAATACCATACATTTCCATTACTCTATGGAATTTTATTACAGTTTTCCAGTAGAGAAGGGGCTTAAACTATAAATTCGGATAAAAAAAAACAGATATATATTTGGATTGCGGTTGAACACTCCTTTGAAGTTACAATCGCCGCGCCTCTCTCGCAGATAGCTTTCTCCAGTCTAAGTATTCGTGTAAATTTCAAATTCACCCACTTTTCTTCTGCGATCGTCCAATATCATTCCATGAATTTTCTCGGCGATTTTTTGCGTGACGACCTCTTGATTTCACTTGTACTAGTGCGACCTCAACGGAACTCAGTAAACCGATTGAAATTGATGGCGCAGAGTACCCATAGTATTTATCAAGTCTCCTTGGGTTCGGTGATGATAATGCTTAATCAACAAACGATGTTCACCTTTTTTTCCATTTTCGTTAAATTCACGTCGTCGTCTGCTGTCTATGGCTGGGATCACAGTTGTATTTACAGTAACTGAGCGTCAAATTGACAAAGTCACTGACTTATCAAATAACCTTCATCATTCTTCAGAGTATTAGACGTGCTACCATCGAAAAAAGTTCTTCTTCAGCTATTTTTCAGGTGTTTTATTTTTGTAAATGGTGGTGATATCTTAAGAGTTAAAACACATATCACCCTTAAATAAATAAAGAAAATATAAATCTAAAGAAAAATTATTTTAATCTAAGCATAAAACTTCAGAAATGTTTTACGGAATTTACTTAAATGCAAATCAAATCATTTAACTTTAAACTCGCAGTTTAAGAAGAAATCGCCCTTAAGGCTTGGACTCAAAATATTTTCGCAGGCTATTTCAATTAATAAAAACAATATGGCATTAATTTTGATGACCAATTGCAGCCCTCAGCTGAACTTTGTCCACAAAAGTGTATTTAAAGTACAGCCTGAGGCATGTATTTATAAAGTTTTTCTTTTCATACACATTTTTTTCAAACTTTTTTTAGTTCGCTGTTACTGAAGAAAAAAAAATTACAAAAAGAATAGAAAAAGACAAAACGTAGATCCAAATTGTCCCACGCAAGCGGAAAGTGGAATGAATGGCAGCCAATATCCCGTCAGAAAAAGTCGGCAACAATTGTATCCCCCACTGTTGAGTGCCTCCAAGCGAAAATAAAAATGCGCACAAAAGCATGCTTCGAAGAAGAATAAAAACACTAAAATGAACGCTGTGACGAAAGCAGCGTAAATAACAATAATAAAAAAAAATTCTTCAAGTAAAAATGTATAAAGCGTGCGGTGACGCCCACAAAGGAGCGCACAGAGTTGTTTTAATGTAATTAAGCATCATCATAATTCCCCAGGGCTGATTAACAACAACAACAACAACAACAAGAATTACAACAACAATAACAACAACAAATATACAATAGCAACAACATGCAACAAGCACAATGGCCATTGCCCATTAGCACACTATAATAATAATAACAACAAAAACCTAAATGGGGAAAAAAATCCGAAAAAAAATTTTTTCACAACAATGGCGAAATACCAACTCAACAGGATTACCAACAACAACAATAACAACAACAACAACGCCCCAGCTGTAGCAGCACAAAGTAATAAAGCAAATCTGCACAAAAAACGTGAGTGAAAATATTGAAAAGAACAACAGTGTTGGCGGAATAAACTGAGCTGACGCAAAGGAAGGAAGGTGGAAAATGTGCGAAAACTGCGAAAAGTACACCAAAAGAATGGAAAAAATGTTAATCAAAGCGTTCATTCAGTCGCTTATTGTGTTTTCCGATGCAGCAGAGGGGATTGCAGGAGGCGCAAAAGTTTACAAAGGCTTAGTCGTGGAATTGTTGTCGGAGTAGAAGAGAAACCATCAAACAGATTGAAAGCTGCTGACCTTTCAGTAGTGTTAAAATTACAACAACAAAAGGGCAAAAAGTCTCGAAGAAACAACACAGTGATTTTGTGCGAGTTCACTAAAATGCTCTCAAAGAACTCTACTTGATTGAAGACAAAAAAACTCTATGTAGGCACTTTGGGCGAAATTAAAATTTTTTTTTGTGTACCTGAAGTGCACGATTACAAGGCACAAATTTTATATTCTCAGATCGGCGTATTAATTTCTAGCTTCTAGTGGCCACTCTTTTCATGATGAGTCATTCTAAAAACCTTTTTTTTCAGTCAATCTTTGTTGAAATTTAATCAGCGATTTTGACAAATTTTAAAGAGTTCTTCACGCGAACTTTTGGTAAATTATTCTAATAAGTAAATAAAGATAGAAAGTAAAATCAATTTGTGTTTCTTTCTCCGCTATTAATTTTTATACTTTAGAGCTCTTTTTACCACCGGAGGGTATTTCCTTGTCTCTCATATACCATTGGCTGGCATCTGACCAGTATATTGATAACATTTTCTCTCCGAATTTTCCAACTTATTCAGCGAACGACACCTATAACTTCATTCAACGAAATCCCTGACAAACATTTTCACTTGCTGGTCGAAGGAGTAACGGCTCGACTCTAATGTGAAAATCTGTGACGTCAGAATTTGACTATAAATAACGTAACGTTACTGGGAGTGAATTTTGGCAGTCTGCACTTACTCACTTAATGCTCAACTGTTGACTTGAACCTGGCAGCAGTTGGAAAAATATAAAATACATTGCATGTAACTGACAAGATAATCAACCGGGGATTAGCGATGCACAATACGCATTGAGGGTCACAGCAGAATACCTATTGATATCACCTGTACAGCATTTGCATAGTGATACATTAATGAGAAGCATAATTTATGCAGAGCAAACCAGATCTGCTGAGACGTTTCCACTGGCATAATTCTATAGATTGCTGCTAAAGCATTCCCAAGCTGCATCAGAAGTGAAGTACTTGACGTTACGCCTTCCATTCAGTATTATGTCATAGAACTGCTGAACGCGACAAGGTACAGGTTTTCCGTAAACGTCATTCCCAGAGAGTTTGTTAGCATCTTCATTAACTCTCTTAATAATATCCATAGCAGATGTAGAGTTACTCTGTCCCTCAATACACTAGTAATACTGTCACAAGTAAGGCGGAGATAGTGTAGTAGACTCAACTCCTTTATATCAAAACTCGACCCCGTTATACTCATCGTATTTCCAGCATGAAATGGCAACAGCAGAGATCATATCATGGAACTATGGACCAACTACTGCCCGAATTTGAGAATGGAGTTCTTAGAATAAAGCACAATTCAAAAGTAAGTGTGTTTAATTTAAAATTAAATTTACATATACTGCGGAACGTGGGTTAGGTTTTTTAATACACAAATATCTAGAATCCGCGATTAGTTATGAATCCACTGTCGGATAACTTAAAATATGCTAAGCAACAATGGCAGTAGTGATTTACTAAGAATGAAACTGAATCTCTGAAAAAAATTAACGATGAACTTTATCAAACAGAAGCACTTTACATTTAAAAATTTATATAAATTGGATGTACAGGGATATATACAGGACGTGTCATTTTAGATAGAATATAAGGGTCCAAAAGAAAGATCGGTGATGGCAAAGTCCAAGCGGAGTAAGTATTCTCCATTCAGCATATTGGGTCTTATCCAGTATATTGTGTGAAGTTTTTAAGTTCACCATCAACAAAATGGTCGAAATGTAACAATGAAGGTTAAGAACTGGGATATAAGGCTTTACACCCTGTGCGAAATGGCGAAAGAAGAAAAGAATTGACATATAAAACCTCTTCATACTGCTAGCGAACGAGAAATATTTCGTTTCTTGTCCTAAAGAGAAAAATATTATGTGTTATCAGGTAGGATATACGATAGAATATAACGACAAAATAAAAAAATTCTATCTCGAATATTCTAATCAATCCAAAAAAAAAATTAATTTAAGTTAGGGTGACTGATCATCCAGCTGATCACACTTACACATTTATAAGTTTGTATGTCAGTTGTCACATAAAACATCTTCGCAGAGACTTCGAAACGTATCTTGCCACCTAGTGTGCGTCTGTATTAGCGTCCGAAAACTATTTGGGATTGAAAAAAAAACATCTACCTTGCAAAATCAGAAACACTTTACAACATTTCAACAATTCTCCGGGATAATTTTGTCTTGTCTTGGACCGACAGAAGATTGTATCCTTTCACGTGGGAGGGTTTACCAAGTAATTACTTTGTCCATATATAAGCCGGCAGAGAATCACTCACTTATTTCCTTTAATTTTCAATGAATTTGCTGCACGCATTGGATGAACGCAATAAGACTACTAGTAAATACATATTTACAGTGTTATCCATTTTGCAGTTTCCAAAATAAACGTAAATAAAATGCATTTAAAATAATTTTTTTCATGAAATTTCTTCTTTTTTTATTAAGATTGATCCTTGACATTATGCGGAAACACTGCATCATTGAAATGAAAAGCACGTGAGTTTTTGGCAAACTTCGCTCCCTTTCAGGTAATTTTCTACTACCTTTTGGCACATATTTGGTGGTATTCAGCCATAAATTTAATCCGCATAAACACGGCATTTCGTGAAGCCCCACAAAAAAAGTCCACGCACGATACTAGTGATCAATTGACATCGAAAAGACGAGAAAGCGACCGGGAAATTTGTTTCGCAATAAAGCCATATTCGCTTGTGTTGTATGGCATCTGGCACCATCTTGTTGCAACCACATATTGTCCAAGCCGTTGGCGTTTTCAAATGAGTAAGATACAATCACACCAACGGACTAAAGAGCCCATCAGACAGTAACTTTTTCTGGATGTAATGGCATCTCTTCAATTATCTGAGGATACCCGGAGGAGGATGCAACATTTTGCTTATTTATGTATCCACCGAGTGAGAAATGTGCCTCGCCGTTGAAGAAAAATTTGTTGGAATAATCACAGCCCATTGCTTGATATTCAAGCATCCAATCCAATAGAAGGTTCCAACAATTTCAGCGCGTTATGCGGTTGTTAAGCGATCCATTTTCATAAATACCTATCTTTTGACAAAAACAAAACAAGTTTGGTTTGACAGTTAAGTTTGACAGATGTCAAATACGGATCTGAAATCTCGAAACCATTAAATGGATCCCTCTTCACTATAGTACCAAATGGGATTTTGTTCAACCAATTTTTTATCTAGCTGGAGTATTTCATTTGAAGATCGTATATGATATTTCAAAATAAAATATTTCAAGTCAACTGCAGTTTATCGACCACGTAGATACTATTTTGATACGTACGATGCATCTCCAATTTTTCCGAAATACTATGTTCAAAAAGAAAGGCTATGCCCTCTTTCTTAAAGGATTCATTCAGAATTTCTCCTTTCTCTTGTCCAAAATTAAAACAAAAACTGAAATTTTCCAACGCTTTAAGCGCTTAAAAAAAGGAAAAGTTGTCTGGAGAGGGGAACTTAAATGATGACGACTACAACAACAACAACAACAATAACAGTGTTAATAAAATCACAAGCTGCCAACTGGCTGTTGACGTTCATTTGCTGCCTCCAAATGGCGCGTCAGTATTTTCTGCAACCAATTTGCCTTTATATCCTTTACATCACCGCAACGCATGACTGTATGTGTTTGTGTGCGTTTGTGTAATGTATGAATATATAAAATACTGACAACATGTCTGTCAGCGTTGGCCCCAAGTCACTTGTAAGCTTTCCCGGCAGCAAGTACACAACAAATAAATACTCACATGCAGACATATATATGCATGGATGGATGTATATACAAAATAATTGTTGAGTAGAGGTTTGGCGCTTTGAGTGAGTTCTTGTCAAGGGTTTGAATTTTATTTTTTCAATTTGCCATTTAGCAATTACTTACATACAGTTAAATTTACTTGTACAATTGTTGCACTCCACCAAAAGCTACCCATCGACCACTTGGCAATTAAGAGCAGTAGAAGCGGCAGCAGCAGCATCAGCCGCAGTTCGTGTAAACAACGCTTACGGATATGAGCAGACAACGAGAAGCCACTTGATTTTCAAAAAAAAAAAAAAAAAAAAAAAAAAAAAAACTCACATACAGATACATTTCTATATGTTTACATGCAATAAAATACTTTTGTTTGTATGTATGCAACTATGTATGTGCGTATGGATGTGTTTGATTGCTTACTTGTTTGAGTATAATTGCAAAATAATAAAAAGCAGACAGAAACCCTTGTCCATACATACAATGATACAACCATCATTACATGCACAGCACTCATATGCACATATACAACGTCGTTATTCTTGCCATTAATAGCGAGTAGTGGTGATATGTACTAGTTAAGGACTACTTCGTAACTAGGGTGGCAAATAGTAGTAACTTCTTTTCCAATCAATTACCTGATATTTTTAGCTGAAAAATGGTAAGATGAAGTGGAAAGAAACTAGTATGCAACTAGTTCCAAATCTACCATTAAAGTAATCAGTTCGTTTTTAAAGCAAAATAGTTGTTTTGCTCGTTTAAAGGAGAAATAAAAATAGTAATAACAGTGAAAAAAATGTAATAACTTTAAATCATTTAACATAACCGCATGTACATAAATATATATGTATATACTAATCAGACTTCTAAACTAATAAATAAATATTTACAAAATGTGAGAATTTTCTCTAATTTTATTGAGAAAAATTATGAATAATAAGAAAATTAATTTATTGATGAAAATTAATTGGTATCCTTGTGGTGTTTTTCAGACTAATTCACTATCATTCGATAGCGAACTAGTCAATTTTCTGATCAGTTTCATATTTCATCACGGGTTATGTTCAAGTAGTTGAATTAATAGAATTACAATACTACAATCTACAAGCTTATTACATCTATATGCATGTACATATGTATATACGTGCAAACAAATGAACTCATAAATACACCACATAGTAGTGGGGGAATCTCTTTTATTGTTTTCTTTTTCATTTTCTTTTTTGCGGCTAATGAGCAGAATTGCTTTATTTTAAACATAAATACATCCGTTAACCCTTTCCCCGCATCAGCGATTATAATAAGCTTTAATATGTAAATATATATATATGTATGGCTTCGTAGGTAGTTCGGTTATTCGCCATCTATCAAATAATATGTTCACATCTTTATATATGTAGGTAAGTCTATAAACCAAATAAGTCAGCATTTTAATAAATGAGTCTTTTAATTGCTGGAAAAAGGTGATTTTAGCTCAAATCGCTCTTTTTCACAAAAATTCTTGCATATATTTGGGCGTAATTATGTTTGTTTGTAGAAAAAATATGTATCTAGATGGATTCATTAACGGTTTACAGGATTCAATTTTTTTGTAGCCAACATCAAGGAAAAAGGTTTAGATCTGACTTTTGTCCATATAAAGGGTGATCCATTTCGAGATTCCCTCATTTTTTAAGGAAAAACGCACAGAAAAGTCAAATTTAATTGGGAATATTTAATATCATTCGAAAGAACATTATTTGGCATTTATTTTTTGAAGATAATCTCTTTCAAATGTTGGTTGTGGCTACCTCTCAGATGTTCCATCCATTGAGTCCAATTTTTGATGACTCGTTCGAGCATTTCGACTGGTAACTGGCGAATGACAGGCGTGATGTTTTGCTCCAAGGCTTAAATCGAAGGGGGATTGTTCACATAGACTTTAGATTTTACATATCCCCACAGGAAAAGGTCTAACGTTGTGATATCACACGATCTTGGAGGACAATCGACGGGCTCAAAACGTGAAATTATCTGCTCACGGAAATGTTCTCTCAATAAATCATTCAATTGATAGTTATTGACGGTTACGTTCTCACCGACATCATTTTTGAAGAAATATGGAGCGACGATTCCACCTTTCCACAAACCATTCCAATACGTTATCATTTCTGGATTAAATGGGAGCTATGAAACTCTTCAAGTTGCTCTTAGTCCCAAATGCGGCAATTTTTCTTGTTTACTTCCCTATTGAGCCAGAACAAAATCGCTGAACAAAATTTGGCTCGAAAACTTCAGTATTTCTTGGAACTTTTCAAGAGCCCATAGAGCGAAGCTATGTCGCTAGGGAAGGTCGATCAGCAAAAAGCTCACAGACCTAGGACTACATCCAAATTGTCCTAATTTTTGTCTATCTGTCGGTGATCCTTTTCGCATAAAGAAATTTTTCAAACAAATTGAACTTATGTCCTGATCCAAGGTCTATTTAGACATATCATCTTAAATTTTATCCCAATCGAAGCATAAATCAATTGTTTTTCTCAATCAAATCGGTCCACAGCCTGGAAATCATCATTCACGTAAATCGAACTATAAATAAGATTTCGAATAGTTCCAGGTCTATTTCCCGCGGATATGTGACTGATGCAAAGAATAGGTAAAAACAATCCTTGGTTTCTTCTTAATCCGCGCATGCATCAATTACACGATCTTAGCTGAAACAGCAGTAGCGCAGCAGTCCTTTGTCCTCATTACCGAAAGATGATAATTCAAAACACCAAGAGAAGTCAGTTGTTTCGCAATATGATTCTTTCACCTAAATCTTCCCTTTCGCTGCTTACAACAGTGTGCATTGCATCGATTACTTTTAGATCTGAAGTATTTTCATCTGCTTGGACCTAGCTAGTGTAGCTTCACACTATTGGCCGGTATTTACTGCCGCTAATACGCATGAGTATTCGCAAAGGGTTGTGACTGTCGAAATTGGCTTCAGCGGTTATAAAGAGCCCATTATATATATATTATATAATACCTTTCTCCTATTTTCCAAAGCCGACTTATCGGATGCGACCGGAATGATGGATATGTTCTTATAGAGTTTCTCTATTTGCTGAGAAAGAAGTTTTGTTCTCAATTGCCTATACTATTCAGCATCTATAAGCAGGAGTGATTCTAATGTCAGACATTGTTGCTGTCTTCGACCTTAATTTTATTACTGTCAACAGTGTCAGGGGAGCCCAGTGGCACGGGTGCGAACTGTTAATTTTTTGACAGGATATACTTCGTTCTTTTCTCGTTCGTGTGTAATTCTTTTTCCTAACGGGTTTTCCAGACTTAACGTATGTTAAGTATATATTGGTCTGCAACGTCCGATCAGTTTCTTGAGGGCGGGCCCAGTCTTTCACATCAAAGCCAAATAGAGCATTTTATGTAGTGTTGAGGAGGCTTCTCCCACAAATTATGGGATCCATTATTATAATTTTTTTAACCAGACCTCAAAGAGATTGGTATTGTAGAAAATGCTTTCGTTCGTATTCTGCAAAGAGTTTTTAGTGGGTGTACTTAGTTTCGACTTTGCGGTGACGCGGCATGCTTTACGTTGTAAGATAATGATCTTCTAAGGTGGTATTTAGAAAGTCGTAGTCTTCGAAACGAGAGCGTAATGTGGAAGTGGTAAGGTTGCTGAGATGATCACAATGAACTAGCGACGCGTGAATACTTCTGGAAAGTCTCATTTATGGTAGAAAATCCAGGCTTTAAATTTTCTTTGAGTCGAAGATTTCTAGAAACTCGTAACGAGCCTTCAATGCTATACATTAGAAAAACTTGAGTAGCAAAGCGAGTTAGGAATGTAAAATAGAGCTTGAGGATTGGGTACATGTGTGAATGTCCGATGTGCTCGGATTATAGGAATAGTTTGGACTGTTAGACGATAGGAAATGAGTGTTCGAGTCAGTTGTGCGTGTAGTTTTCAAACGGTGAAGCATCTTGTGAGTAATCGTAGTGCCAATGAAAAAGTATTGAGTCAGTACACACTCTAAGCCTTCCTTCTGTAGCTATAGGGAATCATAACTGGCATTAGTTTCAACAGGTTTCGATCAGAGAATCTGGTACCATGGGGAATAGATGTTATAGGAGCTTTCTTCGTCTTGCTCTATCGGCGAGGTCCGTCGGAAGTTTTATGATAGTTATGCTTTAAACTTGCAGATATAGTTGAACTCGCTTCAGCTCGATGTGCGGTTGCATGAAATGCTTATTCTAACCTCATTGATTAGGATATTCAATTCGCTATAGGCGGTTGTCCGGCTGAGTTTTGCAGTTACCAGGTCGCAATACTCTTTCTTTTTACTGCTGTTCGTCAACCCTATGAAAACCAATAATTTCTTTGCTGCAAAGCGAAGGAGGCAGAAAATCCCGTCCCACTGTTCCCTTTTGTCTTGTTGTTATTGAATGCTCACAAGAGTTTGGAGACCCCGTAGTAACTTGGTTGTTTACAAGTCTTTTGAGCGGTGACGGCTGACCATATTGAAGTATTTTTTTGCACTGGAATCTGGTACTAAAGACTATTATGCAGTTTTAATGCACCAATGAAGTTCTTCAACCTCTCGCCTTGACTTTAAAATCGCGAAGCAATATTTTTTTATGCTTATTTTGCATTTCTCTTTCGATATGTAGAAATTTTTTAACATCGTTTAATAAATATTAAATTTGTCTCTATATTTACGCTCTTTCCACTGGAGTGGAGAATTACATTTTTTGGTGGTAGGTATTTTCCTACATTTTCACAATTATTAAATTAAAATGTTTTTTTTTTGTTTTTGTTTTTCATATTAAGCAATTTACTCGTATGAGTTCTAGCTAACAATATAAGCGGACGTGTATGTATAATGTTTGTATTTGTCATACCCTGTGGCAACTCTTGCTGAACTTTTGATGAGTTCGTAAATGTGACTGCATTAATTTGTGTTGCGTTGACAGCTGCTCGGCGATGTACGCTGGTGATATGAAGCAACAAGCCGCAGTTATTGCAATCATCTCCACAAATAAGTAGACACATGTAAGCTCCTATGATATCCATACAAATTTATGTGTGTAAAGGATGTGAACATGAATCCAGTTGGGATATGCATGCACACACACATAATAATTGTTAATACATATGTAGTACATATGTGAATATATAAGTATCGGCGGAAATATTATGAAATATATATATATATGTATATAACGGTAATAACAACAATAAAGCATCGGCAACGACAATGAATGAATGAATGACACGGACAGAGAACATTACTCCGTTCGTTTTTTGTTTTTGTTTTTATTATTATTGTTTGCTCGACGCCATTGTTTTTTATTTTATTTTTATTTTTATTTTTTCATGATGTAAAACTTTCAATGTTAGCAACATTTCGTTGTTTTCATTTTTAATTAAATAAACAGCCAAGCGGGCGAGTTAAGGGGATATGATGCATAGAGCAACGGATTCTACGGCGCAGAGACAATACGCTGTTGTGGCTTAGCGGATTTGTTTGTTTCCGCGCATTTTTATGTTAAATTTTTTTTGCTTTTTTTTTTTGTCTTTGTATTATTTTCATTAAAAACAAATGTAAAGTTACGTTTGAGTTGCACTGGCAGCATCGGCAACAAACCATAGCAACGGCAACCGTGAAGGAGTAATAACATTTAAAATTACCGTAAAACTTTCTGTATTCACTAAAGCCACAAAGCAGAAAAGTTGAAGTAAATACAATAGAAGGAGTAAATATAAATGGGAAAAGACAGTAGATGATCAAACAAAACAGGACAAAATTCATAGCAATGATGACAACATAAATAGTAATTCTAATTAAGAAGATGATTAAAAAATTTAATTTTTTAAATACTTTCCTTATATATGTTAGAAACAAAGAAAACAGAAACAACGAGAATTGTCATTTAATTAAAATAAATTAAAAATATATTTATGAGAAATCAACAAATTAACTAAACTTAAATAAAATATAATATAAATAAAAAAATAAAAAATTAAAAAAAATTAAGTAAAATGAAAAAAAAATAATAAAAATTAAAATAAAATAAAATAAATAGATATATTATAAAAAAATAATATAACTTAATAAAATAACATAAAAAAATAACGTAAAATAAAATAATATAAAATGAAATAACTGAAATTAAAATTAAAATAATAAAAAAAATAAATTATAAAATAAAAATAAATTTATATTAAATAAAAATTAATACATAAGAAATATAAAATAAAAAAAATAAAAAACATTAAAAAAAATATAAAAAAATAATAAAAAATAATACAAAATAAAATAAAAGAATATAAAATAAATTAAATGAAATAAAATAAAATAAATTAATATATAATAAATTAAAATAAATAAAAATTAAGCAAAGTGATAAAAATAAAATAAAAATTGAAATAACATAAAATAAATAAATATATTATAAAATGATAATAAAAATAATATAAAATAATAAAATAACAAAAAATAAAATATCAAAAAAATAAATAAATAAATAAAATAAAAAAATAAAAATAAAATAAATAAACAAATAAATAAATAAATGAAATTATATTGAATAAAAATAAATACATAAAAAATAAAAAATAAAAAAATAAAATTAAAAAAATTAAAATTATAAAAATAAAAGAAAAAAATAATATAAAATAAAATAAAATAAATAAAATAAAGTTAAATAAAATAAAATTCAATTAAATTAAATTACAATAAAATAAAGTAGAATAAAGTAAAATAAAAAAATAAAAATAAAATAAAATAAAATAATATAATATAAAAATAAATAAATTAACAAATATAAAATAAAGTTAAATAAAATAAGAGAAAATGAAATAAAATAAAATAATCTAAATAAAATAAAGTCAAACAAAATAAAATAAATATAATTTAATTACAATAAAATAAAGTAGAATAAAGTAAAATAAAAGAATTAAAATTAAAAAAATGAAAGTTAATAAAAATAAATTAAATTATTATAAAATAAATAAAACAATTAAGAATGTCTGCCTTCGTCCATGCCGAAGTCTTTATACCTTTCATGTACATATCATTTATTTCAAATTGCAAAATTCGATTTCGATCATTTTCAGTGTCAATATCAACTTGAATTTACGTCTGTAGAATATCAAATTTCACACACTTAGATGCTTTTCTGGAGGATTTTTGACCTAAATCCCAATATATGGAGAAATCAGTTGTAGGGGGGCTATAGCCCCAAAATTTTAAATCTGAAAAATCGGTCGTATATATGCTACATTAGTGTGATCTTTCTGGTTCCGAAAAGTATTTGTATTAACGTATAGGTGTATCTGCCAAAGTTTGGTTGAAATATCTCAAATATTGAGTTTGCGTTCAAACAGACAGACGGACAGACGGGCATGGCTAAATCAACTCAGCTCGTGATTCAAATACGGTCGGTGTAAATTTCGGTGGGTCTCTCTCTTGTTCTTTTGGTACTTACATACTTTGGACCAAAATTAATATATCATTTTATGTACACGAAAGTTTTAATTAATGAAAAAATTTAATTTGGACTGCTGATTCTCTTTATAGCACGTCGATTGAGAGATATTCTCATATCCACATGGCCATAATTATCGCCACTTCAACAAATTAAATTTTTTCAAATGGGATGTAGGTATGTTACCGTTATGCGAGCATGGACACACTTGCAGTAGACCACTATTAAAATTGTTAATTATTAATTTTAAAACACTATAAAGGCCTTAACAATAAATAACACCGAGAAATGTTATTAAATAAAAAAATAACAAATAAAAAAATTAAAATTAAAAATTAAAATAGTAAGTAATATAAAATAAAGTAAATCACATTGAATTAGTTTCGTTTGCAGAGTTTTTAAATTATATCGCATCAGAATATTTTCCTTACCATAAAAAAAAAAAAAAACTGCAGAGACATCCAGTTAAGGCCTTTTTTCCTCTGTATAATTTTAGCTTTATGACTTTATCTTCATTACTTTGGCGAATTTCATTCAAAACTTTGGGACTAATAGACGGATTTTTTTATTTTCTGCTGAGTTTAACAACCTCTACTTAGTCTTTTTAGGGTCTTCCTCTTTTACTTGGATTGAAATACTTCAATATTTCCAATCTGTTTAAGTGAAATCACAACTGACATATTAAAGATATATAAAATCAGCTGACCGTATGCAGCAAAATAATTCTAAGTCATCGTTAATAATCGACTAAAGTGGCTTACGCTGGTTTGAGCACTTCATTGTCACATTGATTTACGACACATTCTTAGATTACGCTGCCACTCATCAGTGTCCTGTTGTGTCAATATATTATGTAACGTTTGTTGTTCAAGGACTAGATTCATATATTTTTTCTACCATCTATAATGAATTTGCGGCACAGAAAACACAGATTTATTTCCTTTTTGTCGCACGTCAACATATCAACTCAGCGGGTATGTTACGTACAAGAGAGAAGAAATGAAAATCACACCAACAAATACTAATCAAAAATGGCTGGCAAAACAACACGAGGAGATAAGTAATCATAAAATCAAAGAAATAGATGATTACAGACGGAACGAGCCAAATTTGTGTCATACAGTAAAAAGAAAGACTAGTCTGTGCAGATTCTTGTTATAAACTGGTGCATTTAGTATGACTTTATAGCAGTTTACTATTTTAATGAAGCTGTAATTCCAAGATAATCTAAAAAAATCAAAGTAAAAAATGCTTCATCTACACTAGCCTCAAGTAGCACTCAAACAATAAGAACGCATGAGAGGTGTCTATATAGAGGACTCTAGAGGACTACTTCTTATTAAAAATTAAATATTCATTCGTTACCTCAAGTCGTAATAAAAACAAAATGACAGAATGATTTTCATATGATTTTCATATAATTAAATAAGTTGCTGAAATTCAGTCATCACTGAACCCTTAAGTAAGGATCTGTTATGGTAAAAAATGCAATTTATATACTTTTTTAATATTTTGATGTAACTATTTACTAGTTGAAAGCTAGTGTCATTTCCTGCTGGTTTCATGTATATATATGTCTGTAATATAAACACTCTAAGAGTTCAAGTTAAAAATAGAAATAACAGATTTTAATTAAAACATAATGAAGGTTGGATTAGCTCACATGGCAGTAATCATAGGGACTTTAGTACATAATATAGGGTGTTTTTTTATAGAGGTATAGAACTTTAAGTTGGCATTACTTTTCAAGATGGCGACCGATTTAACAGCTGTCAAGTGATTTATTCTCAGCTTAGTTTGGCAATTTATCATGAATAGACTCATGCCTGAACAACGCTTGAAAATAGTGCAATTTTATTTCGAAAATAATGGTTCTGTGCGGAAAACGTATCGCGCACTACGTCCATTTTAGCGATGTTTAGCGATGAAGCGCACTTCTGGTTGAATGGCTACGTCAACAAACAAAACTGCCGCATTTGGAGTGAAGGTAATCCTCAAGTGTATGTTGAAACACCGTTACATCCAGAAAAACTGACTGTTTGGTGTGCTTTATGGGCTGGTGGAATCATTGGTCCGTATCATTGGACGTAGTGGGCGATACGTTTTCCGCACAGAACCATTAGTTTCGAAATAAAATTGCACTATTTGCAAGCGTTGTTCAGGCGTGAGTCTATTCATGAATTGCCGAACCAAACTGAGAATAAATCACTTGACAGCTGTTAAATCGGTCGTCATCTTGAAAAGTAATGCCAACTTAAAGTTCTATACCTCTATAAAAACACCCTTAACATACTTAAGTATATACCTTTGTTTTATTTTTGATTTAAAGAACAATAAATAAAAAAAATTCCTTCCTGTAATTCATTTATTAAGCAATTGCTGCGATACACATAGCCTGTGGTGTTGAGTGGAATAACCTGATAACAGTAAATATTTGTGTTTACTTCTTGTCAACATTTGTAGACACTATGACGGAACGGCGGAGAAATGTGCGAAAAATAAGTTTACTCACGACATTTCTGTGACCTAAATCTCCTCGAAGAAGAAAAGTTATTTAAATAAACCTTAAATTAGCATAAAGTGTTCAGTTTATAAAATAAAAAACCAAAAAAAGAGAGAACAGAAAACTATAAACTGAATAAAAAACAGTGAATATTTACTGACCTACCCTATTGTTCATAAGTATGGTTTTCATTTTCTTCGGAGACTAGTAATACGAGTAGTCTTTGGCCTAGGCGCAGCTCTAAGCAAACATCTTCATATTCTGCCTGTCAACCATCAGAACACTCAGCAATCCTAGAGAGATTTCTCTCGAGGCAGCATACGTCAACAATTTCCTGCTGGAAGCATTCAAGTATACACAAATGGTTAAGAAATGTATGGTAGAATGGAAGCAGATATTTTCAAGTGAAAGACTATATCGCAACTCTCATGCAAGCTGCTAAAATCTCCGCTATCATGAAAACTATTAAACACATTAGAAATACACTCAGTTGCTGTTGTTGTTCTTGTAGCGGCTGCGCCAACCCCATCAGGCAAGTCTAGTCTTAGTCATCGAGGTCATCTAACAGGAGGCCCAGGAAACGTGATGTTTCGATGGGTTTGGACCAGAGGGAGGGGGGTGTTAGATGAGTCGGGTTTAGGGGGCAATGCAAAGAGCTAAGCAACTCTTGTCGTGTGGGGATTCGTTGCATGCGGGATATGTGTTGGGTATGTCAGGGTCGAGTCTGGATAGGTAGGTGTTAAACCTGCTACAATATTCATATCTTAATTGTGACAGGGTTACGCGAGTCTCTCGAGACAGCTCGAGCTCTTGTTCTGCTATGGGTGGTGATTGGACTCCAAGAATACCATTCACGGTAAGAGAGTTCACAGAGGTGTTAACGGACTGTGAATGGTGTTTATACACTGTCTGTACGCCATCATGACCAGCAGGTAACTATCACGACAGCCAGTTCTACGTATCGGACTTGACCCGGATTTTATCCGGCTAAGGGCTGTCACCCTTTCGGCAACTTAACCCCGTTTAGGTCATTAGGTAATTATAAATGCACTCAGATATCAGTGGCATTCTGCTACTTGAATACTCGTTCAGGACAAATTTTAATGTAAAATCGTACTGAACTTTCGAAGACTTCGTCATAGGACCACTGAACAGATATTATTGTTCCTCGTTTAAGAACCAGGGTAATAGAGACATAGAGAGGGTTGATGAACTTGTTAGGCAAAACAAGATCAAGCAGATTCTTCTGAATAAAGAACGAGGTGGGAAAAAAACTTGCTCCGTCGCTTGTCGCGGCAAACTAGGATGGAACGGGATCACCGAAGATCGAATTGTGTGCATTCTACGAAAAAGCGGAATACTTTAGAGGTAAATGAGATCCTGATAGGACATTGTCTTATAGAATCAAAGTTAAAAATGCTAAGGACGCCTTTCAGAAGATGCTGTAGAAACTGCGGAAATGACAAGGAAGAAGAGAAGATTTTTCACCTGTTTTGCAATTGCACTGCTCTAAGTATATATAAATTTCGGCATATTGGAGTCTCTTTCATGGATAATTTTTGCAGCGTAACAGAATCTAGAGTAAGAAACTTGAAAAAAATCATAAGAAAGTATAAGTGAATGGAAAAGAGACCGCAGGGTCAGTGAAATTTTCGTAATTTTGCAATGTGCCCATTTGGGTGTTGGTGTGTCGTCGCTCGCGTATCAGTAACCACTTTTAACCAACCCTTCTCCCCAATCAGTAGTTCTAACACATATTTTTCGGTGAAATCTTTCTGAGATTTCATTATTTGCATTACATACACACACAAACTTTAGATTCCCCCTTCAGAGACAAGCTTAGTTTAGAAATGTAAGTACACATATATTTTTAGCTTTCCAAAGGCTAACAAAAATCTACAATAGAGTTAGTAATTACTCCAAATGAATTATCCAAAAAAGTTTTCTGCATATACTCGTTTTTATTATTTTACTGTAAGTTATTTGCGAATCGCATTGCTTTCAAATAGAATTCGTATATCACATCCGGCTATCATTAGTATCTCAATTGAATTTAAATAAATTGAATTCAACTCAGTTGAACTCAACACTGCGCGAATCAATTGGAAATGACATTGAATGGCTTTGGTAGCTAAAGTAAACTCCATGAATTTCGCTGTGAGGATGTGAATTCAATGGAATTGCATTAAAGGAATTGACTTGTTTTAAATTGTTTCGACATTCCGCTGCTCACATTCGTTCGCAGTAAGTCGCGGGTAGTCCCTATGAGAACAGTGCTGCCAGATTTTAAAATTACCTTAGTGGAGTTTGGTTATAGTTTTTAATTGAAATTAATATATATATGTATATAGGGTTATTCATTTAGTGGTTTCGAAAGTGCAGTGCTGTATTTTGGCATCTTTTAAACTTTACACTCAAACCAAACTTGTTTTGTTTCAGCTAAAAGTCAAGAATTTATGAAGATGGATTCGCGTAAAGAGTTAGGCCACTCAAGAGGGCCACAAAATAGGCCTTTTTGAGATTTTTTTGGAAAAACTATTAAATAAATCTGATTTTTGACAAAAAGCATTTATTATAACTATTTTTTAAGAAAAATTCATTGAAAATGGCGGCTATACAGCGTTCTCCCTAGGATGTCTAAATTTTTTCGGGAACCACGGCCGGACACAAAGCACCTGTAATTTTCCTACTTTAGTAAATTGTTAAACGGTTTCGGCTTGTAATTAGCAATAGCTACACAAGTACGTAGGATTTTTTCGCACGTAGGAAAATTGCGGGTCTGTAAAGGAAAAAGGAAAAATTTGGCCCAAAAAATTGTTCAAAAATTTGTTAATAAAAAAAAAAAACAATGCAAGATAAAAAATCCTACGTAATTCTGTAGATAATGTGTTTCTGAAGATGTTGTCAAAATTTCAAGTGAATCGGTTGTAAATAGTTTGAGTTATGTTTCCGGTCAACTTGAAAAAAGCAGTTTTGAGATAAACGCGTTTAAAAGTTTTGAGTAGGCTCTCTGCAGACCGGACGGCCCTCAACTGAAGAACGAAAACGGGGCATTTAGAAATTTTTAGCTGTCATAATCTTACGGTATAACATTTTTGAGACCATAATGTATCATTTGAAAGAAGAAAAAATCCATTTTACGAAAATTCTAGAGTGGCCTTGAACCGTGACAACCATTTCAACAAACTTCTGTTCAGCGACGAGTCATATTTCTCTCTCGGTGGATACGTATAAAACATATGAGTGAAGGCCATTACAAAAACAACTTACTGTCTGGTGCTCTTTTTGGTCCGGAGGTGTGATTGGACCTTAGTTCCTTGAAAACGATAAGGGCGAGACTGTCACTGGCAAATCGGAACGTTATGGTCGTATGATAACTGAGTTTTTTTGGACTACAAGTGAAGAACACGAATTGGACAATATGTGGTTCCCACAAGAAGGTGCCACATTTCATACAACATCAGCGAAGATGGCTTTATTGTGAGAGAAATTTTCCGGCCGCGTAATCTCTCGTCTTGGAGATGTCAATTGGATAATAATCAAAATGATTAAAAACTTTAGCAATGGCTGAAGAAGCCATCTGATTGAGCTTAGATTAGATTTTTTTGCGATCTAAAATTGAGGGTTTTAATATTTTTTTGAATATTTTTTTTCAGTCTAATTTCAAAATATATGGCTTTGAGTTCAATAATTTATTATAACAATTAAATGTATAAATAATTAAATTTTTTTTTAAACTAATTCAATTTTCATATTAAACGTAAAACATAACAAAAACGAGAAAATACTAAAATTTATTGAGCTAAATATGGGAATTAGGTTCCAAAACCGAGTTGGCAACACCATTTATGCCGTTGTACTACATTACGGTGACGGCGCAAAATGATGGCGATGACAGTGCTGCAAAATGGACGATATACCCATAAACACACACCCACACATACATGCACGGACACCTACCTATGAAATAACTCTTGTGAAATCGATGAACCGTTGGAGCCCATTCAAATGCCGCATTCAATGACTCTGCTTCTTGACCATTTTTTTTTGTGAAATTTACATTAACCTCCACGTGATTACTGTTCCGGTAGCTTTACTGGTCGCTGCTGGACAGACGACGTTCGCTGCCTGTCAACGCTTGACGATCATTTCATATTGATTGTTTGTGAGTATGTATATATGTGTATTCAAGCACATTCATACATACAAATGAATTTGTTGCATTGTTTTATATTCAATGCCAGCATTGTTGTTATTGTTGCTGTTGCTTTTCGAAAAAAAAACAGCTTTTATTTGCGCTTTTCCATTTCAATTAGTTGAATTCTTTACGTTGCGCTGTCTGTCTGTCAGTCTAACTGTCCATTCGCCATTTTGCATGCTGCATTATTCTATAATTTTTTCTTTTATTTTAATTTTTTTATTTTAATTTCAATTTTCTTTTCTTTTATTATTTTTTTCATTTCTTGTTTGTTAATTTGTAACAATGCTTTCATTTGTTTTACCATATAAATGGGTTGCAAGCAAAAAAAATTAAATTTAAATTTGACGAGGCACAAAAAAAGCAGACAGACAGACAGACAGACCTCGTACAACGGTGCAGACAGACGGCACAACAAAGGAGTCACATGTGTGCAAGTTCATTTCTAAATATTTGCACGCCAACAGACAGACACATAAACATACCAACTACAAATTCTGTCATTTTGCATGCCACATCCTTTTCGATAATTAAAACCTCTGCTACTGCTGCTGAGTTTATCCGTCTTCTATTGGTTACATGTGCTCTACGTATATCCGCTTGCCAGTTGCCTCACGAGTGCGCTGATTTACCTTTCCATATGCCTTTTTTTCTTTCACTACCAATGGCTCATTGCCCTCCTTAACACTTCTAATGTCATGTCAGCGCACTGCTTTGTATGTTTGTATGCAAATGTGTGTTTATTTGCCGCTTGTTTGTGTGCTGTCAATTAATTTGACATTTCAATAGCAAAAAAGGTAGGAAAAAATCTTTGGAATTTTTCGTGATTTAGCTACTTGACTGGAGTGCGAATATCTTTGCTTTGTATATATGTATGTTTTTACAAAATCCCAAGCTATCCTTGGTTTATACTTATTCATACATATAAAGCCCGTCTATTCAATATACGTGTATAAAGAAATTGTTGTTGGCCTTATGTTAATTTGCTATTTTTTGTCGTTAGATGTGCTCTCGTTAAATATGCAAAATATGAAAAGAAAAGAAACAATGTTATTTGTCAAATAAAACGGGGTCAGTTTATGATCACGTGTACATATATTCTTATGGAAACACTTAAACATACATATTTCCACTAACATAAGTTTTCATTCAGCCAGACATGTGTACTGGTCAGAGCTGAAGTGCAGAGAAAATAAAATTAAAATTAAAGTGTTGGAATTTGTTTCTTTCATCTAATATAAAAATAAGCTTTTTTTTATTGAAACAGTTACCAGAGAGAGCAACTCGAGTTCGAGCAGAACAGAGCAGCTGTCAAAAAAAGTAGCAGAGCAACTCGGAGCAATAATTTCATGAACACTTTTCGACATTAATTTTCAATGAAAATCTTTGAATTTTCAATCGTGAAAAAAATTTAAAATATTAACATATTCTTTATAATATGAATATCTTTTCTTTTCGCTCCTATTTCAGTAGCCAATGAATATCTCATATTCATATTTTGCTCTCTCTCTCTCTCGATTACTAATCACATGGTGGAATCTCAGGAAAATGTGTGATTGATAGCAATGTCCAACACATATTTTTGAAAAAATCGGTAGTCTTAATGAAAGTGTTGATCAATCTAAAATCAAGGGTAACCCAAAAGACGTACTTTTTCAAGAGCCTTTTTCTGACAAGTCACGAGTGAGTCGTGTCAAGCTGTCACGTTATTTTTGTTTTGTTTGGTATTTCATCATGGAAAGACTTATGTCTGAACAACGTCTAATAATCATTCAACTTTATTAAGAAAACTCATGTTCTGTAAAGAATGTGTTTCTCGCTCTTCGCTCAACTTATGGTCGACATAATCGACGTACTGAGCGTACTATTCGCAAGGCCATCACCCACCTTGAAATCCATCATTCAATGCTGGATAATATTCTACCGAATAAACCACGTCCAGCATAGAGTGAAGGAAATATAGCGACCGTAGCTGATAGTGTACACGAAGACCGTGGAGAGTTGATTCGGTGCCGTTCGTAGCAACTCGGACTGACGTATGGAACGACTTGGCGCATTTTACGTCAAGATCTGAAATTGAAAGCGTACAAAATACAGCTTGTGCAAGAACTGAAGCCGCTCGACCTTCCCAAGCGACATCGCTTCGCTATATGGGCTCTTAAATAGTTCCAAGAAGATTCGATGTTCTTGAGCCAAATTTTGTTCGGCTATGAGGCCCATTTCTGGCTTTATGGATATGCAAACATACAAAATTGCCGCATTTGGAACGAAGAGCAATCTGAAGACATTGAAGAGCTGCTATTCCCTCTATAAAAAAGTAGGGAACCTCGAAATGTGTCTAGCAAATGCCTAATATTTCCACTGCTCTGTTTCTTAGAACATGGACAAATATAAGCGGAAAATTCCTAAATGAACTATTTTAAAATAAATATATCAACTCAAACAGAAAAACATCAAACAGAGTATGTTTCTGTAAACAATACGTTTGTTGCTACCCAAATTTCTAGAAAGGAAAGTATTTTATTACCAGAAGTGGTTAAAGGTGCAATTTAAATACAGATTTCGAATATATGTTCTTGATATGTTTTAATGCAAATAGTAAATTTAAAAATTTATTTACTAATATGTACATATGTTTTGTAAAGGGTTTTCCAATAAAGATGATTTGATTTCTAAGTGTCGTTTTGGTCATTTTTAATATGTCTTAATCTATATTTTTACATTATATGCAGTAATGTTTACAATTTCATCATAGCAAGAATGAATTATGTGATTTGGAACAACTTGAAAACGATAACGATTTTTTCAAGAAAATCATCTTCTCCGATGAGGCTCACTTCTATCTGAGTGGTGCGGTAAATAAACAAAACTGTCGATTCTGGTGCGAAGAAAATCCATAAATTATTCATGAACAATCATATCATTCACCTAAATTGACAGTTTGATGTGGTTTTTGGAATCATCGGTCCGTACTTCTTTCGAAATGAAGCTGGTAGCACCGTTATTGTCAATGGAGAGCGGTATAGATCGATGATAACCAATTTTTTATGGCCACACTTGGAAGAAGTTGATCTTAACAACATCTGCTTCCAACAGGAGGGGGTACGTGTCACACAGCACGTGAAACAACCGAATTATTGCGAGAAAGGTTTGGTGATTCGATTATTTCAAGAAATTGTGTCATTGAATGACCTCCAAGGATTTGTGATTTAAAACCATTAGACTACTTCTTGTGGGGTTATTTGAAGTCATTGGTCTTTAGTAATAAACCAGACTCTATTCAAGCTTTAACAGTCAATATTGAACGTGCTATTCATGACATACGACTTGATTTAATGGAAAAAGTACTCAAAAATTGGGTTCATCGAATTCGTTCCTGTAAAATAAGTCGTGGAGGCCATTTGAATGAAGTTATGTTCAGAACTTAATTGTATAAATAAATAAAAATTTGGATTTCCTTAACGATTAGTGTTTTTTTTTTTTTCAAAGAAATCATATCACTCTTAGTGGAAAACCCTATATAGGCTAAGAGCTTTTGACGGAAACTTTAAAACTAAACAAAATTTTTCGCTTAAGTAAAATGTTTTATAATTAAGAGATATAGTTTAAATAAAATACTGTTGCTTGTAGCTTTTCGTTTTTTTTTATTCACATTATCTTCAATGAAGAGAGAAGCATGAATTCTATAAAATCCATGGATATAAATTTCTTCAGAAATGTTTATTATATTTTATATGTATATTTAATATATATATACCGCCCATCTGCGAACATTAATTATAAATATAACAAACTCTAAATGGTATTAAAATTCAAATTCCAAATGTACTGATTGTGGTATTACATATGCTAACACGAAGATAAAAAAATAAAGCGCAGAAAATTACTTATTCCACGGGTAAAGCTTGTAGATATGTAATACGCATAGAAAACTCATTTTGCGCGACAGACAGTTTCACAGTCAGGAAATGCAGTTTAACCGAAACTTGAATTCAAATTCAACTTTTCACATCACAGTTTCCACATTAAAACCAGTTCGCAATGAATTGACATCAGGATAAATGGGTACGAATTGAATGGATGTAGGTACATATGTAACTACGCAGAAGTGTCAGTCTGAATATGTATGTCCTGTAAGCAAAAATAAAGAAAAAGAGTTAATACGAATAAGCTTGGAGTTGTTAAAAAACGGAGAAGGAGGAATGCGGTTACGCAAATCATACAGATTTTCGTATATACATATGTATGTATGTCCGTATGTATATTCAAATGAATACTAACTAACCATATGCAAAAGACGATATGGGTATAGGATATTCAAACAATTATGTTCTTAGATATATGCATAAATGTACATTAGGGTTGTTGATATGTATTAACCTAGATTTATTGTAGTAAAGTAATAAATAATAATGATCTCTCCTACAGTTGGACACTACATATTGAAGAAATTAATATATTTAACGAAAAAAAAATCTGATAAAATTTTTATAAAATGTTAAAATAAATGTCAAAATAAAATAAAATTAAAAATAATCATTATTTACAAAATTTGAAAAGTGCCTCTGGATTTTGCTAATTAACTGAAGCTAAAAGCGCTCCTGTGATAAGAAAAATTTAATCAAGTATCATATGGTTTACAAAATTGCTATAAATTTTTTATTCCAGCAATAAAGCAAAAAAGTTTTC
This sequence comes from Neoceratitis asiatica, assembly GCA_030068015.2. Classification (NCBI taxonomy): domain Eukaryota; kingdom Metazoa; phylum Arthropoda; class Insecta; order Diptera; family Tephritidae; genus Neoceratitis; species Neoceratitis asiatica. The sequence continues at coordinate 27,927,802 of CM061526.1, forward strand.
CAGAAACAACAAAAACGCACAACTTGGAAAAAAGAACCTTTGTTGTTGTTGTTGATGCTTTATTTGTATTTGTATTTGTTTTTGTTGTTATTGTAACCGCAGAAAAATTCCCAAAATTGGGCTTCGGGAAAGAAATATGGATTGTTCTGCTATAAAGACCCCACTGTGGTGGAATCTTTTGGATTTTAGTCGCCTCTTACGACAGATATTCCTTACCGTGGGTAAATTCTTGAACCTCGCAGGGAAAATAGTGCTGAAAACACGCGCATAGAGAATAATATTTAACATTTAAAAAAATTTTCTCATTTTTCCATTTTACATATGTCTGTGTGACTATCAGAAAATCTTAACAGTGAATAAATCGAACGACAAAAAACAGTTGCCTCATATATTTTGTGATTAGAGAACAAAAACAAACATTAATTATCGAAAATCGCTTTTTTGTTTTTCAAAATATTCTCCATTAATACTTTTACATACGTTGAAACCAATTTGCGAAGCATCTTTGCCATTCTGATTGAGGTATCACCAAAACATTAGTTCAACCGTCTCCTCAGGTATCAGAAAACGATGATCTAAAAGTGTATATTTTACGTACGGGAATCAAGAGAAGTCATTCGGCGTCAAGTTAGGACTATGCGATGAATGATTCATCAAATCGATGTTTGAGTGCTCAAAAATGCTGTTGTTTCAGTCGATTTGTGAGAGCTCGTATTATCGCTGTAAAGAGTAATCCGTCTTCAAATGTAGGTTTTCCTTATTCCTTGAAAGACAACTAACAAACAAATTGTTGTATATCACTCAGAACTTACTGCACTGCGTAATTCTGGTGATGTGGTTGCGACATGTTCAGTTTTTACCAAAAAAATTCAACGATTTGCTTCCAAGTGTTTTGTGGGCGAACAACTTTTGTTGGATACGACTCATCTAGAAGCACCCACACCGTCGACGGTTGTTTACTTTCTGGCTCATACACGTAAATCCACGTTTAATCACCTGTCACGATGTTATAGACGTGTTTCGAAGCACCGCTATCGAATTTTTTATTTTTTTATTTTCCCTCGGCCAATCAACACGAGTTTTTTTTTTTTGAGTGATAAACAAATTACATGGGTTCCAGCGTGAAACAAATTTTTTTAAATAAAATGCTCATGCAATTCTTATTTATACCGATTTTCTCATTCGAAGCATTTCTGCAATGCGAAGAGTCATGCAGCGTAGTTTGATAGGTGGAAACTATAACATGTTTTTTATTTTGTACTTTGCAATCCATTGTAAGTCATTGCATATTACTGTTGACAGTCATAACTTTGAAGTTTTAGCTAATTTCATCTGCATTGGAACCAGCATCAACAACACCAACAATATCGGTCTTGAAACCCAACGCAGAATCATCCATGCCAACAGTTGCTACTTTTGACTGAGTAGGTAATTGCAAAATAAAGTCCCTTCTCGACAGAAGCGTGAACTTCTATCACAAATGAATGAAAGCGCTCCAGCTTTGAAAGCTTTCGATGAAGTAGATAAAAAGGAAGGAAGGAAGATCATGTTTAGAAGGACTTGATTTATCGTAGTATTTCCAATTGGCACCAAAATGCAAGAAGGAGAAAAGAATGGCATGCGATGTCTCCGCCAATCCGCTATTTTCTTTATTGCTCCATTTTGAAGTATGTCTGAAATTTGAAGTTTGATGTAATTTCCCAACAATCTGATGTTTAGCGAGAATTTATCTTAGGGTTCTCAATGGTCCATTCACAACAGTACCACTTTTTTACTTCGCAAAATTATGAGTTAGTTCAGGTTCTGTTTAAGCAATTTCAACTCAAGCCGCTTAAAGTAAATCAAGTAGCTTATATTGTTTTCTATATTATTCGATAACCTACCTAACGTTCATTTTAAGGTTGACTGCGGAAGAAAGCGGCTCTTGTAAAAGCCAGTAAGCAGCTGATTCTTGAAGGGTGATTCACCTATAAAGTACCTTTTTCTATAGCCTTTTTTGACAGATAACGCATGAAATGTGTCAAGCTATGATATTCTTTTTGCTCAGTATTGTTTGTCACTTCATCGTGAAAAGACTTACTCCTGAACATCGTATACAAATCATTCAACTTTATTACGAAAATTCACGTCCTGTAAAGAATGTGTTTCGCGCACTTCGCTCAACTTATGGTCAACATAATCGGCCTACTGAGCATTTGATCTGTAACATCATCACCTACCTTGAGAACCAGCATTCTTTATGGGATAATATTCGATCGAATAGACCACGTCCAGCAGGCAGTGAAGAAAATATAGCGGCTGTAGACGAAAAACGTGGAGAGTCGATTCAGCGTCGTTCGCAGCAACTCGGACTGCCTAATGGAACGACTTGGCGCATTTTACATGGAGATCTTAAATTGAAAGCGTACAAAATACAGCTAGTGCAAGAACTGAAGCCGCTCGACCTTCCCAAGCGACATCCCTTCGCTCTATGGGCTCTTGAAAAGTTCTAAGAACATCCGACGTTTTCGAGCCAAATTTTGTTCCGCGATTAGGCCCATTTCTGGTTCAAGCAAAACAAGCAAAATTTTCGCATTTGGGACGAAGGGCAACCTGAAGGAATTCAGGAGCTGTCATTTCATCCAGAAAAAACAACGATTTGGTGTGATTTTTGGGCCGGTCGAATCATCGGTCCATATCTCTTCAAAAATGATGCCGGTGAGAATGTAACCGTCAATAGCGACCGATATCGCGCCATGATAACCGACTATTTGACGCCTGAAATTGAAGGTCGTGATCTGAGCAAGATTTGGTGTCAACAAGACGGCGCTACTTCCCACATATCGCATCAATCAATGGATTTATTGAGAGAACACTTCGGAGAGCAGATAGTTTCACGTTTTGTGCCGGTCGATTAGCCACCAAGATCCTGTCGGGATATGTAAAGCCTAAAGTCTATGCGGACAATCCCGCTTCGATTCAGGCCTTGGAGCAAAACATCACGCATGTCGTTAACCAGTTACCAGTCGAAATGCTCGAACGAGTCATCGAAAATTTGACTCAACGGATGCATCATCTGAGACAGAGCCGCGGCCAATATTTTAAAGAGATATCTTCAAAAAATAAATGCCAATGAATATTCTTTCGAATGATAACAAACATTCCCTTTTAAATTTGAATTTTCTGTTTTTTTTTCTTTAAAAAAGTAGGGAACTTCGAAATGAATCACCCGTTATAAATCGCACTTCTCTCTTCGAACCAAGTATTTTTGCATATTTTTCCTCCTTTTTCGCCTCTCTCAATATTAATGATGAAACATTACTTCATACATATGGCTACTGGCACATCCTATTTTTTCTGTCTACCCAATTTTTCAATATATTTTCTTGTGTGGCTTTCAACATTTTGGAAGTAGGTTTTCAATATTTTCCAATTTTTTTCAAGTGTAAATTTGACAACTTCGTATCCCTCAATTGAGGTATCAAATCTAGAATTAGCCGTATTTCAAAAAGCCAATGGTGGATAGCCCACCCTAAACTTTTATTTAAAAATTTATTCTGCTCTGTTTAAACTACTTCTGAAACTTTCAATGCTTTTCTCCTAAACCGATATTTACAAAGTCTGTAATCCCAAATTCTCAGAAAGAGCTTAACCGAACAGAAGCGTTAAAGAAATGAATACCTTTTCAAAAAAAATTTTTTAGGCACTCATAAAGAACGGTTATTTAAAAGTTTACTGAGAGAAAAATTGATCTACCCTAATGATCGCATATACATACATATATGCATATGCGTATTTTCCCTGTAGAACGCACAAACTTATTTGCCGTTACAACTGTGACTATTTATGCCACCAGCACGCTTTTGATTCATTTTACACATACATATCTGTCTGCCTGACGAAAGGGCTGCCAGGAGAGCTCACATTTGCGTTTGCTTAAATGAATGAAAAAAAAACTTCTAAAAAAAAAATGCGCGTAGATTTTCCATAAACGATGCATACAAATATGCGTTGATGTAACCACACATACATGTAAGGCATACATATATACACAAATATACGCAGCCTTGCTGACTGCCAACGTCAGTTTTTACTCTATTTTCCTCGACTTAATCCTTTTTACGCGCATAAAAGGATTTGAAATTGAAATTGTGTTGTTTTTGTTTGTCGCCAGTATGCCATAAGCGATTTACGCGCTATCCCTTAACTCGCTCGTCAAAACCTCAAGTTAATGCTTTTGGCCCCACGCTTACAAAATACACATCATTATACGCATTCCCTCCCCTCCCTCCCGCACACTCAGTTCGCCTTAAGCTTGTTTTTGTTCATGAATTTTTGTGTTTTTGTTGTTTGTTTTAATTTTATGCTGTCGCTGTTTCAGCACTGTGTGCATACTCACATGTGTGAGTGTGTGTATTTTAACTTTATTTTTCTCATACCAACATTTTCGAAATTCATTTGCATTCGCCTCTTAGTCCCCCTTGGGAACAAAACTCATCAGACAGGCCTTACATCTAATATACTCTAATGTAAATTGACAACAACAAAAACACAAACGAAAGCAACAACAACAACCATGAAATAAATACATAAATTGTGACTGATTTGTTCGGCTCAGCGGCAACACAGCTGATTTGGTGACAAAACTTTCAAACACAGTTCGCGGTATATGTGTAATGATGTTTGTATGTTTATATATACAGATATTATGGTTTTCAAGGCTGTATGATGAACAGAGAGGCACAAGTGTACATATGTTATGTCTGTGGCAGCGTCGATGCGGGGATTTCAATTATAATCGGATTATTTTGGCGAAATTTTGTGCGTAATTATGTTTGACAATCTGTTTTGCTTTGCTTTATTCTAATAATATGCCAACTCGACTTTGTATATTGAAAAATAGTTTCACTCAAACTAAGTCAAGGGGATAGATATTTGTAATAGAGTAGCATTTGCATTAAATTGATGAAATTTAAATCATTTCAATATTACAAATCAATCACTTTTTACTTCTTAAAAAAAATATTTTTATCGCGGGAAATATTCAGCTCTATTCTGCATTTCGACTCGAATCGAACTTTTTTCCGCACGGCGTATTTGGTATTGTGCGTTACGTTCCGTTTCGTTCAATCTTCGAAACCTTCGATTCTATCTAATTCTATGTATTCTGCATTTCGATCGTAGTTACGTTTTTTGATTTTAGTTGGCGGAGAATAGTTCGATTGTATATTTTCGTATATTTAAATAACATAATTTTAACAAAAATTTAAGTAAAATATGATTTTGAAAATTTGGAAATGTCATAACGATGTTTTTTTTTTAAGTTTTATTAGCTTAATGACGCTTTTTGATACAACACAAGAGCAACATGAAAAATTAAATAGTTTTCAAATAAAGTTGCCGCCAGCAAAAGGCAGGCGATCCATCAGCAAAATATTCCATGATTTCGAGAAAATTGTGTAATGGCATTGACACTGTTGAGTGACATATTTATTTATTTATTTATTTATTTATGAAAGCATCTTTAATAAGTTTGATTTTTTTTTTTTAATCAATCAATCTATTCAAATCAATTTCTTAAATTTCATCACTCATCTCAAAATCGAAGATAGCCGGTCACAGCAATCAAAATTTATCGTCATGCTTTTATTCTTCAACTAGTGAGAGATCTAGAAAGTAATTTAATTCTGCAACAAGTGAACGATGTACTAGAATCAATAAAATGCGGCAATATATAAAAGATTAAAAAAAACTGTTACTCAGTTTAAGTGCTAAAATTATTTATTACTTACACATATATAAATAAAAATAAAAAATGTATGCGCTACATGCAATAATTTCATTAGTATTCTGACTGAATCTCTAGTACCGTCAAATTGACCGCTGCGATCTTTGGAGGTAAAGAATGAATGAAGCCTGACCATTTCCAAGACAAAGTCCATTTAAAATTTATTTAAGCATAATAACTTCCATTTGTTTACTTCTTTATTTTAACATATTTTATTAATTTTTTTTTTTGAATTTTTTTAATATTTAAATATGGGGTTGAATCGTCTGATCCGTGAACGAGTGAATATTCGTACGAAACAAAGTTGCGTGATACGCTTTACGAAGTACATGAGATTTGCTTCGCCTTTCGTATGTAGACGACTGTTTTATTTCGTTCGTAAAAAGCGTACGATAAGCCACTCATTCACGGATGACATCATAACCAAAACACAAAAATACGTGATAAATTGTACGTTCACGGAACAGACGATTCGACCATTGATTTCGCCGCAAAAACTTATAAACGTAAAAAAATTAATTTTTGGAATGAAAAATTTTGAATTGAGATGGAGTGAAGAAAAACACATAATAAAATAACAAAAATGTTTTTTTAAACAAGATTGACTAACAAGCAACCATTTGTAGGCGATCTGGAGACCAACCACATGAAATTAACTTTTATATATGTAAATGGTGGCCTTAGCGATTAAATTTTATTAAACCCTTAAAACTGGTTGAATATTTTTGAAATTCACTGAGAACCCTTTCTCACAAGCTTTGCTTATCGACACAAAATTACACTTCTAATGTGGTATATACAAAACATCTCTCAGAATCTCTTTGAAATCACCAACTTTAACACAAATGTCACCAATTCCATCTGCTGGTATGAATTTTTTTCCGGCTAATTTAATTCTTTCCCTCCACTCCTTTTATGTAACATAAGCAGAACGATCACAGCATATATGTGATTCGCGCTCCATCCATTCCGACTTAACTCATGCGTAGATACCGCTGCTAGAACATTGAATGATTTATCAGTTTGATGCGGTACAGTGTTGCATACCCCACTTTGTGCAGCATAATGGCCATGCTTACTACATTTAAAAGAGTTACTACACCGTTGCTTTCCCGCATTCTCGATATCTTTATGCACCTTCATTCGTAGCATGTATGCTTGCTGGGAATCAGAATAATTCTTTGGATCATCTCTTCTTGCACCTTCTAAATACAAGTACTCTCTTCTGGAATTTACTCGAGCCAACTGCGGCTACATACTTGGCCATAACATTAAGTTATTTACAGTTTATTTCTTCTTGAAAACCACATATCTAAAGTAAACACCCTTCCTATATACATACATACGATGATTAGACGATATAAAATTCCAAAAATATTTTGAGATATATATGCACACTTTATTACTAGTCTCCCATGAGCAAGATATTACCACTACATCCCATTAACAACAAAATTTCCAACTCAGCAAGCCATTCGCTGCTTTGTCATATTTTAAGAAACAGTGGAAATGGCTAATGGAAATCAAATAAATATTTGAGGTTCAGTTGGTTACAGTTGATTCCCAGTTAGCTTGCCACCGCTAACTTGTTACTCCCGCCTCTGAAAACGCACAAATCAGACAGCTTAGCATTGGTAAAGTCAATTTAGGTTATATTTGAACACAAAAGCCGATTTAGCTGTACGTGTGAGTATGTGCGTTTTCTGTGCATTTGTATATTCACATAATTTTAGCATAATACTCACTCGTACCGGAAAGATTATCCATACAGGAAATCATTAAATTATGATTGCTACAGAAATCATAACAAATTATGCCGCATGGCAGGCAAAAATACACACAAAATGTATGCGTGGAGTTGAGTGTGGTTTCACGAAATCCAAAGCTGAAAAATGGGAGCAAGTGGAAGAAATTAAAAATGGGAAAGAAGCCTCGAATGCCAACTCGTGTTGACTGTCTTTGTCCCATTACACCATTACACAGTACGACAGTGCGTATGATAAACAAATTTGCTGTCATTTCATTTCGAAAACAGGCAGCAGCATTGAATGAACCGAAACCACGCGGAGCGTAAGAAATGAATTGTACAAAAGTGGCTGTAAAAGCGGCAAAGGTGCGTGGGGAATAATAAAGCGGAAAAAAGACAATTTCGCGAAGGCAAAGAAATAAACAAACAAAAAATCAAAGAAATTTCTGCGGAAATACATAAATACAGATACAGTTTGTGAAAGGAGTGCATGAGAGAGGAAATTGTATATCCACTTGAGAATGAATGAAATTTTGTGGGGATTGTGAAAAAATACTGCCAAGCAAAAACATAATTGAGATGAAGTACGAGGGGGTAAACATGTGTGTGTTCACCTTATCCATTGTATGCATATGTATGTAACATATCTATGTAAATATAAACACATGAGCAACGAAACAATCTCATAATTTGTTTCTTCTAAATTCCGTATTAAGAAATAATGAAAAAATATGTAAGAGTATCATACAATAACAAAATTTGATAAATTTTTTAATTTCTACCGAAAGCATTGCAAATTGACAAAGGGATATGCATAAATGAGTGATATGCGGTAGCCAATATATCCTTCCGCTTAGATTTGTACATTTTTTTTAATTTCGTATTTTTTTTATTATTATTGAATTTTTCATAAATTGGGGTGATTAATTATTGAAATTGCTATTTATTTTTCCATTTGTATGGGACTGATATATTTTTGATGTAATATTGAGGTAATAATTTTTGATTTACTTTTTATTTACTTTTTTTTATTACAGATCCTATCGGCTTCTATTTTATTGAAAGATTTCATATCAATTTATTTTATTTTTTTTCTATAAATTGATTTGTTTTTTTTTTCACTAAGAGGAAATATTTTTTTTTAAAGTCCTTTTATCAAGGTAACTAATTTTTAGTTGTTAGATTTACTCATTTTTTCGTTTCTACGGTTTTTATAAAATTTCGACTAATGTGATTTTTATTAGAAAACCAAAAATTAAAACAATTTAAAATCATTTCTAAAGGGTGATACATTTCGAGCGTACCTACTTTTTAAAAGAAAAGACACAGAAAATTTAAATTTAATGAGAAATGCTTATTATCATTCGAAAGAACATTCATTGACATTTGTTTACCTCTTTCAAATGTTGGCCGCCGCAGCTACGTCTCAGATGGTCCATCCGTTGAGGCCAATTTTCAATGACTCGTTCGAGCATTTTGACTGGTAACTGGCCGATGACACGCGCGATGTTTTGCTCCAAGGCCGAAGAGAGATTATCCGCATAAACTTTACATATCCCCATAGGAAAAAGTCTAACGGTGTGATATCTCACGATCTTGGTGGCCAATCGACCGGCCAAAAACGAGAAATTATCTGCTCACCGTAGTGTTCTAGTGTTGTTAAGTTCTCACTGGCGTAATTCATTTTTGAAGAAATAGGGATCGCTGATTCCACCGGCTCTCAAACCAGACCAAACCGTTGTTTTTCTAGATGAAATGGCAGCTATTGAATCTCTTCGTCTCATATGCGGCAATTTTGCTTGTTTATATATCATTTGAGCCAGAAATGGGCCTCAAAATTTGGCTCGGATTTTTTCAAGGGCCCATAGAGCGAAGCGATGTCTCTTGTGAAGGTCGAGCGGCTTCAGTTCTTGCACAAGCTGTGTTTTGTACGCTTTCAGTTTAATATCTCGACGTAAAATGTGCCAAGTAGTTCCATAATACCTCAGTTTTAGTCCTTAATTATTAGCCTTGCCGAATTCCCATTATTTCAGGAGATCCCTGCAGTCTATTTCTTTTGGCTTGCTTCATTGGTGCCTCATATTCCAAAGCGGCTGGTAAATTTTTTTCTGGATATCAAGGAAATTGATGGGAATATAGCTTCATCTGTTATAGTGTGGTAGCCGAAGCTTTCCTAAAATCTGCTGACCGATGCTATTTAGCTGGTATCTCTTGCCTGCTATTCTACTGAACTGAGTATGGTGCACTTAACTCGGCGCCGAGCTGTTATTGTTGTTGTTGCAGCACCTAGATAACCCGTCTAGGAGCAGGCAAAGTTAGTCGATTCGTTCGATATCGTCTTACGGGAGGCCCGAGAAATGTGCTCTTTTGACGTGATCGGATTGGAGGGACAACTTTTAATAGGCATGCATGCTCAGACATGGTTAGTGTCATGGCCTCACTCCTTGTGGGCTGGAAATAAATTTGATATGTCGGATAAGCAGGAGTTGGGTCTACTACAATATCTTAATTGTGTCAGAGTATTTCAAATCAGCGCGAGCTCTTCGTTTCCTATAGATTGTTGCTGCATTCCGAAGAAGACATTCACAGGAATATAGTCAACGAAGACGTTAACAGCACACCCTGTGGATGGCAGTTCTAGAATATAAAGCTTATGTAGTCCATAAAGTCTATTGCCAACTTATTGGTGTACCTGATATGAAGTTCGGCTTCTCTGGTCCTTAGATGTGTCGCTATGCAAATGGTGTACCGACGATATAAGGAGATTTTTTGTTTTTGTCCTTAAGATTCTGACAGTATTTGGTGGTGTCATCCATTTGCAGACGCCAAGCTCAGGGTGGGTCAAAGAAGCAGCATGCCATCAAGTATCTTCGCGACTGGGTGAGCAAATATATCAGCTGATATGACTCCCCTTTGTTTGTGGGTTTTCTTGCTTTCAGTAGCAGAACTACTTTACTCCGTAGGCCTAGCGAGGTTTAAGCACCCATGTGACCTACAATGTCAGCCCTTAAATTGAAGGCTCTGGCCAACAGGAGCTACTTTGGACTTAGTAGACTATGTAAAAATTAAATTTCTCTCTCGACGAATCAAAAACTAAACTCTAAAAGTCTCTGATTATTCCCACCCTGCTGTACTGAACAGAAACTTGGACGATATCGACATCCGATGAAACGGCATGAGGAGTTTTCGAGAGAAGTTTTCGCGTTAGCAACGGCGACTACCGGCGACTATGAGCTATATGACAGCATTGACATGGTTTAACGAATAACAGTACAACGGCTGGGTCAGTCGTCCCAATAAACGAAAGCGCTACAGCTTTGAAGGTTTTCGATGCAGTAGGCGCAAAGGAAGAGGCAGACCTTCATTCCTTGGAAAGAATAAGTTCAGGAGTACTTGATTTCGCGTGATCTTTGCAATTCGCGCCAAATTGGAGGAAGAAGACACAAATGGCGTGTAGTTATTGATTCGGCTATAATCGCGCAAGGGGTGCCTACGCGAATGTAGTAGTAGTAGCTGTTGATGTTTGGTACTTTGCGCAAACGTCTGGTTTTAATTCCCATTTCGTTCGGCACACCGATAAGTTTATACAAAAATTTGACAGCGGTACAGAGATTAGTTACTCGAGAGGTAAAAAGGAAAAAGAAGGAAATTTTATTTCTTGAATAGTATTTGTAAATATATATGTGTACTGAGTTTAATCCATCTTAAAATATATCGAATGCCGCTTTAAAGACACGTCAGTTGACCTATAAACTGTGTTTAAGTTCCTCTATTGACCTTCACCTCCATCAGCAATACGAGTGTATGTTAAGTTTGTACTTATACATAAGTATATGTATTCAAAAGCAAAACAACGCTAAGAAAATATCGCCAAACAAGTTGAAAAAAGTGAGTTTCGAACGTGTCGCAAAAAGTTGTTTAACTTGTAATGAGATGCAAACAAAGTGAAAGCTTAAAGCGAACTCACATATTTGCAGTGCACTGCATGCCTGATGGGGTTGCAAACAAATACGAAATGAGATATATTTTGTTAATGGCAAGAAGTACAAAACGAGAGTCTCTAGTAGAGTTTTGAGACAAATGGATTTAAATTTGAACTTCGATTTCTTAGAAAAGTAGTGGAAGTTTTGTTAAAAACTCGTGGAAGTTTTGTTAAAAACTCGTGGACAGTGGATTGTCAATGAAAGATGTCAGAGGAAAAGCAGATGCTCAGTGCTCGAATACTCTTATAAAAGCTGGGAAAAGGGCTTTGCTGCATCACCATTTCGTCTCGTTTATCACCAAAGCGGTCCACATGTATTTGATTTCTGCTCAGTGTAAGCATTTTTGAAATGAAAAAAGTGTGACCTGCTACCTCAGGAGCGCTTGTGTGTTCTTCCTAGAAAAATTATTTAACAGTAGACAAAATTCTCTAGTTTTTCATTAAGTTTTGCACAAATGTATGTGAAAAACAGCCATTGTTCTTGCTTTCAGCCACTCTTGAAGTACAACTCAAACTAGTTTAGTTCGGTTATTTTACGCTAAAACTTGTTTATCGTTCGCAATTTATCTTTTCAGCTATTTTTCTCATTCATCCAATTCATTTTAGTTTTAGTTTTTTGCTTTGGAATTGCTTAGCAACTCGCGCTTTGTACAAATATATATGTATATATATAATATTCACTTGCAAATATTTGCTCAGACAAAAATGCGTTTTTATGATGAAAGCGCACGGCGAGAAGCTCTTCAAATATTTAACAAAGTTTCGCACAGTTTTTTCCTTTGCACTTTGTTTTTGTTTTCATTTCTGGAAAGTAAATTGATTTCAAATTGAGATTGCTCCAAGTGAATTCAGGTTTGAATAGTTTACTGCGCTCTCTCACGCTTGATAGTTCTTTCACTGCGTTAACTTTCGCTCCACATTCTGTCTCATTTTCTTGTTTTATTGTTGTTGTTGTTGTTGTTTGTTTGTTTGTTGCAACTTTGCTGTTTGTTTGCTTAAATTGCATTAAGGATAAAGAATCTCATTTAACAGTTAGATTTATTTGTTTGCACTATAAATTCCTGTTGACTTTCCTTTGTTATTAATTTAACTCTGTGCTTCGCTTCTGATTGGCTTTAGCAGACATACATACATACGCGTAATTGCAGTTGTGTAATGAATTTCTTTTGATCTGCATACATATGCAAAGTATTTAGTGTTTCTTGCAATTAAGCGAAATTTTAATAATAATCCAGGTAATTAAAAGTTAGAAGGAAGAGAGTATACTTATATATGTATGTATATGTGCTGTATATGTGAGAAAATACCGTCAAGTCAAATCTTATGAAGCATATGTGTATACTGTCCGCGTTTAAGGAAAAATAGGTGAAAATTTCCGGAATTCAAATGCTGATTTCACTTGAGTAACAAAATTCTTATTAGAAATGCTACCAATACAGCAAAATAAACGAGAATGATGAGCGACGGTCAACAGATACGTGAGAGCCGGGTCGCGAGTGCGATGACTGCTTATTGGATGACAGGAGATATTTCTCCTTACCCTCGTGCACTACCAGACCAATTCACTTCACTTCTTTGTCTAACCTAACGAATGCAGAACTAACAGTGCGATTATTATGTTCAATGATGTCAATATCATCGGCATACGCCAATAATTGTACACTCTTGTAGAAGATTGTATCTGATCTATTAAGCTCTGCAACATGTATTATTTTTTCCAGCATCAAATTGAAGAAATCAAACGATAAAAAGTCACCCTGTCTGTAACCTTGTTTGGTATCGACGGGCTCGGAGAGGTTCTTCCCAATTCTAATTGCGCTTCTGGTATTATTCAACGTCAGTTTACATAGCCGTATGAGTTTTATATGTATATCAATTTCAGACATATCGGCCCAGAGGCAGCTCCTTATCGTCGAGACAAGTAGGAGGGCCCTTGAGACTTTCATCACAATGAGAGCGCAAATTTGTTCGGTAGCAAAAGTTATCTAACAACTAATTCGAAGGCAGCTTCAAAATCGATGTAAAGGTGGAGTGTATCCATTCTTTTCACTCGGGTCTTAACCAAAATTCAGCGCACGGTGAAGTATCTGGGCAATGGTGGATTTTCCAAGTCTAAATCCATACTGATAAGGTCCGATCAATTTGTTGGCGGTGGGCTTTAGTCTTTCACACAATACGTTTGGTAGAACCTTAAATGCGATATTGAGGAGGCTTAACCCAATATAATGGGCGCAGACCGACGGGTTTACATTTTTATGAATTAGGTAGATCACACTGAGGTTCCAATTGTCGGGCATGCGTTCGTCCGACCATATTCTGCAAAGAATCTCTGATGCATGCACCTTGTCATCTATTCACACTTCATCATTATCGGGTATAGGAATTTTTATTTCATCATCTTTCACTGCTGATTGGATAAGTGGTCCCTCCAGAAACTCAGTATCCCCTGGCCATCAGTCACAAGATTACCACCTTGCTCCCTACAAGGTCTTCATCCTCAGAAATTACGACCTCTTTCTTTTCTTATCTACAAATAAGCCTCGTTCCCCTCTTCAGCTCTGCTAATTTATTCCCTTTTCCTATATCAAGATGTTGATGGGTGCTCTCAGAGAGCAAGTGTGCAAGACGAGTAGAAAACCTGTTGGCTATCTGCTATGATAACAGCTTTTCGACGTCGAGCATTCCTTGTGTTTGTTGACGGGATTTCTTTGCGCAGAGGCGGGGCGTATTTTCCCTGCTATAAGTTAGTGATTTGAGTCGATATTTGGCACTCAGAACGTAAGCATGCGGTGAAAACTCCATGCATGATTTTGGTATAGTCGCGTGCAGCGCATAAAGGCGGAAAACATCTTTGGCTACATCGACCTTCTTTTCTGTCCGGACGTGTCCGCAAATCAGCGATATGTTGAAGAACTTCACTTTGATGCAGATTGTGGCTAGACGTCGAGCGAAAAACCTTTGTATCGAAAAGTGTAGGACTCGACGACGGGCCACAAATCCAACAACAAAATTGAGCTCTTTTATATGTAGTAGATTTCGCAAGGACCCACCTCCTTCCGTCCATTGCATTTCTTGGACGGTGGTGATGTCAGACTTTAGTCTTACGAGGACATCAATTAGATGGGCAGCGGCACCTTCCAAATTAAGGTACCAGACATGACAGATGCATGACCTCAAATCGTGATCCTTTAAACGTTTGCAGAGGGTCTCTTGACATGAGTGAAGAGTAAGCAGTGAAGTTTTCTCACGATACTCTTATATGGACCTCAGGTCAACCAATAATTGCGCAGTTTTTGCGGAATGATTTCCGCTACGATTATCTTCATACCTTGAAATTATGCCGCATTCCCGGTTAAATGACATATATATTTACTGGTCAAGGTAAAAACTTTCCAACAACAAAAAATATTATATATCAAGTTTATCTCTTTTCGTTTAACACATTTCCGACGGTACTTAGATCCACTACATTGATTTAATTCAAACTTTACGACGAGGCTTCTCTAATTTGTCAATGCCAATTTTAAAAAATCAATAAATTAGGGAAATACAAATTTTTGTTAAGTTCAGAAAGATGCAGAATGACATACAATTATTGCTTTCAGGACATATCTCGTTTATTTTCGACTCGGCGATTTTTCGAAGTTGCTGGTCGAAAAAACGACCATTAGCTGTAAATGGATTAAGATGTATGTTGAAAAAATTAAGAGAATTTTAAATTTTTGAACAAAATTGACGCTTTCAATATAATTACCATTAGAGATTGTGCACCTATGGGCGCATTGGCAACCGAGGAACGATGAGCTATAGAAGGTATGCGATGACATTGACATAGTTCAGTATGCGCACATGGAAGTAGAGGACCTCCACTTCGTTGGAAATATAAAGTTCAGAAGGACCTGATTTCACCAAACTGCGTGAAGAAGAAATGAATAAATTATTCGGTTATGATGGCCCAAGCGGTTCCTACGCCAATATAGGAGTAGTAGTGGTAGAGTCTATTCTGACTCGCTCGTTGCACGAGATAAACGCGGTATAGAGGCGATGAGCAGGCGTTTGTAAAAAATTTAATTTGATTTTGCCTGTTCTTAGAACTTTTAACACTGAACTGCCTCTCAAATAGTTTAAAGTAATAAAAAGTTTTAAGTAGATTAAGACACTTTAAATGCCAATTATGTATTTGCAATTTTACTTTAATTTTCTCCTTCTTGAACACGTTTATGTAGAAAATTTGAAATTAAACTGCTTCACTCTCGCTTAAAATTTTTATTTTTCAATGTTTTCGCTTGTGTTTACGCCTCGCAGGATATATGTACATATGTATGTATGTGTGCAAGTACGATTAAGTGTCGATGTAGTTGCTGTGCGTGACAGCAAGATGTTCACGCTTCGTTAGACTTAATTTCTACAACCTTTTTTTTTTTTTTTGGCAACTTGTGCATGTTGTATTCGCCTGTCTTACCGTCAACTTTAACCTCACCTACATCTTCGTGTATAACTGACGTCTCGCCTTGGACTTAACGATTTAAGTATTTGTGGTTTTTTTACTAAATTTTCTCAATTCATTTTCAAGATTGAAGCATATGCCTTTTGCTATATCCCAAATGTTGGTAATTTAGTGTTTGCAATAAAATGTGGTGAGGTGCGAAGAAGTCAGCTTCTAGGACTTACATACCTGTTTTGCGGGGATAAGACAGATTACAAGATGAACTCTGGTGAAGAAATGATCATAATAATGATGTTGGCTGCCTTAATGGCATTGATAGTATGATTGGTATTACCGTTGATGGCAATGGTGCTAATAATATTTAACGCGAATTCTTTGCAAATACAATAATTACAACAAAAATGAAATGTACCATTAGAATTTACAGCAGCGACTCTGCGACTCTGCGCTGCCACGAATCAAAGCACATATCGCTTGATAGCTTACCTACACGTACACTTATGTATAACGTGCTGTGGTACGCGGCATAAAAACGTTTCACTGCGTTGCGCGTCAACAATCCTCCCGACAGCAATCCCCTAGCCATCGCGCCGCCGTCAATTCATTTCTTTTGCTGTTTCTCGCTTATTCATTTCCGTCGTAATGGCACTCGCTTGGCATACCAACCCAGAGACTCAGACTAGTGTGGGTGCCGGGCTGTCTTGTGAAAAAAAAAATGAAATGAAATAAAATTTTCAGAATACAAGTATGCGTCGTTGCGTATGGCAGGCAGCTGGTAGCCGCCTGTAAGTCGTGCTCCTTGCGCTCTGTGACTGTGACTGTGGAGATGTACCTGTTCAGAGTTTAATATTTAATGACCAACTCAAGGCAAGTGTAATTGCAAATGTTTCGTCGTTGTTGAATTATCTTACCTCCACCCTCTATCCGCTATCGTTCTCTCTCTCTCTCTCTTCCCCGTTAGTCTACGCCGCTACACGGCAGCTCATCTTAAATTCGTGTTGTACCGTTATTTTCATATTTTATTTGCATTTTACTGAACTTGGCTGCCTGGCAGTGGTGTGGCGCAAGTGGAGCAGAAGCAATCTATGGCAATTCGGCAAATGGAACTCAATTGAATTTAGCTGATATATCGGAATTGCTGATAAGATTTGCCGGCGGGTGCGTTGAACGGACTTTTGCTTGCTCTAAATGATGCCTGAAATTTTATTTCAATTGATTTTACGGTACACATACATGCATACAAAGTGGTATATACTCATATATGTAAGCTTAAACATATTTACTTTGTACTTATGTATTGTACGTACATACATATGTGTTTACTTATTAGGAATATTAAATAATTCTGAGTGATTTTATGCAATAATGAAATTGTGTACGTATACTCGTACATACTTAGAGAGGAGAAGAGCTGTGGGCTTACGATATTTCATTTCATCAAACACAAATAAATTTACGACTACTCAAAATAAAAAGCTTTTAGCTTTCAAAGATATTAATATTTTATCGGGATTGAATCCAATTTACAGATCTCAGGTAACCGTTGAGCAGTAAAATTTACAATAGAGTACTAAGATGGGTGGGGGGCGAATTCATAATTAACTTTTTTACATTTCAAAAAACACTGAGTTTCAATACTGCTGAGAGTCCTTGTTAAATGAATTAAGATTCCATGTAACATTAATAAACTGGATTTTTTATATATTTATTGGTCTTAATTGTCTTTAATGACTTTAATGAGTATCCAGGTAATTACACCTTTCATCTACATGAAATAGTATATTAACATTGGTAAAAAGTATATATAAGTAAGTACCAAAAGGATAAGAAAGACTTAACGAAATTTATATCGAACGATTCATATCTCTCCGTCTATGTCTGTGTGTCTGTCTTTCTGTTTGTCTGTCTGTTTTAACGCAAACTAGTCCCTCAATTGTTGAAATACTTCAAACACACTTGTAAGGAAGATGGAGCTATACGTTTAAACGATCATATGTCACTTGCCGGACACGTACTGGACCATAACATGTGATCCGTTTCGAGGTACCCTAATTTTTTAAAGAAAAAAACAGAAAATTTAAACTCAATGGAGAATGTTTATTATAATTCGAAAAAACATTATTTGACATTTATTTTTTTTTAAGATTATCTATTTCAAATGTTGGCCGTGGCTACGCCTCAGACGGTCCATCCGCTGAGTCCAAATTTCGATGACTCGTTCGAGCATTTCGACTGGTAACTGACGAATGATGTTTTGCACCAAGGCCTGAATCGAAGCGAGATTTTCCGCATAGAATTTAAACTTTATATATACTAACAGGAAAAAGTCTAACGGTGTGAAATCACACGGTCTTGGTTGCCAATCGACCTGCCCAAAACGTGAAATTATCTGCTCACCGATTGATTGATGCAATGTGTGGGAAGTGGCACCGTCTTGTTGAAACCCAATGTCGCGAAGATCACGAGCTTCAATTTCAGTCATCAAATAGTCGGTTATCATGGCGCGATAACGGTGGCCACTGACAGTTACGTTCTCACCGGCATCATTTTTGAAAGAATATGGACCGATGATTCCAATGGCCCACAAACCACACTAAACTGTTGTTATTTCTGGATAAAATGGCAGCTCTTTAATCTCTTTAGGTTTCTCTTCGTCATAAATGCGGCAATTTTGTTTGTTTATATACTTATTGAGCCAGAAATTGTCCGCATCGCTGAACAAAATTTGGTTGGAAGGCGTCGGATCTTCTTGGAACTTTTCAAGAGACCATAGAGCGAAGCGATGTCGCTTGGGAAGGTCGAGCAGCTTCAGTTATTGTACAATCTGTATTTTGTACGCTTTCAATTTAAGATCTCGAAGTAATTTGCGCCAAGTCATTCCATATGTCAATCCGAGTGGCTCCGAACGACACCAAATCGACTCTCTACGGCCTTCCTGTACACTCTCAGCTATGGCCGCTATATTATCTTCACTGCGTGCGAGACGTGGTCTATTCGATCGAATATTATCCAATAATGAATGCTGGGTCTCAAGATAGGTGATGGTGTTTGAGAAGCGTGCGAAACATATTCTTTACAGAACGTGAATTTTCCTAATAAATTTGAATGATTTGGAAACGTTGTTTGGGCGTAATTCTTTCCATGATGGAATGCTAAACAACACTGAACAAAAATAACTCGACTCACTCACTGATCTGTCAAAAAAAAGCTATTGAAAAAAGTACCTCCACTCGGATCGCCCTTTATATACGACCAATTTTTCAGATTTGAAATCAGGAGCTACTCTTCCTGGATAGTGAAGAGTTTCCGGACACTGCCCCAGGAGAATCACCCATCAAGGATTGCTATGTGGTGATATGAGCAGCGAAGATGGTGAACGCAGTGGATGCCCAAAGGAGGTTTTTACCGACGAAAACATCAAGGAAATCTAGAAAATAATTTTGAATGACCGTATATTGAAATTAAATTAAATAAAGATGTCAACTAAACGTGTACATCATATCATTCATAGTTTGGTATGAAAAGTTTTGCGGGAAGTTGGTGCCGCGGCAGTTCACTTTTGGCCAAAAACAACGACGAGTTTATGATTCGGATCAGTGTTTGGATATGTTAAAGCGTAATAAACCAGAATCATGTGGCAATGGCTGAAACATGGCTCCATCATTTCATTCCGAAGTCCAATCGACAATCATCCGAAGAACCCGCTCCAAAACGTGGAAAAACGCAAAATATGGCTGGCAACATTGCTGCTACGGTGATGTGTTGAGCTATTGATGTGAATTAATGGAGATAATTTTACTGCTCTGATTCAATACTTTTTAAACTTTTATCACAATTAGTATATTTGAAAAAAAATTTCAGAAACAAATTTTTTTGCTTATACTTTAAAATTTATTTCCACTTCGAGGATCAAATATTTAATAAAAAAATTTGTGTTGATTTAAATGATAAGGGACATGCCAAATTATGAAACAAATTTAGTAGTATTCAATATTTTATTGGCGATTACCGGGTACTGAGAGCTGTAAACTTTGCCCATTTAAATTTTTAAATTAGATAAGCAAATTATCAAGCCTATACATGTAGAAAAAGTCTCAAAGCCCGGGGCTTGAGAAAAAAACACTGAAAACAAAAATCTTAGAGCTTCAAATCGATATATTCAAGATTTCCACACAATAATTGTTCACAGCTATACAGCGCTCTAAAAATCCCTAAAAGATTAGCATTTGATTTTTGTTACCTTAATTTTTTGCTGAATATATGAAAAATGGGATTTATCTTATTCTCATAATTACATGCTCCGTTTTTGCAGCTTTCTACTACTCGATGCATGTTCTCTTATTCTCTTATTCTATTAGTCTATTATTTCCTCAGTGGACCAGCTTTGCAAACACGATTTATTGTTATGTTTTCCGCGTGGTTCGGTCTCAAATTTTGTGTTAGATAATCCATTTTCTCTTCCGTAATATGGCGGCGATACGTATTGAGCTGAAATGTCAACCCACCTCTTAACTTCATATAAATAAAATGAGAACTTAAAGCCTAAGGAGTGCAAGTCGAGTAGAAAACTGTTTGGCTAACTTTTGTTGTTGAAGATTTCTGAGTTCGACCTGTCCTTGTGTTTGCTGAACTTCTAACTGCAGACTGGTTCGGTGCGTACTGTAAAAAGATCTACGATTTGAGTCGATGCTATTTTATGTTCATGATATATATAAAAATGTATATTCTAAACCTGTCCAAATATGCAGGAAACTATAAAAAAATCAACAACTAAAACATAAAATAAACACTTGAATAGCAAAAATATGAAATACGAATGTTACCAACCAACTGCCCAAAAGTCATGTCGAAAATTTTACACATGGAAATGCAAATTAAAAACTTTTGTTGGCATTTTATGAAAGACTAAATTATCGACAAAGAATTAACCTACATCAAATTTTTTTGCACACGCATTTGCTTAAAAATGATTACCCATTTGGTGGCCTAAAAAATACAGATCTGTATTTTGACGTCTGTCAAACTTATCTGTCAAATCAAATATATTTTGTTTCAGCTAAAAGCCAGGCATTTATAAAAATTAATCGCTTAACAACCGCCAACACGTTAAATTTATTGAAACCTACTACAAAAATGGTGATTCAAACGTGGCCACGTTTCGTGCTTTAAGAGGGTATTCTAATCTAGAAGGATGAATTTTAGGTAACCCTTAAAGCTCCGTAAAAATAAAACAATCAATATTTTTTCCTTCATCTTTTTATAAGTAATTTATTATTATAAGAACAATACAAAAAAAAATTTAAAATATAAATTATTTTTTAAATTCCACGAATTAATATATGCTGAAGTGAGGGGTCGTGAAAAATTGTGACGTGACCATACCGACGATTCCTCTAGTAATTTGGGGAAAAAATATCATTATTAATCTGCAATGTATGGAACTACGGAAAAGTCAAAAAAGAATTTCAAAAAATGTCGACTGTTTGAAAAAAAAAAATAGTTAACCTTTTTTTAACTTTTCGAATATTTAAAAAGAGTACAAATCAAATTTGCGGATGAGCGCAATTCCAGATATAGCGAAGTCTATAAAGACTCTCCAAAAATTTCAAGGAAATCGGTCTAGTTGAACTTGAGAAATCGTGGGTATCGTTTTGCAAAAAAACATTTTCGAGAAAAACGAGTATGGATGCAGCGTCAAAAAACAGCTATGTCTCCGAAATTAATTTGAATTTTAAAAAATCATCTTACAGACATATTTTTAAATAGCTTAACTTTAAAAATATGCAATAAAAAATAAAATCGAACTTTTCAAAATTCTAGATAATCTAGTCTAGAATTAACATATTAGTTAAAAATTGAAAGAAATTTGAAGAAACTGGATCGGTTACAAATATCTTATATCTTGTGCATCTTCGTTTTGTTCGTTCCTCCTCAAATATCGCTGCTGTCAGTGAAAGTGTAGTCGAATACGCGAATGTGTCTATATGTCGACGTTCTCAAGAGCTGCAACTTTCTTACGGCACATTATGGCCTTACATTTACATGCATATAGAGTTCAGCTCACAAAACAACTGAAGCCAGCTGACTGTAGTTACGTCGATTGGGTGCAGTGGAAAGCGTTTATTTTTTTTTTCAACAACATCTTCTTCAGCGACTTGGCACATTTCTCAGTCGGTGGATACGTAAATAAATAAAATTGTCGCATTTGGAGATCCGAGAATCCTCAAATAATTGAAGAGAGACCACTACACCCAAGACAGCTTACTGTCTGGTGCGCTTTTTGGTGGTGTGATTGACCTTACTTCTCCGAAAACCATAACGGCGAGACTGTCATTGTCGATTAGGAACGTTATGGTGGTATGATAACTGAGTTTTTTTGGCCTGCAATTGAAGAACACGACTTGAAAAGCATGTGATTTCAACAGGATGGTGCCACATGCCACACAACGAATATGGCTTTGTTGAGAGAGAAATTTCCCGGCTGCGAATCTCTCTTTTTGGCAATGTCAATTGGCCATCACGAACGTGCGATTTGACACCTATAAAATTTAAACTTTTGGCTTGGGGGCCTACTTGAAAGATCGTGTTTAACTTGAAAACCAAAATTCATTCAGTTATGACTAAGATTCCACCCAATATGTGCTGGAAAGTGGTCGAAAATTACCTGAAAGGGATCGAAGTTTGCAAAAATTCATGAGGTGGTCATTTGAATGATGTTTTGCATCTAATTTCAAGGCTTAAACTTAATAATAATTAATAAAAAATCAATTTCATGAAACTTTTTTATTTTTTGTGCATTTTATTATTCATTTTAGCAATAGAATATGAGTTCAGTGTTAATTTAGACTTCAATGTACACAGTCTAGTTCTAAATTATATTAGATGATGAACTACTTGGTGTAAAAGTAAAAGCTAACCACATTCATAGTTAGTGTTTTTTCTTCAAAAACTAAACACTAAATATGCGTAAACATATCCTTTAAAGGACTGCACGAAACAATAATACAAACACGAGTACAAACAAGAGTAAACAAAATTAAATATAAAAAATAATATGAAATCATAACAAAATCAGTAATTGAAATTTATGTTTGTGAAGCCATAAAAAATCCATAACAGCTCAAATGAATGTGCAAACAATAAAAGCATAAACATAGAAACAGTGGCAAAATCGTTAACGGAACGCTGATGATATTTGAGTAACTCTGATATCCATGAGTACGTACATGCATGCGTGCAATAACAGCTATGTAAGCAACAGCAGCTTTTCCTTCCATTGCCATATATTTATGCTACAGTTTTACCGCCGATAAGGAGAGAGCTCTAATAAGAATCCATACAACGAGGTGTAGACGGGAGAGCTCATTACTGTCTGTGGAGTATACAATCAGGTGTAATACTCACCTGCTCCCGGCCAGTTTCATATTTATACACATACATGCCTATATATACAAGTATATACATGCATTGTATGAATGCTCACCTTGCTCTTCAGCGTGTCCTGCAGCTCACCCTTAACCATCCAAAGTGTGTACTCATTAGTGATACAAATATAAACTCATAGATGCCTCATTCACATTGTTATAAGTGTCTTTATGAAAGAAAATGACCTAAGTCTATTATTTCTCTGATTAAAATTTATAAGTATTAAATAAAAAATTGTATAAAAAAATAAAAATATATAAAACAATAATTTTTAATACGAAACAATCAAATATTAAGTTTTTGAAAAAAATTTTACTAAACTAAATTCAACTTATTTATATAAATAAATTTAGAAATTAAAATAATTAATTACTTTTATAAAAATTTTATTATATATTTTGATTATATTTTCTTAACTAAGTCAACCTAAAAATATGAAATAAAATATTGATAAAAAAAAATCAAAAAATAGTTTGCCCACATTCCAGCCTCCTAATAATATATATTTTTGGAAAACTAGACTTACATCATTTTCATTTGTAGTAGCTCATTTATTTTTTGTGCACGAAATAGACAAAGGTCAGTGTGCCGCTGTAGAATTTTGTTTATAGTTATGTAAGAGCTGACGTTAACTACTATATACATATCCATACATATATTTATATAGTACATGGCGATGTATCTTAGATACAACAACAACAACAACAACAATGACAACTACAACAACAACAACAACAATAATAAAAACAATAAGAGTAATAATAATGGGGTTGTTTCACCTGCCACAGCAAGCGAGTTGCCGCATAATTCTACAATAAAGTGTGTTAATAAACTGGCCAAAAATTTGCTATTGTGGTTATGTATAGGTGCACAGTAACCACGGTATTTTAGATAGTAACAAATATATTTTATTATTTGCCACATTCTGGGTTAAGTATGTATGTACTTATATATGTATATATTTTAGGCAGTTCAATTGACTATCTCTATTAGACATTAGTTAACCATTTTTCAGAAAGAGCATTTGCGACCTGACTGGTCTGATATCTGTCAATATTCGTTGTGAAGTATATAAAATATAGAAGGCTAGTGTTTACTCGTATATCATCCGGTTGTGGATTTAGCAATGTCCGTCTTTCCGTTTTTCTGTCCGCCTATCCGCCCGTCTGTTTGAATAGTTTTTGAGATATTTCAATCATTTACTTGGTAGACAAATGCACTGATACATCTATGCTAGCCATATCGGAACACTATAGCATATATACTTAAGATTCTTCAGATTTTAAATTGCAAAAATCCGTGAAAAAGTATTTAAGAGCGTGACATTTGGTATTATGCACACATATTATGAATTGCATGCTGATACTGGAAATCATCGAAATCAGAATACTATATTATATAGCCTCCCTACAACCAACTTGTTCATATATGAGATTTTAACTTAAAAATCCGTCAAAAAAGCATCGAAAGGCATGAAATTTCGCTCATCAAGAGCCACACAATCATTCCAACGTCGCTCTAACATTTCAATACCACCTTCATATAATTATTTATATTTTACTTAAGAAAAAAATTTTGTATTAGCGATAACTTTTTCTTCATTCAAGGTAGTAGTCGCTGAAAGTCAAATATGGCGAATACGTTACTCGGAATCATAGAAACGTCTTGGTTTTAACCAACAGTGACAACAGGCACACACTTCGAAAAGAGCTTTTTCGTTGTCAAATTCAGAGTTTTCAATAGCCAAGCAAAATAATTTCAACACGTTTTATCTATCATCATGTTTGTAGTCAGCAAGTCAAAGTGAATATCTCTTCCAGTCTACTTGAGCGTTGCAATTTCTTCCGGGCGGAGTTCTCTGCTATCATGGCGACCGTAAAATAAGAATATTTTTACTTTCAGCAACTGTGAGGCAGCAGTAAAAGCACTGAGTTCGCTTACGCTAAATTCCAAATTTATTTTTTAACACTCGCTAATAATCTAAACTTCTCTAGTCTAAATAATTTTCAATTATTGAAGTTCTCTTTTTATTTTGTCTCTACTACCTTGTTTATTAAGACTTCCAATGACTGTAAACTACAGAATCATTATGTCATTTCAAGAAGTTGCACCATCTGTCGCATAAAACATAATAAATTATTTACGTACGAGTTGTGTTTAGTAATTTAGTGGAGTTTTATATTACGTGTATATATGTATATGCATGCATACATAGGTGTGGAATAAAAAAAAAAAAAATTTTTAAAGAGGGCACACGAACTAACAGCTGTTACGACGCAGATGCTGGGTAGTACATGGGTACATAAGTTCATACACTCTTAACAGGTGTTAAAACATAAAAATTATATGCGCAAAAAAAAAAAAAAAAAAATCAAATGAAAATATAAAACAAAGATTTATATTAACCTCAATAGAAAATTATTAATATATCTTAAATTAAAAATAAAAAAATAAAAATTAAAAGAAATAAAATAAGATAAAATCAATCTAATAAACGAAATAAAGGAAATTAAATAAAATTCAATTCAATTCAATTAAATTAAGTTAAATAAAATAAAATATATAATAAAATTTACAATAAAAATTACCTTAATTAAATTAAATTAAATTAGTTCAAATAGACTTGAATTTATTAAGTTAAATTGATGCAAATTTATTCGAATTAAATTAAAAAAATTATATAAATTAAACAATATATCACAAACTATAATAAAATAAATTAAATAAAATTATTTAAAAAATATTTATTATAATATTTAAAGAAGGCAAATTGAAATAAAATAAAATAAAACACTGTTAACTTATATGAAATTAAAATAAATCAATTTAATCCAAATTGATTTAAATTAAATTAAATTTTAATAAACCAATTGAAATAAAAAAAGGAAAAGTTTGTTTTACAATATATACCAAAACTACAACAAAAAATTAAAAAAATTACAAGAAATAAAAATAAAACGATCAAATAAAATAAGACAAAGTGAAAAGAAAATAAATAAAGAATTTAATTAACATAAAAAATTAATACAAATTGATTTAAATTAAAATTAATTTTACAAATTAAAATAAAATTAAATTAAATTAAAATAAATATAATAAAAACCCACTAAATTAAAATAAATAAAACAAACCAAAATAATATAAACTAAAAAAAATTAAATTAAATAAGATAAATTTCTATTAAAAAAATGAAATAACCTAATATTAAATTAAATTAAATCAAATTTAAATATTAAGTAAATTGATTAGTTGTGCAATATATCACAAATTAGAGTAAAATAGAATAAAAGTGTTGTAAATATAATAAAATAGAATAAAATATAAAGTTAAATAAATAATAATTTGATTAATTAATAAAATAAAAATAATAAACTTAAAAAAATTTAATAAAAAAAAAATAAAAAATAAGATTAAAATAATAAAATAATATTACTTAATTAAAATTGATTTAAATTAAATGAATTTAAATGAAAAAAATGTTAATAAAAAAAGAAGTAACATAAAAAAATTATAATAATATAATATATACAACGCAACAAAGAAATAAACAAATAAAATTAACTAAATAAAATAAATTAATACAAAAATTAGTTGAATAAAATTTAATTCAAATATTCAAATTCGAATTCATTTATATACGTAAATTTTAAAAATAAATTTTGAAAATAATAGTACAAAATTAATTAAAATTTTAATGAAACAAAATAAAATAAGACAAAGTAAAATTAAATACAAAGAAACAAAAGAACATAAAATAAATTAAATAAAAAATCTATTCAAATTAATCTAAATTAGATTAAAAAAAAAACAATTTAACGAAATTAGAATATAATAGAATAATTAAAAAATTTGAAATAAAAGAAACATATTTAGATGAAATTAAAGAAAGTCGTTTTCTCAAATTGATTTGAATTAAGTTAAAATAAAAAATAGTAATTAAAGGTTTTATGACTAATTTGTAAAAAAAATGATAAAATTGAATAAAGTATAGAAAAAATACAAAAAAGGTAAATTAAGGAAAAACAAACTAAAATAACATAAATTTTTTTTTTTTGCAAAATATGAGGTATACAAAATGTACTTACATATCACATATATTGTTACCAAAATATCAACTCAATGTACTCAATGCTTTGTCTGACTGACAATGACTTAACATTATCAACGTCTTTGTTTTGCTAAGCTGTTTCGCCTTTATTGACCTGAAGCTGTTAAAGTGTGTATTGACTTGCGACGCACCGCTAACAGCTGCAACATTTTGCAACAGAAGCAAACACTCAGTGAAGTCAATGCTCACACAAACGCACTCCCTCTCTCTCTCTTTCTCTCTCTCTCTCTCTATCGTTATAAAATTTGAGTACAAATTTACAATTACCACAGCACACAAAGTTTGCTATAATTTTTCCGTACAATTGGAGACTTTTCTTCATGTGTATGACCGTGTAGACTTTGTCGCAACTATTTCAAATTTGCCAGCGGCCTTCTACTTAATGCGACTATTTCCACATTTATTTTTGTCATATTTTTCACTCGTATCTTATATTCGCTTGTACGTTGGACGCGCACGTTTGTTTTGGCTTTTAGCCAAATGGCCAGCGAAACGGCAAAATATTCAGGTTGTCCGTCAGAGAAAGAAACAACCACCGCACTCACTGTATTCACCAGCTCGCCGGTCGGCCGAACAACAGCCAGTTAGAACACTTGTCAGGCGAGTCATTCTATTAGTTAGTCAGCTTTCCATGAGCGTAGTGATATTGATGTCGCCGCAGTTGTCTCCTTGGTCAATGCTTCTAGCGTTTTTAACGTTTTCCACGTTTTTGGTGGTTGATATTTATTTATACCGTTTTTTTTGTGTGTTTTTGTTTCCTATTTGTTTCACTAACGCTAAAAATAAGAATGAGATCGCACACGAATTTCAAAACAAGTCTGTGAGTTTATTGCATTTATTCATATACAATTATGTAGTTGTTTAGTGAACGTTTGTATTTCAATTTTTAATTGATTTAAAATTTAAATGGTTTTGCCATATGTTTCAACGTTCCACTGTTGTATATACAAGCATTATGTACGTACATATACTGGATAGAATAAAGGATAGAGAGAAAAATATTGGGTTCTTTTCAATTATTATATTACATACTTCCAAAATAAAAAGTTCATAGAGCCGAAAAAAAATATAAATAATCATTTACCTGATCAAGCTCGAAAAAATATTTTTTAATAGACATTAACCACGTTAGAAACAACAGGTCAATTGAGAAATCCCCGTCCTACTATAGTAAAACACACTTTTTGGCAAAATTATTATTTTTTTTATTTAACATAATTACCTTCAAGGGTGACACTTTGTTTATAGTGACCCACCAACTTTGCGATACAATTTTTGTAGTACGACTTGTACTTTGATTCAAAACAGGTCTCAGTTCCGGCGATCACCTCTTCATTCGGCAAAAATTTCTTCCCAGCGAGCATTCGTGTGATGTCTGAGGACAGGAAATAGTCTCTGGTGGATAGATCTAGATAATACGGTGAATGCGAAAGCATTTCGAGGACCCATTCATGGTTTTTGCTATCGACTTCACTGACTTGTGACACGGTGCATTGTCTTGGTGAAACAGCACTTTCTTTTTCTTCAACACGGCTCTGTTTTCAGCGATTTTGTCCTTAAACCGGCCCAATAATGCTAAGTAATTCTCGCTGTTATTGATTCTTCGTTTTTCAAGGTAGTCAATGAAATTTATTCCATGGGAATCCCATAATACATACGCCATAACTTTACCTGCCGACTGTTGCGTTTTTTTATTACGCATGACCATCGCCAAACACTGCTCCGAATCATAAACTCGTCGTTGTTTTTGGTCAAAAGTGAGCTCGCGAGGCAACCCCTTTGCACAGAACTTGCTCATATCCAAATATTCGTGAATGATATGATGTAGTGGTTATCTTTAGAGTGCCTTCTTTTCACTCAATTCCAATTTACGGTCACTAAAATCTTTTCGTGATGTTTTCTTTGATAGAAAATTCTTTTGGGCAAGCACAACGTCTTCAGCGCTAATTTAACTACGTCTAAACTTAGTATACCAATGCTTGATAGTTGATCTTCCTCGGGCACTGTGCGGAAACATGTCATCAAGCCAATTTCTTGCTTCAACTGTATTTTTCCCTTCAAAAATCAATAGTTTATCAACACGCGAAATTCCTTTTTATCCATTTTTTCACATTAACAAAAGTGGCTTCATTCAAAATGCTACAATTCACAAACTAATGATTTGACAGTTGTCAAATTTATGCACATCTCTGTTGAAGGTTAGGGCGAACTAAAAATGGTATGCATTTTATTTTTCCTAATTTTATCTACATATATGTCAGGCCGGGGACTTTTCAATTGAGTTGTTACACTTTTTTCTGTCAGAAAGCAGATTATTTTTGTAAAACTTATTCAAATAAATAATTTTAAAAACCTCAAAATGCTTTTTGACTGAATATCCTATGAAAGTGAAAATTTACTTCCCAAAAAAATATTAACTTAAAATAAATTAAGAAAAAAATTACTTATTCCAACAAATCGATCATGGTCAGAAGTGCATGTGTCTCATGAGAAACAAACATTTTTTTCACGCAATATGATCTTATGTATTAGTAACACATGTTTCCTTTAAAAATTTATATTAATCTTAATTTTTATAAAATTTCCGTAAATTTTTCTACCTTTTTTGCCATTTAATTCGAAATTACTTGATAAATATATTTCTTTAACTAAGAAATATTTGTGTTTAATTTATTACTTAAATTCACAAAAATGAACAAGAGATAAAAATTTTGGAATTTTATTGGTAAAATAAGGACTTTATAAACTTTTACATCAGATATGCATTTTTTAAGACATCCAAACTCAAAAACATAAAATGTTTTGTTTTTTAGTTATTTCTTCAATATTTTCTGTTCAAATTAAGAGATAAAAAACATTTCATGAAACTTTCTGTTGCGACTATTCCACGTTCCACAAACGATATGTAGACGGCGAGCGCTCCATATATATACATATGTATGTATGTATGTATGTGCACGTACTTGAAAATATTTGAGTGTTGGCCATTTACATGTGCTATTTAAAGCGCATTAATGTAAATAATACGAATACCAGGCACTTACTGAGTACTCGTATGTATGAACGGGTGTGAGTGTAGATTTTTCTTTATATTTATTTATATAATGTGAACTTGAACTTTAATGTACGCTGGGAATTTGTCTTTCTTCCTAAAAAAACGAAGTCGTTTTGATATATTCTGAAAGTAAATTATCTTCAAAAAGACTTTTACGAAATCGAGCTGAATAATCTAACTTTTTACACGTAAACATATTATCTAGAAAATAAACGCATTAAAAAATATTCCATCGAGTCTGCTCTATATTTTTACCAATTTTCTTCAATCTGTCGCTGATTCAATTCTCGGAAAGAAAAATTTTACAATGCAAAAATCTACCTTCGTTCCACATTTCAAGTAAATTGGACAAAAAATACGATACTTTTGGAATAGATCGCGTCTAGGTGGCCTTTCTCTAATAAAAAGATCCTCGCTTTTTTTCTTAGCAAATTTTACCTGCGGCTACTGCAACGAAAATTAGCAAAGCTGGAGTGTTCTCATCCATTCGGACCACATAACTAATCCAGCGTAGCTGCTGCCTTTATGATTGACGAACTATGTCAATGTCGTCGTATAACGCGCACAGCTCATCACTCGATAGTCTGCGGTATTTGCCATTTTGAATGAGCAAACGTTCATAAATCTTACGCAAAACCTTTCTCTCGAAAATTCTTAGTGATTTCTCATCGGATGGCAACATCGTCCACAGGAATAGTAACCACTTTGAGAGTTTGGTTTCAGTTTGTCAGCAGAGATATTTAGTCTTGTTCTCATTCACCACCAGACACATACGCTTCGCTTCCTTATCCAGTCTGGAAAAAGTAGAACTTACGGCGTCGTTTGGAAGCGAGCGGCTCGTAGAGGGCCTTCCCGATCCTGACGGAGTTTTTAGATCTGTTAAACATAGCCGTATAAGTTTCGCGTGAATACCAAATTCCAACATAGCGACACAGAAGATGTTCCTCTTCGTCCTTTCGACAGCTGCTATTCGAACTTATTCATAGTCGGGCAGTGAAAAATCTATTCCATCGTCATCGTTTGGGGTTTCGGTTTCGCCTTCTCCTGGTGTCGCAATTTCACTGCTATTCAGCAGGCTGGAGAAGTGTTCTCTCCATAAATTTGACATCAGTCTCTAGATCGCCTGCTTGGGTGCTTCGGCTCCGGTCTTGAATCCTTCTAAAATCGCCGCAACTTTTCGTAGAATTTTTCGGCATTACCCTATCGGTCAGTTTGCCACGCATCTCGTCCTCTTTCCATATTTGTCTGCTTATGCGCTCTTCAGTTTCTGGTACCTTTAGTCTCCGGTATCTATCCCACCCCATAAGTATAGGGTCAATCGCAACGTTGCAAGGCAAGAAGTCTGCTTTCTTTACATTTGACCTTTCCGAAAACCAATAGTTTCGTTTGTAGCTATACTGTAGAGAGTTTAAGCTGCCGTTTCACAGTTGCCTTATACCGAGTTGCTGATGAGTGCCCTCATATAATTGCGAATATAAAAATTTTGATCTTTCTTTTTTTCTTTTAGAGTTTGACTCAAGTTTCCTAACAGTTTGAAGTTTAACGAGAATATCAATTTGGGGGTTTTCAGCTTACAACACTTATAGTCAGGTTGGGTATTATTTAAACGATTTCAAATCAAAACGGTAAAGTAACTAAAGTTGCTTTTTTTGTGCTGTTGTGTTCCATGTTATTTGATAACCCACCTAATAGAAATAGGCATCTGTTTTGGCACTTTATAGCAAAATTATAGGAAGAAATTTGGAGATTATGTATGTGTGAACAGATTTTAAAGTATTAATAAATACCGGCAGGTGTGTAGACAAGTATGTGTGTATGTAGTTATAAAAATAAATTCATAATTTATAAATAAGGCACCGCTAAGTTTAGGCGGCGCCGAATATTAATATAAACCTAAGTCTGTTTAAGATACCTGTAACATACCTATACAGGCCACATATATATATTAATGTTTTTTATATTATTATTATTATTCCAAACGGTTTACACATCTCCCGCCTAACCGCTCGAGGGGCGCAGTCCGAGTGACGTATGGAACTTGTTTTTTGTTTCATTAATTCCGAGTCACGATGAGCAGGACTTTGTTTAGTATCGAAAACCAAAAAAGTTCAGCTAAGGAATAAAATTCATCAGCTCAGTTTTAGAAATAACCTAATTCAAATATAAAATTTTGTTTAATAAATAGTTGGAATTCGGCAAAATTGTTTTCTTAATATGAAATAGCGAGTCAGATATGTGAAATGTGCTAGAATGAGAGTCGAAATCAAGGCAAAATCAAAAATTCGCTTAATAAGTTTTCGAAAACAAGGCGCAAAAATGTCTAGACGTTCCAAAGAGAAATAGAATACTCGAAAATCTGCATATTTTTATTTCAACCATAAAAATTACACCAAGCATCTTTCGACGACTAGATAGAGTGGGGAGGTTAATAAGTTTCAGACGACGAATTCCTTAAGGCAAAAAATTGTAATTGTCCTATCAGATTAGATTTGATGCCTCGGTTTGCAAATTATCGAAACGTATTCCAAAATAGGTCTTACTTATTTTGCCCATTCAACCATGCTGACTAGGCCTGTTTGTAGCAAGATTTATAAAGTTTTACATCATCCTAATACATTAGTATGTTTCAAAATTTTATCTCATAAGAAATACCATTTATAAATAGTGAAAACAGAATGGATCCTAGGGGTACTCCTGAAGGAATTGAAATGGAATGGAACTGAATGGAATTTTTAAACGCTACTCTTTAAGTTCGGAACTCAAGTAAATTCGTAGTTGTAGATTTTTCTTAAACAATATAAATTAGATTGAACTAGCCGAATGGTCAGTGAAAAATGATTGAAATACTTAGGAATTGCAGAGAGTTTCACTATACCTCGGCACCTTTGTATCAAAAATCTGCTTCCATTTTTATGAAGGGGTATATTAAGAGATTACTTCCATAAAATGGAAGAATTCTATATTTAACACGTCTATTGAAACGTCCTAGGTCTAACACATAGCTGGCTTTACTAGAATTAAATCATATATAATTTTTAATTAGCCCTGACCTTCAAAAGACGCGTAACTAATACTGCCAGCAGTCGGCTCATTATTTTGCCAAGCAAATTTTGTTATTATGAAAAAAAAAATGGATGAAAAAGACTATCGCGTGTTGATCAAATATAGCTTTTTGAAGGGAAAAAATAAGGTTGAAGCAACGTGGTGAAATGAGCACCGGAAACGGTGAATGCAGTCGACGTCCAAAAGGGGTTACCGACAAAAACATTAAAAAAATCCAAAAAATTATGACCGTAGATTGAAATTGAATGAAATAGCAGGCACTCCAAAGATATCAACTGAACTTATCATATCATTTACGAATATTTGGGTATGAGAGAGCAAAAACGACGAGTTGATGATTCAGAGCAGTGCTTTGGGATGCTCAAGCGTAATAAATCTCAGTCTAAAGTCCAATCGATAGTCATCCGAGTTGACTGCACACGATGAACCCGCTCAAAAGCGTGGAAAAACGCAACAGTTGGCTATCAAGCTTCGAATTGCTTGCGCATCCACTATATTCTCCAGATCTGCCCCCAGTGACAAGTTTCTGTTCTCAGATCTTAAAAATATGCTCGCTGGGAAGAAATTTTCGTCGAATGAAGAGATCGTCGAATGAACTACTACAAAAATGGTATCGAAAAGTTGAAGGGTCGCTATAATCAGTATATCACATATTATATTTTCAATTGACCTGTTAAGTTGTAAATAAGTCAAGGGTTCGTAAATACGTTTATATTCTCAAGCATATGTGCATGACTTTTTTATAAACTTTTTATAGAGAAACACATCATCGAACGATACTGTAGATAAATAGACTAAGTTACCCGGACATAATTTGTAAGTGTAATATCAGTTTACTTGAGAGCTTGGAGAATAATTTGATTTAAAAACTGTGCAAAAAATTTATAAATTGTCAGTCTATCATTAGAAGCTTAGTTCTGAAGCGTCGTAATAGGACAAAACCCAGATATTTTGCTTTTAGAGTTTACGAAACCATAAAATGATTTCCGATTTATTAATGAACTACGTTTAATATTGCACAAATTAGTATTATAACATTTCCGTTCTCAACCAAAAAGCCTGTGGAGCAAAATGGAGTATTTTAAATAATTGGTTGTATTATAGTATCTCTAAAAAGCTTGAAATATCTTATTTATTATTTTTGCAAAACTCTCAGTTTATTAGTGTACCATTTTCAAAAACTTTGAATACAGTAATGTTAAAATGAGCGACGCTTTGAATGATGTACAATGTCACCGACAAATTTGTTTTATAATAGGTACACATAGAAGATTAAAATCACCCAAAACCTCCACTGATTCCGTGGCTTTCATCATCACGTCAATAGATTTTACAGGAGCAGATATGCAAACAAATTAGATAGAAGAGGAATATAACAGAGAACTAAATAAGTAATGTATAACCTCTTCCAACTTGTAATCGAATATATTTAAATACAGCTGGTACTACAAAACCGTTAGTTTAACAAAACTCATATGCTATATGTTTGCAGTATCTGTACCTGTAGTCGGGCATAATACCAGCAATCACAACAGATTCGCTTTACTCTTGGCCATTTTGCGCTCATTGGGGAAAAATACACAAAATTCTCAGATCAAAATAATTTTTTTTCTTTGAGTGCACTTATACATATGTACATATGTCTCCATACGCACTTGTATGTATATTTTTGCGCTGTTGGCCACTTGTCGCACAATTACGTTCGCATTGTCTTTGGCATGACGGCCGATTTCTGTTGGAGCCTGAGACTGAGATATTTTGTTTTTGTTTACGCTGCTTACTTTTGTACTTGTAGATACTCACGTATATCACTTGCAATGTATTAAAGGCAACTAGCAGCATAAAATCATTCATACATGCCTACATACATACACACATACACAACGCACACACGGCAACAGCAGTGAAGCGGCAACATTTACGCCAATTACTTATGAGTACAGCAGAGATAAATTCTCTTTTTTGGACATTTCTGTTACTCAGAGAGCGTACATATTTACATTAGACTTGTCTGTAAGGCGCAGAGTAAACAAAAATTGTGTGTGTGTGTTTGCTCGTGTATGTAAGTGTTCATGCGTGCAACTCATTTAGGGGTTGCTGACTGTTTTGCTGTTATGAGTTTGCTTTCAACCGTTGCTGTTGCTACTCATTTAATTTATTTTCTACTTTTAGCCATTTCTTTCGTGAAAGATTCTTCTTCTTCTTCGTTTGTTAGTTAAACACTTTTTTGCCTTAACCGTCATTCATGTTGCCTACAGTCACTGGCTTGTATTGTATCATAAAAAAAGCACCACGACAACTACGCAAACTGCAAGAGAAACCGAAACAACAGAAGCAACGGCAAGTGCAGAGCGTCAGCAGCCACTTGCCACCAATTTCGCCGACAACCGTCTGCTGTCTTATCGTCAGTTTGTTGTGCGTCCATTCGTTTGCACCCACCTGCCTATACTTCTGGCGTCCAACCCTCCAACTGTGGTCGAATAACTGCTCAGCTGTTATGCGACTGCGACGCCCATAGCAGCAGCAGCAGCAGCCAAGAACCTCGCGCGCTGATAAGTTCTGAATTCGTTTTAGCCAACTGTTGTGCGCGCTCCTTTTGCCGTGTTGTGCTTCCGCTGTCGCTTATGCTCCGACAGCAAAAAGCAAGCAACGCGTTTATGGCAGCCGCTAACAGCCAACAGGCAGTCACAGCCATCTCGTCAAGTGGATTTCATTTCAGTTTCATTTCAAACGTCGTGCGGTGTTGAAGTGTGTTACGGCGCGTCTCTTCCTCCGCTACTTCGAATTGAATTTCATTTTAAACGCGTCCGTTTTCAAGTCGCATACATACTCGTACATATGTACATTCTGTTGTGTACGTGTTCCCAAAAATAAAAATAAAATAAAAAACTTTTCAGTAGCATTTTCATTTTGATAATAACGAAATTGTATAGCAAACGACAGCCGGAAAACGTTGCGGTCAAAAGGAAGCGTGTAGCAACAATAAAAAAAGTAAATTACATCTACATGCAAAAAAAATCGAAATAAAAATAGAAAATAAAATTTTAGCAGCTGCAGAAATAAATTTTGATTTTTACGAATTTCGGATTTCTGTATTTTATGCGACAAAAAGT
The DNA here is from genome assembly GCA_030068015.2 of Neoceratitis asiatica. Taxonomy (NCBI): domain Eukaryota; kingdom Metazoa; phylum Arthropoda; class Insecta; order Diptera; family Tephritidae; genus Neoceratitis; species Neoceratitis asiatica. The sequence goes on from CM061526.1 coordinate 27,964,509, forward strand.
GTGCAAAGTAATACGGAAATTTTGAAAGCTTTTGGCTAACCCACACACGCACACACACACACACACACGCTCATCATAATGTAGTAAAAAATGTGTTTTTAGTTTTTCGTAAAAGATTCTTGTGCAAAATATGCAAACTGTGGAAATTATTGAGGCCAAAGTTAATTTAAGAATAACCAAATGAATTGTGCGGCAAAAAGCAATGAAACCAAACAGTGACATAATTTCTACGAGAAAAACCAAAAAATTAAAATAAAAAATTCAGAATTATAAATCAAAAGATATAAAGTGTTTCACAACGTTCTTATGTATGTGCGTATTAGAAAATATGTATATAACTACATATATATATGTGGGAGATAAGTAAAATTGTTAGAGCCGGTGACTCAATTAAAGGAATTTAAAAATAAATATTTATGTAATATAAAAGAAAAATTGATATAAATATATAAAAAATTAATATGCATATTTCCAAACAAAATTTTACCATTTAGTAAATTTTGATAAGAAATATTCTAAGTTATAAAGTCAAATACCAGAAATATATAATACAGCACATAGGTTTTTTAATTTGAAATAATCCATCCAGCTACATAGAACAGGATATGCCTATCTTAGCAAAGTATGCAGAATCTCTGAAAAAAAAGTGCTTTTAAATATTTAGGCCTTGCTTATATTATACTACCGAACTCCCTCATTCGGTTGTTAATAATCGACAACCGTGAGATTAAAAACATGCAATCACTCATTAGGGGATTATCTGCGTGTTTCTGGAACTCATAGATGCGATAATTTTTTACCTTTTTTTGTCGAAATGATTTAAGGTCATACAACAAAGATTTATGGCGGTGGATTAAAGTGACTGTGCTCAATATGAATATCTGAAGAAAAAAAATCATCAATATAAAGACAGTCTTTCGCACAAAGTTATACATAAAATTACTAAACGTTAGACTTCTGTGTGACGAAAATTCAGTGTCAACTAAAAGAAACTACTGAAATGTCTTTGAAATAATTTCAAAAGTTTACCCTCAAAGCAATTGAATAAATGTACTCTTCACAATGGACTGGAAATAAATTTAAAAAAATTTAAATAAATAAAAAATACATTTCCTGGTCAAAATAAATAGTCCAGGTATTCCTACAGGAATGAAACTACATTTTAAATTACGAAATATTAACTTAATGAGAATATAAAAATGGAAACAGTTTAAGATATTATTTAAACTTAAACCGGCTTAAACTGCTAAAGCTCTTGAAATTCGTATAAGTATCTTCTACTTTCTTCCGCACAACTCTTAGAAAGATGAAATTCTAAGTTTAGACCTCTAATAAGGCATACATTTTGTTACTACTACTTCGAATCATGTTAGTTTTTTATTTTTTTTAATGATATTCTTTCAAAACTTGTCTATTTCATTCAATAATAAACAAATAAGAAAATAACATAAATTTTACATCGAGAATATTTTCGCGAAATGAAACTAATTAAATTCCACAAAAATTTCATGAATTCACGAGTTCGCCTATTATAAAAAAATAAGAAATATATTTCAACCTAAAAAGTAAACAAAGAAAAAATGCATTATTCGTGTTTTCATTCTTTGGTTTGAAGTACAATAAAATAAATTTTAATAAAATAAATACGCTCAAATAAAAATAAAACAAAATAAATAAAATAAAATAACAAAAGCTAAAATAAAATTAATTAAAACAAAATATAATACATTTAAAAAACGATATAAAATAAAATAAAATAAAACGAAATATTGTAAAATAAAATAAATTCAAATTTAACTAGAAAAAGTAAAATAAATTAATATAATATCAAATGAAATAAAATGAAACAAAATTATTTAAAATAAAACAAAAAACATTAAATTAAATAAATACCAAATAAAATAAAATTAAAAGAAGCAAAATAAAATATAATTAAATTAAAAAAGCTAATTAAAATAAAAGTAATTTAATTAAAAGTATTAAATAAAATATAATATATACAAAATATAATTAAGTAAACAAAAATAAAATAAATAAAACAATAAAAAATAAGATGAAAAAAAAATAAACTTAAATTAAAAAAAATTAAAGGAAATTAAATAAATTAAATTATTATAATATCAAATAAATTAAAATAAAATAAAGCTATTTAAAAAAAAACAAATATTATATTAAATACAAACCAAATATTATAAAATTAAAAAAGCTAAAAAGTGAAATTAAAATAAAGTAAACTGAACTAAAAAAATTAAAAAAAAAAAAATATTAAAGAAAGAAAACTAAATAAACATAACAAGAAATATGTAGAAATAAAAAAAAAATTAAACAAAGCAACCAAAACGATATAAAAAATAAATAAAAATTAATAAATTAAATTAAATAAATAAAACTAAACAAATTAAATTTAAAATAAAACTTAGTTAAAAAATAATTGTAAATAATCTAAATAAAAAATAAAAAAATAAACTAAAAAATTATTATTTTTAAATATATATGTATATATATAATATAATTAAGCATAATAACATAAAATAAAATAAACTATAATAAAAATAAAAAATAGAAACAAAATAAGTCAAATAAAATCAATAAAATAAAATAGGTAAAATAAAAAAATATATTAAATAAACTTAACACAAAAGCATTGAAATGAAATAAAATAAAATAAAATGAAATAAAATTAAATTAAAACGGGTTGGCTTTAGAATTGTATCTCAATTTCACATCTTATTGTATCTAAACGCGTACTACTTTATAGAGGTGTTGATAGACAATGAATTGAGCTTTTGTTCACTTTTTGTTTCATTTGTTTAGGTGTTGTAGTTTTTCTACAATTCTTTAACAAAATTTGCATATTTGCACACTTTCACTATGTACGTTGCACTTCTTCTTTCACAAATTTCGGCATATTTAACGCATTCAATTTGAAAAATATATGCCGAATAGGAAGCATCATTAAATAATTAAATTTTTATTTGTTGTTCATTTATAATGCAGTGATAAATGTTTAAATATTGCACCTTTTTTGACTTTCGAGACAGTTGTGCGATTATGTTTGGGGCTTTTCGATGCGGGACAAACAACATCTTTCGATAATTTGCACTCAGATGTTTTTTATTTATTAAATTTTATATATAAATTAGGTACCAATTTTCTTATTATTATTTTCATAAATAATCTTCTATTTAGGGTAAAATGTACCAAAAAAAGTGAATTTTTTTTTTCAATTTTTAAGACCTTTCCCAGAGCTTTTGAGAAACCTCAGGTGCAGTAAGGTTGTATTAATCACAAGTTTAATTCATTGCCTTTCGAATAGGACTAATTGCAGGTGTCCCGCCGTCTCGATTTGCGTTGCACACTTCTTCAAAATGGGGTACTGCTCTAAAGATTTCCCAATTAAACTAAATCAAATTAATTAAAAACAAACAAAAATTAAATAACATGAAAAATATAAAAATATGTAATATAATTAAATTAAAAAAAAATTATTTACATTTACTGCAATGAATAAGATCAAAACTATTTAGAAACCTACTTCATTATTACTATTTTTTTTTACAACTTTTATTTAAATAACTTGGACGACGAAAGTGTTCGGAATTATACAGTGAGCTTGGAATCAAAAAAAAAAAAAAAAAATAATAATAATAATGCCAATTTTCTGAGTCCTAAAAATATTTGGGCTAACTTGGTTATGATGTAAATCTAATTAAATATGATTTTTTTATTCCCGAAATAAGAATTAAGACAAAGTTTACTACGTTATATACACAGTACAGGTACAGTGTACGATAAAACTAAAGCACAAAACTTTCCATACCACCACAACCAGAAACATTGTGTTTCATATCATAAAATAAAATATACAGCCGTGTTCCCAATTCAACATTTCAATTGCGCATTGTGAATTCAAAAATTTCCTGTAAAAGTTAATTGGTGTGCTCTCGTTTCCAAAAAAATTATTATAGATAAATACCCATTATTTTCTAATTGCAAACAGCTGACAGTTAGAGCTCAGGAAATAGCTCTTGACTTTAAATATTGTTGGCATTGGTATTGTAGTTTTCTGCTAATCTGCATCTTATGCAGTTTACCGGCTGGATATTTATGACTTTTGTAAATATTTTTAGAAAACTACCCAAGTTCTGACGCTGCTAAATGCTCGCGTATTTAAAATATACTGACTTATACGAGGCAGCAAAATAGAACCTCGAACTAATAAACAATTTTGAATATTAGAATTATTTACGTACGTATATAAGTGCTGAATTTATTTCAATTAAATTTATTTATGTGTATTTACTTCAACTGTGAATTAAATTAAAATTTTTACTCGAACTCTCAGATAAATCGCGAAGATTTACACCGCTTCACTGCTGTTCTTAAAACAGCATTAAAAAAAAACTCCTTCTGCTATGATGACTGTAACGTTTTACGGTTGCATCCAAAAATTAACAATGCTTTCGTTTTGATATTTTCAAAATGATTGCCTATACATATATCCATCAAGAGGATATTTAAACAAAAAATTAAATAGCTATTAAAGGCATTCAGATATAAAATTAAGGGGGTATTCTAGTCTAGAGGCCCGAATTTCGAGCATTTTTTGACAATTGATAAAAAATCATTTGAAATTTTTGCTACCAATTTTTGTTTGTTTATTTGTTTATTTTGTTCATTTATATTTCAAGAGTACACAAAATTCATTTAAACAAAAGAAAAATAAAAAATTTTCATGGAGTTATGAGTCCTTGAAGTAGAGAGGAAAAGTGTCTTCGGCGCCATGATTTCTACTTTTGTAACCACAAATAAAACAATGATGGAGTCTAATTAATACAAATGTCGCTATCTCCTGAACCTGCAATACTGGAAAAAAAATTGTTTTCATAAAATGGCGGCAGCCCATATATAAAAATAGATTTTTTCACAAATTTTTTAACGTTGTAGAATTTAAAAAAAAATTACAAATTTCAAGTTTTCATTTTTGATTCATGCGATAGAGAGATATTTAAAGAACTTTCATGTCAAATTTCAAGTAAACCGGCTTATTAGCACTTGAGATATTGTGGTTACTGCATCGAAAAAAGAGTTTCGAGAAAAACGCGTTTAAATTTCCGCGTGAAGGGCGGACCGATATGGATACCACGTCAGAAAAATACCTGTATCACCGAAAATAATTTGAAATTTGAAAAATTCCCTTACAGACATATTTTTAAATAGTTAAACTTTAAAAATATGTAATACAAGAAAATGGAATTTTTTAAAATTGTAGACTTGAATACCCCCTTAAAATAGCTTATTAAAAGCGCACACATTTTCAAGTATTGTTATCATAAAAGTTATATGTATATATCGAGGAATATCAAAAGCAGTTTCGCTAGCTAATAATTCAAACATTTGTATACACACACACACACACACACACATATTTTTGAGCAACAAATAGTCAAGTTGAATAAAATACATAAAATTCAAAAGCATAAAAAACATATACCTCTCGTCTTAAAAACAACACCTACACACAAGAAAGAATGAAGTGACCTCATAGCGAAATAGCCAATTTGGCAGATACAACAAACAAAAAAAGAAAATTAAAATAATATAAATAAAAACAAGCGGAAAGTATACGCTGCAAAATAAAAGGAAAATCGACGACAAAAATTTGTTTGCTAAAAATAAATTATTTCGTTTATAGTGAACAACTTTGCGTATTTGGTTTATTTCGGTTTCCTTTTTATTATTATTTAACATGATTTTCTCAGCGGCTATGCCAAATGTATTTTGCTTGGGATTTTTTTCGAAAAAAAAAGTGTCATATTCATACATGCTTACATTTATGCTTCACATTTAGCTTCTTCTTCTTCGTCGATTGGAGGATGCATATTTCATATGTTATTGCTAATAGTTTTTTCGAAATACACTCCTACATAAATATTTTATAAGCCATTATTATTGTGAAATACCTTTAAATATTTTAACAAAAAAAAACTAAATTCAAAGAAATTGATTTTAAAAACAAAATAAAGACAACCCAGACCAACAAAATATTTTTCTCTAAATAATTTAAATAATTCTTCAGTACTTTAGTATCCTCATTTTGAAAGTAAAAAAAAAATTTTATTGTAACACCCACTAAATTTTTAAATTTCAGTATTGGGAATAAATTATATTAAAACTAAAAAAAATCTGATTTAATACAAAAAGCCTGATCCCAGCAAGAAGAAGATTTACAAAGTATACTAAGCCTAAGGTGGGATGAAGAATTTTCTGGTTTTCCGATTTTATTATAGTTTTATTCCATAAAACAGAAAAGAAAGGAAGAAAAATAATTGATTTCACTAGTAAAGGTTTTATTACCATAAAACTTGCAGAGTCTAATGCTCGTAATAAGGAATTGAATATCAGAAATAATGTCTTACAGCGAGTTCACACATTAAAGCAGAGTTCTAATAGTTCTAGATAGATCCAATCTATCTGGAAAGCTCATAAGCCTTTCGGTTTCCACGGTTTCTGTAAACAGTCGGTAGAAAATTACTTAAGATATCCTTGACGGCACAGAGAACACATCAATTCCATGAATATATTCCATCTCAAGTTACCTAAACTCAGTATTGTGGACAAAATGTGTGAAATTTTTGGCGCCCCTTACTGAAATCACTTTGCAAAATGGTCCACTACCTGCTTAACGACAAAATCTTCATCGTGCCAATCTACTACATCTATCCGTTGATTATTTAAGCGGGTAAGTGGTACAGTTTCAGCTTTTCACCAAACTCTGCTAGTTCGCGTCGCCTTGCGACGACTGCATTAATCTAAATTATATAAATGACAAAGGATTTTTCATTTAAAATTACTTTCCTAAATACTTTTCGTTTATATTTCTGGCATTTAGATTTGCATTAACATTATCTAAGAAACACAAAAAAAGATATAAAACAAAAAATTAAAATATAAGAAAAAATAAAATAAAATAAAAATAAAAAAATTTAAATATAAAATAAAATAAAAATTCAAAATAAAGAAAATTAAAAAAAAAATTATATAATACAAAATTTCATGTTCCTAGATGATCTTTTTTGGCGAATTTTTGACCTAAAACCTCCTATGTGTACAAATCGGTTGTATGGGGGCTATACGATAAAGTGTTGTGATTTCAGTTATTTTTTTGGCGGATTTGTGACCCAAACTTTGGTCCGAGTGGCCGTTGGGTTGGTTAATATATCTCAAAAATTTAGGGATAAAATTGCATTCAAACAGACGGACGGACAGACGGACATGGCTAAATGAACTCAGCTCGTCTTCTCCTCCTTGTACCTACATACTTCGGACCAATTTCATGTACATGAGAGGTTTGATCAAATTTTATGACTACTCTAAGAATCACGAAAATCATTTAATTATAAGTTTGAACACGATAGGCTTAACCGGAGGATAATTTGCAGAATATGTGATCGAATATGAGTACTAATAAGTCAAGTTGGAACTTTTATGAGTCTTAAAAAATATTTTGACTTGTTTTATGCGACCTCAACCTTTTCTAAGTGAATTTCTATATTTTTATTAAAGCGAGTTTTCTACATTATTACTGTGATTAGAATCACAAAAATACTAGTTTTTGAAGCCTGACTTCTGAGTGCTTAGAAATTTGTAGTTAGAAATGTCTAAAATTGTCAAAATTTATGAGTGTCTAATACATGTTTGTAAATAAGCTATGCTTAAACTAATACAACCGCTATTTGAATCGCTTCCTGAAGTAAAATTAATATTTTTTCTGCAAATTTTAATAAACCAATGCTTCAGTAATTTTAACTTTTCTTCTCAATAGCAGAGAATCAATGGACTTTCCTAAATGGACTTTCCTGAAAAAAAAATTAATAAATGCATATGGAAAAAGAAGAAGAAAAAATTGCTTTCACTCAAATTTGTCACCGAAAATTTGCATTTAATACCACAGCTGTCAACTCTAGCTTACCACCACTGCACGGAACGAGAAAAAAGAGTAGAACTCATCTTTCATACAATTTAATTGCATGAACAACGCACTGGCTTTCTTCTAAAACTCCCCCACCCCTGCTTACTGTGCGCTGACTAACTGTCTGACTGCCTGCTTTGTTTGCGGCAGAGAGGGTGAGAGGCTTTAATTTACGCTTCGTTGGTCACCGGAAATTCCTTTAATGACCAAACAATACCAACAAGAGCCAAAGCTGAAAAAGAGATTGGTAAATAAAAAATTGGTAAAACAAGTATTGCTTCCTACTACTCATGTTGCGTATTGCGCACATATACGTACACACATACACAAATATATAAATTTAGAGTAGAAGAAAAAAAATTGAAATGCTTGTAAAGCTGTAAGGCACGTAACGGCCAAAATGTTTCATTCACGCTCAGAAGTTTAGGCTTTTTATGCTGTCACTAATACCATAGCAGCGCACAGTGTGTTTAACAAAAAAATTTATACGCCGGCAGAGTAATGTTTGGTAGAGGCAGAGAGCGGTCGAGCAAGGAGTGAGTGAATGAATAAGTGAGAGTGAGTGAGAGCTTTGGAGTGATGTTAAGTTGGCAGTTGCCGGGGTAGATTTCAATGCGGTTTTTGTGGCGTCCAAGAGTCAAGTGTAGACAGTTGGAGTTACAGTAATATCCTTGAATATGTGTATGGGCATAAAAAGTATAATCTATATGTGTATGCCGTGTTTGTGTGTTTATGTGCGCCTCTGATTTGGCTGTGGTGGAGCACGTCTCGTAAATTTGCAAAGCAACGTTGCATTTTATTATACTATGGGCCATTTTAGCCAGCCGGCTTTCATTCCGGCATACATACATACAAACACATTTGTGATTTTATTTTCCTTTAAGCAATACTCGTCTGTGCCTCCCAATACTAGCTTATGACCAGCACTGGCAGGCGATTATTATTATTTTTTTTTTCTTATTTATTACTTTTACAACTGCCTTTCGGCGTCAATGATACATACTTGCCTACTTAGCGTGCAACATACGAGCTGCATATACAATATGCTTGTAATTTTAGAATTTGGCTTGAGTATTTTTTATGTTTTATTGCTCATTGACGACGGCGGTGTGCATTGTTGCGCAATTACTGCTTATAAAATACGTGTGCGTGCGTTTTTATGCGCCAGACAGCGGCTCTATGCGTTACAAAGTCAACAGCAGAAGGCAAAAAAAAAAAAATAACAACAACAGAAAAAAGACTTCTCAACATTTAAATAATGAAAATCCAATTCAAATTGAGCTTAGCATTTTTCAAATTGTGAATTATGCGCATGAGTGCATTTATACACACACACACATACTTACAGCCAGACTTATAAATGCTTTTCCATGTAGTCTGCTTATAGGCGTACACATTGTATTAAACAACACAGGATATAGGAAAAAAGAATTCAAATTGTAGTGTGAGGAAAAAAGCAATAAGATAAACACGAAAATAACAACAACAACGACTGGAAAAAAATAATGAGAGTTTTATATATGTTGATTACGAATTGTTAAGCATAAATTACCAGTGACAGCTGACAAAAGTTAAGATGACAAGCGAGCATTTAAAATTCGAAGAAATCTACCAAAGAATTAACCAGCTAACAAACTGTGTTAATGCAGTTGAAGTTTTTTTTTATTCTTTATGAAAAAATCAAAATGGCAGCTATTAGTGGAAAAATTAAATGCTGGCCAAACGCTCGATTTAAACAGGGAATAGGTATTTTTATTTTGTAAATTCAAGAAACTTTATGGAATACTGAAAGTGGTTATTTTTATGACCTGAATATATTTAAGAAAATTCTCTGGTCGTATATTGTTTACTTTATTTAATATAATTTTTTCATTTTTTCATTTCATATTAATTTAGCTAAATAAATTTTATTTTAAAATTATTATTATTTTTTCCATAAAACTCACAACATCAGTCCCCCAAAGAGAGTGTTAAATAAAACAAACTGCGTACAAAACTTCTTTAGTAACACGAATAATAATAATTTTTACCCTCCAGTCAATGTTTTGTTTTTATTAATTTTTAGCATACTATGGATGAGCTTTATTTTCTAACGCTCTCTGTTGTTGCTTACATTTTGTTGTTAAATATCATATCGCAACGATAGACAATTGGTTATTATCTGTCTCTGTCTTGCAAATATTCATGACTCGCAACTCGCTATTTGTGAACATCTTTTAATTCTGTAAAGTAGAAATTCGACATGTTTAAATTAACTAGTATTTGACTAGTATTAAGGTGATGCGTGTTCAGATGACTGAAATTTCGTGGGACTATTACTAAAACTATTTTCGCTAAGTTGGGAAAATATTGAAAGATGAACTATTTGGTGCCAAAATGCAAACTAGTGGACTTCTAGTTAGCAACTGGTACCATGCAATGCAGGATAGCTCTGCCTGTTGTGGACTCACTTAACTTTCAGTTCTATTCCAGACATATTTAGATGTTAAATGACATCAATGAAATTTATTTAAGGAATATATTTACATAATTTAAGCCCAACTATAAGTTTTAGAATCTTAATAATTAATAAAACACCGATTTAGTTCATTTATAATAAAGAACGACAACTAAAGTATTACTCTTCAAAAGACTGACAGATCCATTCTTTGAAGACGTGTTTGGCTTGCCTTGCTATGCAGGATAAAACGTTCGTTAGGGGGTGCGAATAATTTTGCAGAATCGACAGATATTTTTTCCAGATATTTGTCATTTCTGTGTCCAAAAATTTAAGGTATTTCAAAGTCTCCATGAATATTCTCATTGCGCATGCGAGGTTTCATAGTATTTTCGATTGAAATCGCCATACTCTATGGATACTAGTTCCGCAAGCAGATGCCCATAATTGTATTTCATATATCCAGCTAAAACAGACATACAACATTCGTGCCAAAGCGCTGCATTGAAGAACACCACTCAGAATTGGATAATCTTCTTCGGGAAATTCTCTTACTTTAACTGAAAACCTTCTGTTAGTAAGGTAACTATGATATAAAAATCTGATCGACATTTTCGGCAGAGACATTTTAATTTTTTATATAAGTCCTTCATGCCATACCTTGTCGAATGCTTGAGCCACATCAAGAAATATTGCTGAGCAATAATACTCTTTCAGCTCAAATGCCTTCCTTATACCATTGGTAGTGTCATGGACTTGTTCCATACTAATCGTTTTTCGCGGAAATCAAATTAATAATTTGGTACAGTTTCAAAGTCAAAGGAGATATTTTATTATTTAAAAGAGATTTTTTGGATAACAGCACTTTCTTGAAAAGTTTGGAAAGAAGGAGCAACAAGCTAATTGGCTGTTATGATGACGGTAGCGTTGCGTCTCTTTTGGGTTTGACTATCATCCAAATTTAAAAGTGGCATTAAAGATTTGTGGCATTAAAGATTTGCGACAAGAAATTGAAATCAATTTGGTAGTTCTATAATCTTTTGAGGTGTTATGTGTTAACCAGTTGATTTTTTTTCTCCAACGTTTTTGTTATGACTTTTATCACAGAAGAATTTGTGCACGCTTTGGGCATATTCCTCAGTACATACTATAATATTTCATTGGCGCATTTGGTTGAAATACCTCGCGAGTGTGAGAAGTATATAAATTTCTACTGGTGACTTAAAGGTTTTCTCTGCCTTCCATAGTGGATTTCTTTGAATGGCTACTATAAATAATATGATATGACTACTAATAACCCCAAAACGAGGTCAAGGTCTAGACTTTATTATTATTCTCAATGGTTTTACTCACCTTCCGCCCAAGCTCGCCTGACATATGAAACTTACTTTGTTTTTCATGAATATCAAGTCCCGATGAGCAGGGGTTTGTTTAGTGTAGAAAATTAAAAAAGTTCAGCTACAGCACCAAAAATCATCAGGTAATTTTTAAGGATAACTTAATTCAAATATAAAATGTTATTCAATGATTAGTTGAGCGTTCGTAAAACTGTTTTCTTAATCTGAAAAAGCGTGTCAAATATTTCAAAAGTGCTTAAATGAGAATTGAAATGAAAACACCGAAAATATAAAGGATCGTTATATTCAAAATTTGTTTTACAAGTTTTCAGAAACAAGGGGCAAAAATGTCTGGACATTCTAAACGGAACATTAAATTTTATTTTAGAGAGAATGAGGGGCTAGAAATTGAGCCTGTTGTTATTTTAACTATCAGAAATTACACCAAGCATTTCTCGACGACTAGAAAGATTGGGGAGGTTAATGAGTTTCAGGCGACTAGTATGAGGAGGAAGTGTACATATATTGAAAGTCCCAATGAAAGTTTCTTAACGCGAAAAGGAGGAATAGTTTTTGAATAGATTCTATCTTATAAGAGTCAATTTGATACCTCGGGTTCTAAGCTACCGAACCTTATTTCAAAACAGGTAATTTCATGCAAAGCTTTAGTAACATAAGGATCAGAGAACTCTTTTGACTACCGTTATATAAAAGACGAAATGCCTTTGACTTTGTTGACTATCACACCAATGTGATGTGTGAAGTTCAATTTTGCATCCACAGTGGTTCCCAGTCAATAAAACGGTGAACCTATTCCAAATTGTAGTTATCTCTTATGTAAGTAGTTGTATGTATGGCTCTTCGGGAGAAACACATAACTTTAAATTTTTTAAGATTTAGGGGCATCCGATTTATTTTACACCATTCAATCATGGTGTTTATGTCTGTTTGCAGTAAGATACCTTCATTTGCCGAAGTGTAAGATTTATATATACTATATAATTTTTTTATTTCATTGATTATTTGGCAACTATCAGTTTTTTTAAAGAAAGTTTTTTATTGAAATTTGAATACTATACATTAAAAAAGTTCTAAAAAAATACGCAAATATTTTAAATGTATTTATGTTGTTGTTTTTTTAGAGGTTCGTAGCAAGGTTGTCATAAATCAGTAATGAGTTAAGTTATTATCATAATCCGAAAGCCTTAAATAAATCATTTTCAGCTGCCAACATACTCATTCTATTTATTTATTTATTTATTTATTTATTTCTTATGATGTTTGCAAATGTATTAAAAAAGCAGCAATTTACTTCAAGAAACAGAGCACAATATTTTCTACGCATATTCCCATGCATGTACACTCATACATAAATATTTATATACCAACATATAATCCAAAAAACAAAATATAAAAAAAAAATATAAAAAAAATAAAAAAAAATTTTCATCGTGAGCTCCTCTGCCCCTCCTTTTTTTAACCAAATAATCTATTTCTAAGGCGCCAATAATTTTGACATTGAAAGTTCTGTGTATGAGTATATTCACACACACAGAAGATGCATATATAATTGGCACCGCGACGTACAAATTATGTTAGTTTATATGAGAATTTCTTTTTGTTTTTGTAATTTTTTTTTCACTTCGCCTCAGCCAGATGAAAGGTGTCTAAATTTAAAAGCATTACAAAATCATTTGGTGATTTGGAAAAACAGCACACACACACCCTGCAGCAGCACATAAATCACACGCTTATAAGGTGAAATGCATACATGCACACAAACATATGTGCGTCGTATTTGTGTATGTAGTAGATGAAAAATAAAATGTTTAATATTATGCATTAAAGCAAAATGGTATGGTGTGTGTGTAAACAAACAAGTTCAAAACGAAACAATGAATAATCAATTTGTGAGTTATTACGCCGTAGGTGATGCGAGTAATAAATGTTTTATTGAAAATAAATTTTTTTTTACACAAAACAAAGGAAGAAATTTAAAAGTTTATAAAATAATACCTGCTGCCAATTGGGATTTGTATGAATAAAAGGCTTTGCTTTGGCAAAATTGTGGAATGCTCTTGAATTTGCTGAATTTAAGTTGTTAAACTCTCTTGGAGTTGACCGCTGTAGTTTGGTGAGTATTGATGTGATTATCCTAATTAGTAAAATTATATATTAATAAAATAAAATATAAATTAAGGTAAATTCTTTTTTATTACATTTTTCTCGAATGTATAATAGATAAATATTGAATTAAAAAAAGAAATATATATTTTTCGATTAAAATTTTTGATGTTCTGGAATATATTTTCGACAACTGTTTTTGCTACTCTTTAAGTTGCTCGATTTAATTTGGCTTGAGCTTACAAAATTACCACAAAAAGTGAGTTAAATTTATAGTTTTTTTTTTTTTTTGAGATAAAATTGTATTTTCTAACTACTATGGCTTGAGAAGCACAAATATTTTTTGAAAATAAAGTGAACAATGCTTTACCTCGGTCATATTTTATGCGAAAAATTGTAGTGAATGTGAGATATAATTTTTTTTTGAATATTCTTATCGAATTGTTTCAAAAAAGGTCTAGATAGAGAATAAAAACATGAGTTGTCGCCAAAAGTTTATATAAAAAATGGTGTAATAGAGTAAATATTGGAAAAACAAGATAATTTGTTGGTTTTTATATTTATTTTACCGTAAATAAACATAAGACCTGACCTGGCTTCGGTTAGCTCAGATTATACTGCCTAGCTTTTGCGTTATATATAAATCTCCTCCATATAGGAGGGTCAATTTAATTTGAGTTAAAGTAGTCATCGTATAGGACATTATCGCTTTTTGCGAAGTTTAAGGTAGCCTTGATATCAAATTTTGATAATTATTCTAGTTCTTTACGCAACAAAGCTCTGAGATTCCTGAGACGAGTTCTAGAAAAGGCCGAACAGTAGCAGAGGCAGTTTTCCATCGTCTCACTAATGCCTTTCTTCTTACACTTGCTACATGAGTCATAGCTAATAATGAATATTTTGGTCGCATTTGATGTCAATAGCTATAGTGAGCAGTCATGTATGTATGTATTTTCATGTAAGTAAGTATTTCGTAGTTCCTGCACTAGTTCGCTAGCTATACGGTTGGCACTTTTGACAATCTCATTAATTGCGTTTCTCACTGGAACTCAGTATATATGCAGCTACTTTTTCTGCAGCCACCTCATCTACTGTCTCCCTGCTTCTAAGCTTATTTTCTGACTTAATGCGGCGTGAAATTACCGCTTTAATTGCCGCTTTGCCATATATTTTGAAGTTATTTGTGTAGTTTCCTGTGTTATTAGCTATCTCGGGCGCCTTTTCTACCTCGAAGATCCTGAAAACTATTAGATTACCACATAAGGGTTGCCTTAAATCAAGCTTCGCAGAAAAGATTCCGGCTCCCATCCTATTAGCCACTTTGGATCCGTCTGTGTATATGTTGCAAATCCCGTTGACAGGCCGCATAATGCATTGCCATCCACTCTCTTATAATGTAGTTTGGCAGCCTTCTTCCTTAGTAGACCATTAGGGTATGTTCCCTTGTTTGCACCTTAAACACTATGTCTTGGCTTACCAGGTTATAATGAATAGATAAATATATTGAAAAGGTTGCTCTCAGTTTCTGCTAACTTCTAAGTTTCACCCGAGTGAGTGGGGTTTGGCATTTTTCCTTGCGGTTTTTTGTAACGTGAAACACAGCACATTATCATCGGTCTTCATGATATGACAAGACGAATCGATTTAGCCATTTCTGTGCGTTCATTGGTCCGTGGTTGAAATTTTGTGCAGATATTGCTTGCTTCAAAAGTACGGACGCTATCGTAAATGTGTGAAATAGGCCGACGTGTTAGCCAGAGGTTCGGATGAATACGAAGTTTTGTTCTGTATTTTTGTGTAACGATTTCTACCTTGTTTTTGATGGTGCGTATGTTTAGGTTTTTGTGAATGTTTTCATTCCGCATGTACCATGATTCGGCCGTTATAGCCTGGAATCTTTGTAATATATCAATATTTGTCACTCAAGCTGAACCCCATAACTGGATCCCATACATCCATAGCTCTATAGGGCAGGACTTTGTTGATCAGAACGAGCCCAGATATCTTGCTTGTAAGTCAATGCAGACGCAGACTGGCATACTTAAGTTTAAGCTGCGGTTTTTTTTAGCCGAGATATATCTCTCCTCTGTTAAATACTCTTCTGTTTTTACAGTGAATCGCATATTTGATAAGTAGTACTCAAGAAAATTATGGAATAAATTAGGTAGTATTTTTTTGATTTTATGAATTAGTCCATCATGCTGTACCTTGCCAAAAGCTTGAGCCACGCTTGTTCATAGAATGGAATTTTTACTTTCCACGCCCTAGTTGACTCAAGGTTGAATATTTTCGGAATCTATACATAAAAATCCACCGAACATGGTACGCTACATATATAAGGGGTTAAAACCCTTTCAAAAATGGCTGATGTAGTTCCAGAATTAGACATACTTTACCTAAACAGATCTTTTATTTTTAACACAGAGATATCAGCAGCGTATCAAACCTTTCATTTCACAGGAACATTTCTTATTTGTTTCAGATATAAAATAATAACAATAGTCTCAGCGGTAGTATTTATAAGTAGTTATAGCTATTGCGGAAATCAAAACATTTCCTCAACAGACTTCTTTCAAGTCACCCTTGATCGCATTGTATCCGAATATCGTGGTATATCCACAGCACAAAACAATTGTTAAACCATTAGGCTACGTGTACGTCGGTTGATCTATTGTATTTTTTCACTTTTCCCTTTCTTATGCATATTACCATCGAGTGCTCAGAATTTCTGACTGACTGATAAGAAGTCTCATGAGGAAGTGTGGTGCTTTCTGAAATAGTAAAAAAAAAATTTTCCGCTAAAACTATTGTTATATTTTTTCATTGAAACAAATAAGAAATACTAAATGCGTATAAAGTATTTGTTGTAATTTTTTTCTCTCTCCTAACAAAAAAATATGAGCCAATCCAGCTCAAGAAATCTAATAGTTTCTTTTTTTGTTTATAAATTTTTTCATAAAACTCTTGCAATAAGAGACATGACATTAGCAGTATATATTTCCGTTACTGGATTATTATTGCTCGAAAAGAAAATTAAAATTTACAATTAAATGTATTTGAGTTGTGCTTAGAGTTTATTCCATTCAAAACGAACTGCTAAATTATTATTTTTGAAATAAATCGAAACTCAAAAAATAATCATTATTTCTGATCACAAAAAAAAAACTCTAATTGGTGATTCATTTCAAGATTTCCTACTTTTTTAAAGAAAAAACGCAGAAAATTCAAATCTAATGGGGAATGTTTATTATCATTCCAAAGAAAATTCTTTGGTATTTATTTTTTGAAGGTTATGTCTTTTAAATATTGGCCGCGGCTACGTCTCAGATGGTTCATCCGTTCAATCCAATTTTCGATTACTCATTCGATCATTTCGACTGGTAACTGGCAAATGACTCGCGTGAGGTTTTGTTCCAAGGCCTGATTCGAAGCGGGATTGTCCGCATAGACTTTAGACTTCATAAATCCCCACTGGAAAAAGTCTGACGGTGTGATATTACACTATCTTGGTGGCCAATCGACCGGCCCGTGGAATTATCTGCTCACCAAAGTGTTCTCTCAATAAATCCATTGATTGATGCGATGTGTGGGAATTGGTGCCGTCTTGTTGAAACCAAATATCGCGGAGATCACGAGCTTCAATTACAGTCATCAAATAGTCGGTTATCATGGCGCGATAACGATCGCCATTGACGGTTACGTTCTCACCGGCATCATTTTTGAAGAAATATGGACGGATGATTCCACCGGCCCACAAACCACACCAAACCGTTGTTTTTTCTGGATGAAATGGCAGCTCTTGAATCTCTTCAGGTTGCTCTTCGTCCCAAGTAAGAAAATTTTGCTTTTCATACCCATTGAGCCAAAAATGGGAATGTCGAGTGACTTCAGTTCATGCACAAGCTGTATTTTGTACGCTTTCAATTTAATATTTTGACGTAAAATGCGTCAAGTCGTTCCATACGTCAGTCCGAGTTGCTGCGAACGGCGCCGAATCGCGTCTCCACGGTGTTCGTGTACACTCTTAGCTAAGGCCGCAGGCGTAAGTATTTCCATAATGAAGTGCCAAACAATACTGAACAAAATTTGTTCCTCTACTCCGATCACCCTTTATCAAATACAAAATAAATATTCTACGTTATGTTATATTATGCAACTATTTTTAACAGATATTATGAACTTAGCTTGTTCGTTTTCTACTATAAAAGTCTCTCAGATATAACAACAAAACTTTTTACTTTTTTAGGCAAATATCTCTGTATAAAAATATGTATGTAAAATTTTATTATTTTTAAGCGCATAAAGAAATAAAAATAATTTATTTTAATTCAAGAAAAATCAACAACAATTTCGACCCATTTTTTAAAGAGAAACCAAAAATTCAATTACAATTTAATCGCCTTATGCTCGTAGTATGCTTGAGTCGAAATTGAATTTTAAATATTTAAAAGTAAATAGTATTTACTTTCAACTAAAAATTTCCACAATGTTTGAAGCTAAATGTAAAACGGATATATAAAAAGTCAGTTAGTGAGTGTAAGAAGAAAATCGTTTAGTGCAATTTTCAGCAAAACCATTTGAGTTTGTACTTTGGTAATGTTGCTACCGTGGCGCACCGCTGCTGTTGTTTTTGTCTTTATTTCGCCAGCGAGTTCCAAAGGGACTTTAGACAATTGTCAGCGATGATTGTGAGCTTCAATTTATTTTTGGCATTTTTCTTATGCCATTTTTCTTTTTAAGTTTCTTTCAACATTCTTTTGTTGTCCACAGCCAGCAGGCACTGAGAAAAATACTGATAAGTATAAATAAAAGATGGGGAGGGATTCAGTAGTACTTGCAGTAGTAGTAGTGTGAAGTGCCAAACCTAAGAAGCAGTCAACAAAAAGTATTAATAATAAAAAGTAAGCGAAAAGCAAGCAAATCAAAAACACTGCATTAAGCACACAACAAAAGGTAAATTAAAAAAAAATTACAAAAAAAAAGGAAAGAAATGTTAAAAACATAAAAGAAAATTAAGAACAAAAAACAAAAATGAAATGGGAAATTCTTAAACAATAGCTATAACAGCTAAAAATTATTCCCAGGCTACGTCCAATGACCGACCACACGACCGGTGGCGCTGACCGCACTGTGAACTGTTGGTTTGTTTCCTTCTTTGTTTGTTTATTTTCTAAACTGTTGGCTTGACAATAGCTGCAGCAGCAGCAGCAGGCTTTGGGGGAAAATAAATTCGAATGTGTGTGTGCGTAGCATTGTAGCATTTGTATGTAATTTTGCTAAATTGAAGTTTACTTGGTGTTGACATTAAATGAATCGTTTATCGTAAAAATTGCGCGAATTCTTTGTTCCCCCAATCGCTAGGGTTGAAAATTAACAACTATGCACCTGGTAAAGTTTCCAACATTTTCCGTTTTTTGTTTTATTATCAAATAAATCTCGATTTTTTATTTCACTAAATAATATGGTGATTAAGATTGATTAAAATATCGAAAATAATGCAGGTATTGCAGTTTACG
Source organism: Neoceratitis asiatica (assembly GCA_030068015.2). Lineage (NCBI taxonomy): Eukaryota > Metazoa > Arthropoda > Insecta > Diptera > Tephritidae > Neoceratitis > Neoceratitis asiatica. The sequence goes on from CM061526.1 coordinate 27,983,895, forward strand.
GTTAAAATTAGTTTTAGAATTAAAAAAAAATTCTTTTTGTATGCATAAGTGTTGTTTTATTGTATGATTCCAAAGAGTTTACAATAATGCTACTAAAGCCACTAAATGTTTCAGTGGCTTTTAAGAATCTCAATACCAACATTCAACTTACTTATATACCAGGAGGTTCCAAAAAGGTAAAGGTAATTTTCCTACCAAAAAACCAATAAGATCAGCGTACGACAATGCACAGGACTTCACAGCCCTCACTTCGTTTATTATAAAGGGTGATCCAAGTAGTAGTACTTTCTTCAAAAGCTTTTTTTGACAGATCACGCGTGAGTCGTGTCAAGCTGTCATTTAATTTTTTTTTCAGTATTGTTTGGCACTTCATCCTGGAAAGACTTACGCCTGAACAAAATTCACAAATCACTCAACTTTATTACGAAAATTCATGTTCTATAAAGGATGTGTTTCGCGCACTTCACTCAACTTATGGTCAACTTAATTGGCCTATTCAGGGTACTATTGGCAACACCATCAGCCATCTTGAGACGCAGCAATCATTATTGGATAACATTCGACCGAAGAGACCACGTCCGGCACACAGTGAAGAAAATATAGCGGCCGTAGCTGAGAGTGTACACGAAGACCGTGGAGAGTCGATTCGGCGCCGTTCGCAGCAACTCGGACTGACGTATGGAACGACTTGGCGTAATTTACGTGGATATCTTAAATGGAAAGCGTACAAAATACAAGAACTGAAGCCGCTCGACCTTCCCAGCTGATATTGCTTCGCTCTATGTGGTCTTTAAAATTTCCATTAAGATCCGACGTTTTTGAGCCAGAGGCCCATTTATGCCTCAATGGGTATGTAAACAAGCAAAATTGCCGCATTTGGGGAAAAGAGCAACCTAAGGAGATTCAAAATCTGCCATTTCATCCAGAAAAAACAACGATTTGGTGTAGTTTGTGGGCCGGTAGAATCATTCACATTTCTTCAAAAATTATGCCGGTGAGAATGTAACCGTCAATGGCGACCATTATTGCGCCATTATAATTGACTATTTGATATCTGAAATTGAAGCTCGTGGTTTCCACGACATTTGGGTTCAGCAAGATGGCGCCACTTCCCATACATCAAATCAATCAATGGATTTATTGAGAGAACACTTCGCCATGCCTTCGCCTGACGACTGCGTTTCTGACATGAAATAAAAAATCGTCATAAAAATCCTTCCAAATCCATTCGAAGGTGGCTTGGGATGAATTGACGTGTTCTCAATTTTTTAAAAAAACATCAAAATGCAAAACCACAAATTTGAGGTTGAGCTCGGCCATATGTAATCTAATAAAGCTATAATTTAGAAATTCTAAAATATTTTTCCAAAAGAAAATTGTTTTTAAATCACTTTTTGTAATATTAGGTTTCCTCACACACAATTTCACCAATCAAATGTAAAAATTTTTGAGCAACTATTTCAATCAATCGAAAATCATACCAAAAGCAATTGTAAGGGTTCAAAGGCAAAAATTAAAATAAAAAATCCCCGAAAACAATTGATTAAATGGCAAATTCATTTGCTGAGAAGGCAATAAAGGGCAACGAAAAAAAAGGCAATACAAATAAACTATTTGAAGAAAAAGTTAAATTACACAAAAGTTAGGCACTCAATAGATGCATACATACCCGTAAATATGTACATGCATAAAACGTTTATATAAATGTTGCTCCTCAAAAGCATTTGGCGAATTCTGCGCTTGAAAAGTGTTGAAAACCTTAGAATGGCATTGTTTTACGCTATTTTTAGCAGCCTAGCATACAGAAAGAGTTATCCATTTAGTGCTTCGAAAGTGCAGCGCTGTATTTTGACATCTGTCAAACTTAACTGTCAAGCCGAACATGTTTATGAAAATGGATCGCTTAAAAACCGCACAAGGCGTTAAATGGTGATTCAAGCATGGCCACGTTTCGTACTTCAAGAAGAGATGATGGTGCACTTAATCGTTCAACTACCAACTAGTCAAGCAATTGGTAAAATTTTAAAGGAATTTGAAGAGACTGGACGGTTACAGTCATTATAAAGCCTGTGCATCATAGTTTTACTCATTCCACCTCAAATATCTGTGATGTAAGTGGAATTGTAGCCGAAGGCCCGAATGTGTCTATTTCTCGACGTTCTCAACACCTGGGAATTTCTTACGGCACATTGTTGCATATACGATAACGGCGAGACTGTCACTTCCAATTGGGAGCGTTATGATCGTATGTTAACAGACTTTTTTTTGGGATGCATTCGAAGATCACGACTTGGATAATATGTGGTTCCCACAATTTGGGGCCACCTGCTTTACAACACGAACGTATATGGCTTTATTACGGAAAATTTCCCGTCTTGGTGATTGTCAATTAGCCACCGATTTCGTGCGATTTGAGACCTTTGAGCAATTGAAAACCAACATTGAGCTACCGCCCAATGTGTTCCAAAAAATAGTCGAAAATTATCTAAACAGATTGAAGCTGACAAAAATTCACGAGGTGGTCATTTGGATAATTAAATGTTTCACATATAATGCCAAGGCTCTTTATAATAAAAAGAATTTTCTGAAAAAAAATTATTATAAATGCATTTTATTTACGTTTATCTTGGAAACTGCAAAATAGATAACCCTGTATATATATGTTCTGATGTGTATGTCTGAAAGTATATATATGAAACCGAAGAAGTATATATAGCACCACTAAAAAAAAGAGCGGCACAGCGCATTTCACAGCACCAGACAAGTAAACGTTAGTGAATTTTCAATTAATTGTCCGTTGGCTTCATTCACTCATTCAGTCTTCTTTGGTTCCTTTATTTGCCTTTGTTTTATTGCTGGTTTGTAACTAAACTATTTTTCAATTTAAAAAGTTCTCTTCGCGTATTCAAAGTTTACTTTTTAAAGTTTGCCCAGCAGACGAATACATTTCACTGCAAACAAATTGAAGAAAAAACACAATAAATGGTAGTATCAGTAAAGAGTAAATGAAATAATTTTTCAAAATTTGTACTTTATATTTTATTTTAATTTCATAACTATGCTATGTAAATAAAAATGTGCATTTATTAGTAATAAAAATATAGTTTTACTCTTTTTTTCATGTTAAAGATAATCTTTTGTTAATAATTTGGTATTAAGATATAAAAAAGAACTTAAAAAATAATATTAAATAGGATAGGAGGCTTAGGTGTTCTGAAAAATATTTTCACATAGACGCGATTGCTAGTTACCCAAAAGCTGCACTAGATGCTCCAAGCGAGTACAATTGTAAACTTTTCACAAACAATTTATATTTACTAAAACTTTCTCCACCAACCAAGTCTGTCACTACACGCACTGCGGAACATTCTTTTTCGATAATAAAACTTCTGATTACCTTATGTTATATCTGATATCTAAAAAAAAAAGAGTAAATGATTTAGCTCAAATGAGAATTTACCTCAGATTTGACAGCGACACTGGATATATGATAATATGGCCACAAAAACTCAAGACCCTTATTTTGGACTAGCCTTACTTACAGTGCATAATATGAGCTGCTTTCGATTTTCGACTGTAGTCAAAAAAGACTGACCATCGAAAGCACTTTCATTTGGCACATTAGTTCTACGAAGATTAGAGTTTTTGGTGATATAGATGGTTCAAGTGAACATATTTCCGATTGCCGATATTATTTGTTTACAAATAGAGTAAAATCAAGTGAAAGGAAAATAATAGATTCAACTGAAAAATGAAATCCAATATAAATTTCTAATAATTTATTGATGAATACTAAGTGCGAATAGAATGGTTGCCCACTTTTTTAAAGGAAAAAACACAGAAAATTCAATTTTAATGGGGAATTTTTATTATCATTCGAAAGACATTTTTGGCATTTATTTCTTGAAGATTATCTCTTTCAAATGTTGACTGCGGCTACGTCTCAGAAGGTCCATCCGTTGAGTCCAATTTTCGATAACTCCTTCCAACATTTCAACTGGTAACTGGCGAATGACACGCGTGATGTTTTGCTTCAAGTCTTCACCTGAAGAGGGATTGTCCGTATAGACTTTAGACTTTACATATACATATCCCTACAGGAAAAAGCCTAACGGTGTAATATCACATGATTTGGTGGCCTATCGACCGGGCCAAAACGTAAAAATATCTGCTCACCGAAGTGTTCTCTCAATAAATCCATTGATTGATGAGATGTGTGTGTTGTGTTGCCGTCTTGTTGAAATCAAATGTCGCGGAGATCACGAGCTTCAATTTCAGGCATTAAATAGTCGGTTATCATGGCGCGATAATGGTCGCCATTGACGGTTACGTTCTAACCGGCATCATTTTTGAAGAAATATGGACCGATGATTCCGCCGGTCCACAAACCACACCAAACCGTTGTTTTTTCTGGATTAAATGGCAGCTCTTGAATCTCTTTTGGTTTCTCTTTGTCCTAGATGCGGCAATTTTGATTGTTTACATACCCGTTGAGCCAGAAATGCACCGAATCGACTCTCTACGGTCTTTGTGTACACTCTCAGCTACGGCCGCTATATTTTCTTCACTGCGTGCTGGACGTGGTCTATTCGGTCGAATATTATCCAATAATGAATGCTGGATCTCAAGATGGGTAATTGTGTTGCGAATAGTACGCTGAATAGGCCGATTATGTTGACCATAAGTTGAGCGAAGCGTGCGAAACACATCCTTTACAAGACATGAATTTTCGCAATAAAGTTGAAAGGATTTGTAAAAGGTGTTCAGGCGTAAGTCTCTCCATGATGAAATGCCAAACGATACTATACAAAAACAACATGACAGCTTGATACGAATCACGCGTGATCTGTCAAAAAAAAGGCTATTGGAAAAAGTATATCTTCTGGGATCACCCTTTAGATATAACAACTATGATTATAATTTAATTATAACAACAACAATGATGTCAGCAGAATGTGTGAATCAAGTATCATCAAAATATTTTTAACCTTATTTGCGTTATCGTGTACACAGACGGACGAATGGACAGATGTATAGACTGACAGACAGGCATATGTGACTAAATCGATTCGTCTAGTCATTTTATGAAGTTTAGTATGTAAATGGTTATTTTATGGCATTACACACAATTTCTAAAAAAAACTTAATGTACGCTGTGTAAATAGTACAGCGAGGTGGAAAAAAAAGTAGTAGCAAATATATTTCTTAAGAAGGAAAACTAAGACTGAGTTGTATGGGTAATTTGATGAACGCACCCAAAGAAATTCTGGCTACGGGCCATATGTCAATCATGCGTCACATAAATATATACATCCATTGATTTTCCCGTCCGGCTTCTGCTCGGAAAAAACGTTCCATGATGTTCTGTCTCACATCAGCTCTGCACTAACCAACGATTCTGCTATCAGCCGAATAAATCATAAAGGAAATATAATTGACACTAACAGAATAGATATCAGGCATTCCTTAACTCAGCTTGAAAGCATTTTAATTGCATCCAATATCGGATGGGATAATCGCCTGGCTGTAAAAATAAATTCTTGTGTTCTTCCGCTTGAAAATTGCTACCACTGAGCACCCATTGTTGGAAAAAAATTAAGCGGCGCGCGACAAATCGAAGCTCTGCTGATTATCGCTGCACCAGCTAGAACGGGGTAATTTTTTCTTGTAAATTCTCGTGAGAAAACTTGCCCTCCTTGAGAAAGTTTTCTACTCGTTGCTTTCAAGCAACATGACCGGATGACCACTGGAAGGTATGAAGGAGATGAACTGTTTGTTTAGATGTCAGTTCAAAGATTAGTAGTAAAATTCTCCTAAGTCCAGTCCTGGATCCAAGCTCTCTGAATGTCTTTTAGATACCGTTCTCCAGCGTTCGCCATTAAATAACTATTCCTTGTTAGGTGACTGACTATACTACGGTTTCTTGGTGCCAGTTGAACTTAAAAAAAAAATTATACTTTTTGGGTTGGATTTTCGGTTTTCTGTGGTATTTTATTTCAATATCATAGTCAATGACATTATTCGACCAGATGGTAGAATATGAAAAAGAAATTTATATTTATATGTAGCCCATTGAGTAATGCTTACAAACTCAAAAGGATCAAAGAACGATTTGGAATTAAACCAAATAAATACGCATTTGTTCGGCAAGTATTTTTAGTATTCAAAGTAATATTTATGTGAAAAAATGTAGTAGATTAAACAAGTATTTTTATATTAATTTGACGACACGGGTATTGTGGCAGACATTGAGGTGTTGAGGCATTGGGCAAAGGCTTTTACGTCACTATGGACATGTAAATAATTGTCACAGACAAAAGTTCAAAACGAAAATACGTAGGTTCAAATGGAGTGTTCAACACTATTTACCTTTGTGTATTGTCTATATTTTTATCTTCGTTTTCTGCTACCATTGTTTAGAAATTACATTGCACATGGCTGTAATAAATTCATGGCACTTACCAATGTTAAAAACGCTTAAAACTACATATGAAACACATAAATATGATTTATATGCTGTAGCTAGTGGCACCAATAAAAAAGTGTCTAAGGCAACAAACGATATACAAAGGTAGCAAAGAAATTTGTATATATTTTTATTTCGTTTTTTTTTTTTGTTGCCCACAGCGTAGCAAAACAATAGAAACCTTGTCTACCCACTGTAACGGAAAAGAGTTTTAGCTTTGACCGCAACAATAGTTTATGTTGAAATAATAATAATAATAATAGTAAAAGCAATAAAGGACGATTTGTTATCTGACATGGTTGTGGTCGACTTTTAGGGGCTTTTCATATCCTGTCGCTGTCGCTGTCGGCTAGTGTTTTGAGAAGTTGACCGTCATGCGGTACGTAGTAATAGTGTTGATGAAATGAAAATGCTAAATATTGTTTGCTCACTGTCACTGTTTGCGCTTTGTCGCGTTGGCGCGTCTATGACCAAATATTCGCTAGACTTTTTTAAATAGAAAAAACAAAAATATTTTTTTCTATTTTTGTATTTACTTTTATTTCTATTTGACTTACTGTGTCGTGTGCTGTGCTGTGCTGCAGCGAGCGACCCACTCGGCGCTTTGCCACATTCAATTTACATGAGTCATATACATACATATCTGTGTGCGTGTTTGTAGAGGAGGTGGAGTGTTGTGCTAGGGTGTGTTGGGTGGGCGTAAAGTGCTTGCCTGCTCTTGGCATATTGTGCTTTTATAACATATGCATGTACTTATGTATGCCTGCATTTGCTGCACTCTAGTCTCCGGTCGCACATTTATTGTCTAAATTTTTTTGCATTTTTTTATTATTTTTTGTTAAATAATTTCGTTTTGTTTCATTTTTATGCGCATTTGTTCACACAAAATCGAGTATTACATGGTTTGTTTGTTGTGGTGTGCTTTTGGGCGCACAGAAAAATTTTCTTTGAGGCAAGTACTATTAGGCTCGGGTTATACGCTTTGGACGTAAAAAAGCAAAATTCGGATACAGGAAATTTGAAAATATTTTATTTTAATAGTACAGCATTTAAACAGAAATATTTGTGTACGAAATTTTTTTAAAGTTATTTTATATAAAAATTTTTTAGAATTTAAACAGAAAAAAAATTTGTACGAAAAAAAATTATGTTATTTTATTTGAAAAATTTTAGCATTTAAAAAGAAAACATTTCATATGAGAAAAAAAATTAAAAAGTTTTTTGTAAGAAAAATTTCAGCATTCGAACAGAAATAATTTTTTATAAAATTTTTGTAAAGTTATTTTAAATGAAAAGTTTTACAGAGAAATTATTTATATGATTTGTTTCTTAAATTAATTTTAATTTTTATTTTAGATTATCTATATAAATAATATTTACGAAAGAACCATTTTGAAAACCAAATAGTTTAGTTTATATTTTTTGAGCTAAATTTTATTTCTCCATAGAAATAACATAAAATTTAATATTGAAATTTATTAAAACATTCTGTTTAACTAGTTCTACCTTTTGCAAAGGTTTCTTGTATTTCGCCAGCTTGACTTTTAGTAATTAAAATTAGTTACAAAAGCGTTTTTATAATCAACTATTATTAAAATAAATTTTTATTTCTTTAGATAAATTTGATAAATTTCACTAAATTTTAGATAAATTTCATTTATCTAAATACACTTAATTGTTTTTTTTTTTAGAAAAGTTTTAATTATTTTCATAGATTTTATTATTTTTTCTAAAAAGAGGATTAAAATTTAATAAAGTAAAATTTTGCTACCGAAAATTTATTTCAGATAAATTTTTATCTTTATTAATATCCTCAACTCATATATTTTAATTAAAAATAATTTTATTTATATATTTCTAGATAAATTTTAGCATTCACTGGTACGAATTTTTTTAAAGTTATAATACTTTATGAGATAAGTTTTTATATTTTTTTTACATTTTATTTCTTCAGAAAAATTAATTTATTTTTGCCAATGCCATTAAAAAAATTTACTTAAATTTTAGCTTTTATCTTACAATTTTTATGGTTTATTTTATACGATACATTTTTGATTAAATGATTTAAATTTTTTTTAGATCTTTCTATTCTTTCCTCACTTCGAAAGAAAGTAGAATTTTTATAAATTTATATGAGTTTACCCTTTTTCCTGTTCCTAATACTTCGGGACTGACAAATTGCATCACTTAGTATATAAAATACAAATTGCAACAGTTTTGTAACGGTATTGCGCGCAAATGCTTACTAAAGTATTTATTTCTAGCAATGCAGAAAAGTCTAGCTTTTGATGTGGGAATTGTTGTTGTTTGGGTAAAATTATCTCTTTTATTTGTTAAAAGCAACCGTGTCCCGTAGGATATTTTTTTGCAATGCATTGGGACGGCATGTCATGTGACATGTGAATTTTAAAAATGTTAGCGTAAATAATTGCGCGATTTTTTATGGACGCACATTCTTTTAGAAGATTTTTTTTTATCGCTGAGCCGAGTTTTGTGTAAAAATTTTATTTTAACTTTTCTGAATGGAATTCCAGGTAAACATATAGACATGTGAGCACAGACATATTCCATAGAACTACAGAAATATGATTTTAAAATGCAAGAAATGAAGTAAAAAAAAAAAATTACAAAAATATAGAAAAAATAAATATATATGTATATAAAACTGATTCCGCATATCTATGCTGTCGGCTCACTATGCATTATTGCATAAAGATTTCACAATTCAACAGACGAATACGAAACATTTTAGCTGCGTAAAGTAAAAAATTGGATTAAGCAATGTTGGAAATTTCGTAATCGCCAAAAAGTATGCAAACCATTTTATGTATGCAAAAACTAGTGACCAGAGTAGTTAGAGGAAATGAAAAAAAAAAATAATTAAAAATAAATGTAAAAATATTATGCACTCCTATATGCGATTGCGAATAAGTTGATTGTGTAACTACATGCAAATTCTACAACGGATAAATCGTTTAATGGGCTTTACAAATAGCGGTGCACTAAAATATGCAAGAATTTTTTGAATTTTTTATTTTTATTTTTATTTTTTTTAACTAAAAACCCTCTTAATATGATTTTGATATGCTAGCAAATGCGTATAAACGTTTTATGGCAGCTCTGCTAGTACTTAGATGTAGGAAATAAATCGGTTTATGTAAAATTGTTGTAATAAATTTACTATTTATTAGCGCACAAATTAGCGCACTTTTAGGCGCTCAATTCCAAACGCGAATTACTTCCTGCAAAATCGCATATAAACTCAATTTGGGCAAGCTTCAAGTGCACCTGCCTAGATTTGCTTGTTATGAAATTATTTGCTTAAAGTACGCACACACACACACACACACACACATATATATATATATATATATTATATATATATATATATATAGATATATATGCACACTTTTAGGCGCACACTCCAGCTTAAGCAATTTCGACGAATAGAAAATTTGGTTCATTGTTGAAGCTACCGCATATTTTATGACTTTCAATAACTTTATTGACTTTTGCTACTCTCTCTTGCTGGCTAAGCCAACTTTAGGCGCCTAAAAGCTTTATCATCAAGCTCTACAAACACTCCAACGCTACACTTGACAATACACACACAAGCACAAAGCGTAAGCAAGCGGAAAGTCATAAAAAAGTTGCTGAGTAACCACAAGAATGCGTGAGCCTTCGACAAGGTGGTAATAATATATGAGCTGCTAATGCGCCTAAAAATATACAAACAAACGCACATCTAACACATCTACCACACAATTGGTAGGCAGGGTGTGCGTGTTTTTGTTCGTTTCGCAAATTACATTAAAATCCATAGTGGCAATGAAATTTCGCCTAAGCAATAAAGTGATTTTACGTTTATAGCTTTTTCTACCACACGCCTGTATGTATGTATGTAAGTGTGTTGGCTGTGTGGTATACATTAAGGCGCGCAAACACAAGCAATACGCACTGGTTTAAGAGAATAGTAAGCAAAATAATCACCTGTACATATAATTAGGCAAATATCATATACACTGACGTACATAAATGTGTATTCAACTATTCACACGAGTACATAAATTAATATTAATTAATCTTATACTCGAAAATGACTGTATCAAATTGGCATCTTCTTTGAGTTTTCCCAAAAGTTCAGAAAAGAAGTCGATAGTTGCCACCTATTTGTAAATTTTAATTATAAAATACCAAAATATTTCAATTTTTCCAAATGCTATAAAGCTGGAAACATTTAAGAAAACTGAAAGTAAAAATATTTTTAGGAGTCTTGACACCTTATTTTCTAATTCGAACAACGAAGAAATGCAAAATAACTTACCAAAAGTGTTCAATTCTTTAATATTAAGGCACTGAAAATTTCATTAGGGTAGGTTATACCTGCTTGCTTGTATGCCGCTCTTAGACCTGTTGGGTTTTCGTAGTACCAAATGGCGGCTTTGTTTAATACGAGGTAATGTAGTACGTCAAAGCTTTTAACGTAGTCTAAAAGGGCTTTCTTATCTAGTATAGAAACTTTCTCTAGTCTTCTGAATATCGTAGCCCACAGACACATAAGAAGAGTTCTAAATAAGGTCAGACACAAAGAGGGCAGGTGTTCCAACGTCAAACCCATGACTGCTTCTCTACTTTTCACACATTTGTCACTCCTACTCTAATAGATTTTTTTCGAAACCCCGTTAGTAAAAATTGGTTGGTTTTATTTCCTGAGCTGCCACTGTGCAAGTCCTTAAGACATTCAATCTCACCCTCTTCCGTCTCACACATCTCTGAGGAATTTCATTCACACTTTTTTCAACTACTTTAAATTTTTGGTTCGGTCACCGGACTCCTTTGGCAATCTCTTTAACTATTTGTACCCCACAATGCCCTTGTGGCTCGGAACCCTGCAGATATGTAGTACCTCTCTGCTTCTAAAAATATTTTCTGACGAAAATCATTGCCTTACTTGCTGTCTGGCTATAAATGTACATATTGATGCCTTTCTTTTGATGTTAACTAGTCCGAAAAAGCGTGAAAATTTAATTATTTTAATATAAAAAGTTTTCTTTAGGCATATTTAAAAGCCAAACCAAATGTTTACTTTAATAAACCAAAAAGTATCGTAGAAATCCTTTTCTGCATTCGCTTCGTCTCTGTCAGTTAGAATGAGAAAATGTCTCGTGGCTCGAATGGTTACAAAAAAACTCTGGAAAACTGAATTGAAAAGATGTATAACTCGAAAGAAATAATGGCTTTAGGAACAAATAACAAAAAAACGTTTGGGTTAGGCACTTCAGCACCAGCACTCTACCGAGGAAGATAGGTTGAATGTGCCGTGGTCCGATGAATCTATCTTCGCGGCAAGTTTAGTTGATGCCTTTTTATAATATCAATTTCCAAAAATTTGCCGAATCTTTCTAACCATCTTTTTCACCCTCCTTATGATCCCTAATTATCGAAAATCACTTAATTATTTTTAAAAATATTCTTCATTTTGGCAGGCGTTTGAACAAATTGTCGAAGCACTTTGGCACTCTGAGGTATTTGCAAAACATGCGTTCTCAGCGCATCAACCGCCTCTCCAGGTGTCGAAGCACGTTGACTCTTCAGTTTATTTTTTATTTACGGGAATAAAACGAATTCATGCGGTGCCAAGTCGGGACTACAAGGTATATGACACATCAAATCGATATTTGATGTGTTCAAAAATTAAGTTGTTTCAGTCGATGTGTGAGAGCTCGTATTGTCGTGGTGAAAAGTAATCCGTCTTCAGAGATTGATTTTCCTGATTTCTTGAAAGACACTCTGACAAACAAATGGTTGTATACCACTCAGAATTTACAGCTCTGCGTTGTTGTTGTTATTGTAACCGTGAAAAAGTCCCCCAAATTGGGCTTCGGGGAATATTGCGGGAGTGACATATGCGTAAATCCACGATTCATAACCTGTCACGATATGATATACGTTTTTCGAAATACCGCTTTCGCATTTTTTTTCCTTCGACCAACCAACACAAACCCTTTCTTGAGCAATTAACAAATTGTGTCGGATCCAACGTGAAACAATTTTTTTTTACCATCAGATGCGCATGCAATGTTGAATATATACTGGTCTCATTATACTCACGATAGGTCACATGACGCTCTTGCACTATCAGTTTGCGCACAGCATCAATAGTTTTCGTTACAAAAATTGTTTTTGGACGACCTTCACGAAATTTGTTTTCGAGTGATCTACGTTCTCGACTGAATTCACCATACATTCAATAGCATTCACCATACAATCGATAAACACTGGCCCTTGATGGAGCTTCATCGATAAACACTGGTCCTTTATGGAGCTTCATCGCCAAAAGCATCGAAAGTTGTAAAAACAAATAAACCAGCGAAAATGTTTGTGATTTAATTCCAGTTTTTGCCACGTTGAATATTTTAAGTAACTGTAAACAATACAAATAAAGCTCGTATGCCCAAACATTCTGAGTATATATAACATCAAAAATGTCAAACTTTACGATAAAGTTTTCAGTTGCGAGATTACAACACTAATGTTACCAAATCCTCAACCCTAAAGGGCAAACCCCGTAAATAATATTAATGTTATTTTTCTTAAAACTCGCATACTGTAATTATCTTTGATTTTAATAGTTTTTTAAAGGAAATTTTCAAAAATACGGCAACTTTTCTTAACTCATATTGCCAACGAAGATACAAAATTATTTTGCTTATAATTTTTCTAGCTTAAGTCAGATCAAAGACTTTAAAAGATAGTAACCATTGGAAGAAGCGGTGAAAACTTATTTTGTGTTTTGATTTTAAATAAATTTAGATAAGAGTTGCAAGAAAAATCTTTCCCAAAAACACTACAGTCTGTCATTCAATGTATTCTTAATTGATTTAGTACAGTACAAAATTTAAAATATTATTGCGAATCTTCCATGTAGTTTGTATTTAATATGAAGAGTAGTTTACTTTAAATAATTCTTTTCATTATTTTTATTAACAATAGTAAAAAAATTCACCAATGTTGTAATTAATTTAAGACAAAGAAGTTATTATTATTTATTAACGAACTTAAGTGCATATTTATACGCCTTGTCTGCCTAACAATGTATGTAGTGGCGTGAAACAAATCAATAAGTCTACCGCTAAACCCAATTTAGTATTCTCTCTCTTCAATTTTTTTCCCTTATCTACCACTTAAGAGTGTAAGATAGTGTTTACAAAGTTAATAAAAAATTGACTGGAGTAAACTTTTTGGCCTTAGATATGAGTTCTACCAATATCAAATGCACTCTCAACCATACTCTAATCACACCAAGCAAATTATACTTGTACATATATAGAACTTATCTACACATATATTTATATACAACATTACACTTATATGTGTGCGTAACAGCTATGTCAAATAGCTTGGCAGCAGTGCGTGACTTTTGCCAACGTCAAGTGTGAATTATAGACTCTTGTATTATACACACGCCACCAACTGACACTATATACTTTGCGCAAATAATATATGTCCACATTCATACATACACACACACACACACACCTGCATATAACTACGTGCCAACCAGCAATACAAATGTACATGTGCAAGTGTGCTGTGGCATAGATTGCGTCGAAAAGGCATACTAAATTGACGCTTTTGCTTTTCGTGAGTTTGACTCTTGACACTGCTGACATAGATACACACTTACACACACATACACATGCATGAGCAATTAATACGGTATGTGGTGTCATTTTAGGCGCTCAGCGTTACATACATGCGCGCTTAGAGCGCTTAATTACAAGTCAAAATATAAAGCAAGTAAACGCATTAAGCTAATTTGATTATGCCAACGCATTAAGAGCATAAAATTGCGTTGTTTAATTAAAATTTGACAAGTGTCGTAATGGTGGATATTAAATCAAAATTGTATATTGAAACTTACTCGTATTAGGCAAATTCTATGTACATATGTATGCTACCCCACATTGTCTGACAGCTGTGCTAAACGAAAAAATAGATGGTGGCATTTCGTCTAATTCACTTAAGATGAGCTTAATGTGAGCTTAATGGAGTGATATACTCATATTACTCTCCGGCAGGGTAATACAATCGAAATAAAAAGGCTAAATCAGATAACTAAAATAATTAAATTATTTAAAAAAAAGGAAAAACAAAAAAAAAATGAAGAAATATCAATATAAAATAAATATGAAAATATCTTTAGAGTTTTTTGATTTTCCTCTGATATGGACTTTTATTAAATGCATTTACACAGCTCTCATAATCACCTTCCATTAATTGGGTTTTAAGTAGTATAAAGGTTGTTTTTTTTTCGCAAATTTTGCCATTTCCTAATAATTTGTTTCTGAAAATCTGAAATATAATTATATTAACAATTAAATTGTATTTCAAATTAGTTTTATATTATCAAAGAGTTTTTTATTTGAATAAAAAAATCTCAAGATGAGCGAAATACATTTAAAAAATATAATTCAATTGTTAAGCTTAAACCTGTTACTCTCTGGAAACTTAAATACTATGTTTCTTCGGCATTTTCATTATTTCGTAACCTAATTCATCTTAATTAATGTCATATACTAAAATTATAATATAAATAAATAAAAATAAATAAAGAATAATATAAAAATATAAACGTAAAAGTCTCGAAGTAAGCCGAACGCCATTACTCTAATCTATTCTAAATTACGTTTAAGCACAGCGCGAAGCAATTATGAATTGTCAATGATTTTGATAATCTATAAATAACCGTAGTATACTAATATATCGCTACGAATTCAACATATCAACTAAAAACCAATAGTAGTATTCAAATAACATGTATTTTCTCGTTCCCTTGGTGACCACCTCTACAGAGAGAAAATATTCTGTATCTTAATCTATGCAAAAAACCATCTACAACCTTAGTTTTAAAAAAATAGTTGTCCTACAATAAAAACGCCGCCCAATCAAACCATAAAAAATATTTTTAAATGATTCACTTTTTGTTCGACTTCCTGAAAGGAAAGGTATTTCAATTAAATGGAACAGTAATTAAGAACTTTTTTTAATTCGTGACTCCCTAGTCCACTTTTCGTAGGAAAAAGTTTTGTTCGTAGCTACAATTTCAAGTAGATTGAACCATAAATACAATTTAGGAACATCTCTGGTCTACTTCCCAGACATTTTTGAATCCACTTTAACATACACTTTAACATACACAATAGTCCAAATGGACAATTATAATCACAAGCCCAGAAGATATATAAACACAATCAACTTTTGACCAGGTTGAAATATTTTTGATTTGTGTGCTCATAAATATTCCTTTCAAATATACATTACTTTACTCAAATACACTTTTAACCTTCATCTCTTTCTTACGGTTGTATTATGTTTCCATGCGGGTATACTTCGTTTTCGACGCATATGATAATTTTTCATTGTTTCCAGTAACAAAATGGTATCCAAGCCTTGAATTTTATTTGCTTAAAGGATAAACTTCATTTTGATGTATACTCAATCATAATCCATACATTTATCGCATACGTTTCGGTTATGTATACTATTACATGGACCTTTTGTAAACAACCACAGATAGCACATGCATTTGGTTAATTAAGTTTTATCAACCGTTACGACACTGTCAATATATTGTAATGCTTTTCGTGGCTGCCCTCTAT
Source organism: Neoceratitis asiatica (assembly GCA_030068015.2). NCBI lineage: Eukaryota > Metazoa > Arthropoda > Insecta > Diptera > Tephritidae > Neoceratitis > Neoceratitis asiatica. Next base: position 28,000,023 of record CM061526.1, read on the forward strand.
GATTTCCCAAATCCTTCGAGTCCGATCGCTAGATTGCTAAATAATAGTCCAAGATTTGCTCGTTTGGCCTCTTAACCGTCAGGAATTTACTCAACGTTTTTTTAGTTTTCAATAATTACAATTTTTTACTACAGCCAATGGCATATTTTACAATTCTTTATCAACAATTATTTTCTGCTTCACATAGCTTATCCGTTTGTAAAACAAACAGCCCTCAGCAATGTAAACTCCACTGCGTTTTCTATTCGTATCCTCTTGTGATAACGACTGCCGATCTTTTTATACCTAAAGATGATCCAAACATTCTGTTCACGCGTTTAAGGATAGGCTGATTATTCGTTTGCCTGCGGTAGCTGCAGCCGCTCCGTTTATCCTTAACGACGTTGAATTTCGTTTACATTGTCTACCTTTTGTTTGTCCTTGGTAAGGGTAATTTGCATCATACTGCCACTTCTTTTGCCTCTCCTTTTTATTTGGAAGTTTCGTCACACTGCTACTCCTTTTGTCTTTTCTTCATACTTGGGATTTCCATTACAATATTTATACAAAAATCCGATTTGACGAATAAAGTAAGTGAAACCCAATTAATTTATGAACAAACCTTTCGGTGTACTAACTTAAAATTTTTGCCAGCTCCTGTTTGATCACAAGTTCGGCTACACTAGATTAGTGCAGTGCGCTTAAATAAAAAAATTGTTCATTTATTTTTTTCCGTCAATATATTAAAAGGTGCATTAGATTTAAATGCTAAGAGTGATTAAACTAATGAACTTTTTTGTATTCTAGAAGACTTTTTTTCTTTTAGTTCCATTCATCTTCATGTGATTAGCTAATTACCTGCTGATTCCATGTATAGGATTAAAATGTTATGTCTTTTAAGTCCGCTAACTAAGTCTGAGTTTTGATTTTGCAAAATGAATTTATGTTTCTAATTTTTTCACGATGTGGATTTAAAATAAGAAAGAGTAAAGCATCTATAATGTGTCGCTAACTCAAGCGTTTCCAAATCGAGTGAAGTTAGGCTGAGCAACATCCGAAGTTTAAAGGAATTTTATTTTTACGACAGGTGGTAATTCTTGTTTTTTTTAAATATGCAAAATTTTCTTTGAGATATGCAGATTGAGATAAAAGGGTAAGTTAAGGACTTGCCCGCCGGCGGGCGCAACAAAGCCAATGAATAGCTTCATTGGGATCATTTACTTATCCCATCTATGCGCACCCATCTCCTGAATGTTGGAGATCGGATTAAATGATTAAAAAAAAATTTTTTTATTTTAATTTTTAAATTTTTTTTTAAATATTAATTGAAATTTCAATAATATTAACGAAAAAGCGTGAAACTTTCAACGAAAAAATATAGCTCTTAAAAATTTAGTAGGAAAATTAATCATGAAATGCAATTTTTATTTAAAAAATTTCATATATGAAAAAACTAAACATAAGAAATACTTTTAATGCCAAATAAAAAATATAATGATTAAAAGTGATCACTTAAATATTTAAAAAAAAAAAATATTTAACTTGATAACTAATTGATTTTTCTTTACACCTTCCAAAAGTAAAAAAAAAAGAGTTTTCCATCCGCAAAACACCACGATGTTCGTACTATCTGTTAGATGGAATATAATAGTACATGCCCACCAACGGGCACATTCATAGAGAGTGACCAGATGATCTAAGACGTAACCAAAATTAGTTTTAAACTATTGGAATAAAAATAAAAATAAAAAATATAAAAAAGTATGATAAAAAATAATAATAATTATAAAAGTTATTATAATAATGAAATAATAATAATAAGAAGAAGAACCAGAACAAGAAAATATGACAATAACATCATCACTTAACAAAAACAATCAACGAAATAATATATCAACCAAAAAAAAAAAACTCCGAAAATTTCTTACAATAACATATGCACAAAATATATAAATATATAAAACCATAAAACGACCAAAAAATAGATCCGTCCGACTATAGACCCCATAACTGTCTTCCTACCCTATATAAAATAATAACATCAGTAATATGCCAAAGAAATAGAAAAATATCTAACGAAACAAAAAATACTAACAAATGCACAAAAAGGATGCAAGCAACATAGTAAATGTATGTAAAGAACAACTAGTAATATACATAGAAATTATGAAGCAAGCTACAACACAAGAAAGAAATCTACAGATTCGTACATGTTTTAACATATAGACTACCAAAAGGTATTTGATTCAATTCCCCGCAGCAGGCTCATTAAAGTACTTAACATATACAAAATACACCCGAAACACACGATATTTTTTTAACACACACCATGAAAAACTGAAAAACAAAAATAAACCTATTCACATCAACAATCTCGATAACTACAGAAGAAATACCAATAAAACGAAGTACAACTAAATTCGGAAAACCTCTGCAACGCTGTAAACACCTACGCCAATACTGTACTAACGTATTACTTTGGAATTTTTAAATGGTCAATAATTGACCTTAATTAATAACAAATAATGATTATAGCAATAACAATAGGAGAACGAGGATTCACTGACATACACAATTTACATACCAAACAAATATTCAGTCTTAGACATTTATGCCACTCAAACATCTCACACATACACAAAGCAATAACGCAAGCCGACAAAAACAACACTCCACTCAATCTTCACACCATATTACAATATACCCCACATAATGTCCGAGAAAACGAAACCTACAGTCTTTATTGGGATATAGCAATACACACAGTTAAGCCAATAGTACACAAAAACCAGAACTAACACTAATAAACAAAATCGAAAAAGTACATATTTTCTGGAAGTAAGTTCACCAAGTGACACAAATATTCACACACAAAATATATACAGAAAAGATTTATAAATAAATTGAGATCTCACGTGAGAAACTCGACAAATATGGAAACAGAAAACCGTCAAAATTATTCCATTTGTTATTTCTGCAGCAGGAATACTGCTCAAAACCTTTGTATCAAACATGAAAAAACTAAAAATTTAACCAAAAATAATCATTACAACTAAATTTTTAAAAACATTTAATATAGTGTGAAATACTTTAAAAGTAGTAAATTAAAAATTGCCGATATGACTTGCAGTCACATATCCGCGTGAGTTAGACCTGGGACTGACCTATTCGAAAAAATCGTATTTATGATTCGATTTGCTTGAAATTTGGTACATTGTACTCTTTGCTTAGATTAGCAGGAACACAACTTTTTATCTCCGGTAAGTAGGTCATGGACCGACCTATTCGAAATGTTATTTATGGTTCGATTTACGTGAATGATGATTTCCAGGCTTTGAACCGATTTAATTAAGAAAAAGAAATTATTTGGTTAAAATTTTAGAGGATATGTTTAAGTCGACCATGGAACTGAAATAAGTTGAATTTACTTCAAATATTTCTTTACAGGAAAGGGATCAACGTCACACAGGCAAATTGCTTAATTAGAACTTTAATGACCCTTTTGCAACACCAATTAGAATAAAAATTGAAGAAAATACTGAAAGGCACAACAACTTGTGGCCAGGTCAGCTATACTTATGTATTTATCACACTCTCTCTTTATTTAAATACCACGCGGTGAAAACTTCAACCAGTTGATGTGGTTGCTCTGGTTCAATACTGGTATTTTAAGGACGAATACCTACCAGTTTGCTATTTGTTGGCAAATATGTAGCATTTCATCAGTAACGTGAATAATAATACTTTCGGCCATCAGACTACTAGTATGTTGGGCTAATTTTGATTACGGAAATTTTTAATTTTTTGATACGCTTTGCTGTGCTAGGCAGTTTCATTCACAGTCAGATCGTCACGATAGCCGAGTGGTATGTGGACAGTGGAAGTTTCGCAGGAAATCGCCGTGTCAAAACTATCAGTCGATAATATGGGAAAATTATGGAGGCTTAAATAGATAGGGCTAATATGCAAACTAGTAGCATTCTAGTTAACAACTAGTATCTTTTCCTACAGGTTATGGAACACAGCCCGCCATTGATGTTATCAGCTCGACATGCAATTACACTATTTGTACATTTGTATTAACATAAATTTATCATTTTTATTGATCTATGTTTACAGTTGTTTGCCCATCGACCGAAATGTCAATTTATTTGTGCTTACTTTGTGGTGAAATAAAATTTTTAGTCATTAAACTTGCAAATATGACGGACTGCATTGAATTTATGAAACCAAAATCATTATTATTTTGTTTAAAAAAAATACAAAAATATTTCAATGTATTTTGGGAATAAAATATACACGAAAAAGCTACTAGTTTGAGAGATTTTTTTAATTATGATTCTAAAATTCTTCATAATATATATTTAAATTATCCATTTTTGATTTCAAAATGAGTATTGACGATAATATCTCTGATATTATGCTGGCTAAAAAATTTATCAAAAATTGTATTACGCATATTTTATACTAATTATATATATAAACTGGAAATATTTTTTTTTAAATAAAAATTCACGAGTAACTAATAATCAAATGAAGAGCGCATATAATTTTAATTTTTTTTATAAATATTTTTTTTCTATATTCTGCTTATTGGGTTATGATTAATTTTCGTTTTTTATCTGCTCCATATATCCTTTTTTAAGCGCTTTTTATTTTAGTTACAGTGAAATTTTTCTATATATATAATTACGCTCATGAAAAATATGCAAATCATTTGTACAAATATATATAGAATATTTCTTTTTTTTAATATTTTCACATTATGGTGGCAATGTTCATGCGTCAACGCCATTCAAATACTAATGGATTTACCTGCATATAGATATTTATTAATATTTGTTTACACATTTTTTTTAAATATTTTTTGTTGTTGATATTTTCATAAATTCTCAAAATTGTTGGAATTTATTTATGTGTTTATTTTGTAAAGGCGCGTCGTTATATTCATACATAAAATATATAAAACTCAGTTATTATGGTAATTTCGTGCTCAGCACGACTCATGCGTTAATTAAATTAGAAATTTGTAATTCATAGTGTGACATAATAAAAGAAATGAATTTATTATTTCATTCATGACAGTATCTTTATTTATATATATAAATTTTTTTTTTTGGTTTGAAATTTTTCGTTTATTTATATCTGTATATATTTTTAATTTTTACATACTATGTTCTATTTTTTTTTTTACTCCAAATGATATAAATAAATATTTTTGTTTATACTTTTTTCAAATATGCAATCCATTGTGATATCAAAATTGTGTTAGACATATTCCCATATAGTGGTTAACCAATTTTCATATGTTCGCTTGTCACTGAGCAAACCAGAAAAAAGTAAAATAAGTATTTATAAGTGTAAAATAATTAAAGATAAAACTATTTTCGTATTAAAAAAATAGAAAATTGTATTTTAATTTTTAAAACACTAAAACTTGCTGAAAAATATAAAGAAACTGTTTGATTTCAGTAAAATTTACATCCACTTTTCATCTTTGTGGTTCATTATTTGGGTTTCCATTACAATATTTATACAAAAAGCCGATTTGACGAATAAAGTAAGTGAAACCAAATTAATTTATGAACAAACATTTCGGTGTACTAACTTAAAATTTTTGCCAGCTCCTGTTTAATCACAAGTTCGGCTACACTAGATTTTTGCAGTGTGCTTAAATAAAAAAATTGTTCATTTATTTTTTCCGTCAATATATTAAAACGTGCATTATATTTAAATGCTAAGAGTGATTAAACTAATGAACTTTTTTGTATTCGAGAAGACTTGTTTCTTTTAGTTCCATTCATCTTCATGCGATTAGCTAATTACCTGCTGATTCTATGTATAGGATTAAAATGTTATGTCTTTTAAGTCCGCTAACTAAGTCTGAGTTTTGATTTTGCAAAATGAATTTATGTTTCTAATTTTTTCACGATGTGGATTTAAAATAAGAAAGATTAAAGCATCTATAATGTGTCGTTAACTCAAGCGTTTCCAAATCGAGTGAAGTTAGGCTGAGCAACGTCCGAAGTTTAAACGAATTTGATTTTTACGACAGGTGGTAATTCTTGTTTTTTTTTTAAATATGCAAATTTCTCTTTGAGATATGCAGATTGAGATAAAAGTGTAAGTTAAGGACTTGACCGCTGGCGGGTGCAACAAAGCCAATGAACAGCTTCATTGGGATCATTTGCTTATCCCATCTATGCGCACTCATCTCCTGAATAGTGAAGCTCGGATTAAATGATGAAAAAAAATTTAATATTTTTTAATATTAATTGCAACTTCAATAATATTAACGAAAAAACGTGAAACTTTAAACGACAAAATATAGCTCTTAAAAATTTCGTTTCCCATAGGAAAATTAATCATAAAGAAACTGTTTGATTTCAGTAAAATTTACATCCACTTCTCATCTTATTGAATTCATAAATTTGTAAAAATTATTCAATTTAAAAAAGCACAAGCTATAAATATTTTAGATCAAAAAATTCCATTATTAAAAGTAATTAATTTTTATATTATTATTATCGAAAAAATTTACAACTTATAACAGTTGACCACCAAACCCATAATTTTTTTTTACGTCGATTGGGTGCTTGAATAACAAGAAATGGACCGCCATTTTTCCATTTAGAGCCTCGGAAATTTTCAAATAATGACAGAGAGGCCATTGCACCCAAAACAAAACTTACTTTCTGGTGTGCTCTTTAGTCCGGAGGTATAAATGGGCCTTACTTCTTTAAAAACGATAACGGCGAGACTGTCACTGTCAATTCGGAGCGTTATGATCGTATGTTAAGTGAGCTTTTTGGCTTTTTCGAATAACACGACTTACACAACATGTCACACAACACTAGCAAACATGGTTTTATTGCGAGAGAAATTTACCGGCCGTCTAATCTTTCGTCTTGGCGATGTCAATTGGTCACCGAGATCGTGCGATTGGACACCGTCGGATTTTTTATGGTGCAGCTACGCGAAATACCATGTATATGCAGAATGACTTTGATATACTGCCAAATATGTGCCAAAAAGTGGTCGAAAATTACCTCAAACGGATTGATGTTTGCTAAAATGCACGAGACGGTCATTTGAATGATGTAGTGTTGCGCATATAATGTTAAAGTTCAAACTTTATAATAAAAAAAATTGAGCGGAAAAAATTAGTTTGAACGCATGATGATGGAAACCGAAAAATTAATAACCTTATATATATATATATATATATATACTTTTTTTCGCGCTTTGTAACCGCTGAAGCGATTTTCGGCCGAGCTCCTCCTCCAATTTATGGTTTTGCGTCTTGATATTTTTACCAACAAATGGAGGGACTTGCAGTTTATTCCTCCTCCTCCGCCTCCGAACGGATGATGGATTTTTATGAGGAGCTTTATTTCATGCCAGAAATACACTCGGAGGGTTTGACATTCCATGCCAAGGGGCGACCGCAATTAGAAAAATTAATTTTCAATAATTTTGGATGTTGCTTGAACCTGGACTTGAACCTAGGCCTTTCGAATTGTAATACGCAATGTTAACCACTCGGTTACTACGGCCGTCAATGGATAACCTTATATATATATAATTGGCGTTTTGAACACCTGGAGCGTTTTTGGGCCGAAATTTCTAAGCCATCTCCGAAAGGCTGGTGGTTCTTCGTGAGGAGCCTTTCGGTTTAATGTCAGATATATACTTGGATTGTTTAACATTACCGCTTTTGAAAAATTATTATTTTTAATAAAATAAATTTCTATAAGTATAACTGTTGGTCTGGCTATTATGAAAGTTAGTATAAATTGATCAAAAAGTATTAAAATTTCCCGAATATGCTACGCAAAAGATGAAAATAAAAAATTGGAAATTATATACCTTGGAATTCACTTAGACAGGCGCTTAACCTGGAGACGACATATCTCTGCTAAAAAAAAAAAACTGCAACTTAAACTTTAATATGCCAGTCTGCATCAGCATTGGCTTATAAACAAATAATCTGGGCTTAGCCTGTATAACGAAGTCCTGCTCTATTGAGCTATTGATACATATAATTCAGTTATGGTGCTCAGCTTGCATGACAAATATTGATATTTTGCAAAGATTCCGGTTTAAAACTCTAAGAACTATAACGGACGCACAATGGCACATGCGTAATGAAAACATTCACCTAAAGAAAACACTGACCTTAACATATGCACGATCAAAGGCGGGGGAGAAATCGTTACACAAAAATACAGGTTCAGTAAAGAAATAAAATATTAGTAAATAAGCAATGCATAAAAACTATCAACACCGTTGAATTGTAAAAATTATCCACAGGTTCCATATCCTGACATAAATCTTCAACAATTTATTGGAAGCTTCAGTTTTTCCAACCTAAATAAGTAACAAATATTCAATTTAAAAAAATTTTAATTATTTTTTTATCTGGTTTTGAAACCTAGGATTTTCCGCTCCACTTTATCTTTGTTTATTAATTTTGTGTTGAAAACATTAAACATTTACAGGCGAATCCGTTAGGTTTGGATCCTGTTAATCTATCAAAGTAATTCATTAGCATGAACGCTCTCTCTTTGTGCTGGTATTTATTTCTTGAAAAATAGTTTTACGACAAAATCATTTTGAATGAGAGTAAAGAGTTTTTTACCACAAAATAATTTTGAATGAGCGTAAATTGAAATTGAATGAAATAGCAGGTACTCTAAAGATATCAACTGAAAATGTACAATATATCATTCACGAATATCTGGTTATGATAAATCGCTGTGCCAAGTGGGTGCCGCGTCGCGCTGGATCACATTTGGCCAAAAACAACGACGATTTGATGATTCGGAGTAGTGTTTGGAGATGTTCAAGTGTAATAAACCCGTGTGTTTGCGTCGATATGTGACAATGGAGGAAACATGGCTTCATAATTTCACTCCAAAGTCTAATCGATAGTCAGCCGAGTGGACTGCACACGATTAACCCGCTCCAAAGCATGGACAAACGCAACTGTCGGCTGGCAAGGTTATGGTGTCTGTATTTTGGGATGAAAATGGAATGATGGAACGAAATCGGTGAAAAACGGTTGCATTTGAAGAAAAATAAAGTGCTCTTTCAACAAGACAATGCAACGTGTCACAAGTCAGTGAAATCGATAGCAAACATCCATGAATTTGGCTTCGAAATGCTTCCGCATCCATAGTATTCGACAGATATGGCCGCCTGCGTCTATTTTCTGTTCCCAGATCTCAAAAGAGAGCTGGCTGGGAAGAAATTTTCGTCGAATGAAGAGGTGATCGCCGAAACTGAGGCCTATTTTGAAGCAAAAGGCGAATCGTATTACAAAAATGATATCGAAAATTTGGATGGTCGCTAAAATCAGTGTATAACCCTTGAAGGGAACTATGTTTAATAAAAAAAGGAAAGATTTTTGCAAAAAAAAAAAAAAAATATTTTACTATGGTTAGTCGGGAACTTTTCAATTGTCCTGTTATTGACATTTTCGGCTTTAAATTAAAGTGATTTGTAACTTAATTGTAGAGAATAATCTGATAAATTTGTTTAAATCTATAGCCACTTTGAGCTTTTTGTGATCTATACGTAACTGAAAGTAATTCAGCAATATTTTACTCTTCAGTTGTGCTAAATCAGACAACAAACTTTCACCTTTTCGGCAGCAAATAATTTTATGAGCACTTTTACTAAAATTCCCCATTATGCCTCGCTACATTTTTCACAACTGTAAAATTCTGCTCAAAAAAATTCCAAAAAAGAAAAGGAACAAATATAGTCATTGCTACGCATAAACAATAATACCAACAACAACAACAACAATAATAATAGTCATAATAATAACATTAACAACAGCAGCAGATTGCTGTTAAAATGTTGACAACAAAATGACAATGATATTAACAAGTAGACACAGACATAAAGTACATACACATATACAAGTACGAGCGAGTACACACCCAAAACTGACAATCAGACTTGTTAGTTATGCACGCCCTTTTGGTTGTACATACACATAAATGCATATAATAAAATAATTGTAGGCAATTGCAGACACTTTCATTTAAATGCTTTCACCCTGATTATAAGCACATATACATCTTCACTTACATATATCTATATATAAATATACTTATACGCATATAAACAGCAGCTGTAGCAGCTGTAGCAACAGAGGCAGCAATAAATGCAGTTACAACAGCTGTTACTTTAATGTTATTGCCTCAGTGGCGTTAATATATAGTTTTGGTTGCTTTTTGCTATTATATTCAACTGATGTTGTTGCAAGTGACATGGGAAATAGTGGGATTTTAATTGTTGCAACAATTTAAAAGTCAACCGCAACATTTTATCACCGCAACAATGCTATGGCCACGGTAGCGGCGACAAAAATATATAAAAAAAATTCTTTTTAATACAAAATAAGCGAAACGATGCCACCTCAAATTATTTATGTGTGACCAACAACCGAACAAGGCGGCAGGCGGTAGGCGGCTGGCTGCAGCAACAACAAAACAACTGGCAGTTGCACTTGTTGTGCCGCTGACCGCGGAAAAATGTGTGGAAAATTGCTATTTATTATTACAATGTGGCTGTAGATAATTTTTAATGAAAGATAGGGATTTTTAAAGCAAGAAGAGACAGTTTTATGATACATAAATGGTACAACAAAAAAGCACTAACAACTGCTTAATTATGACACAATAAAGGGCTGATTAAAAACGTGGTAAGCTCGCTGGGTTGTGAATTTCACAAGAATATTTATGGAAAAAATACAAATATAAAAAGCCAATCAACAATAATTTCACTCTTATTCGCACACTATTCACATGAAAAATATGCACAATAAGTGCCTATAAATATGCTTTAATTTATGTTTGTACTGTAAACAAGGACATTGAGGGTGGCATTAGAGGTGAAATAATAAAAAAAAATTCCTATGAAGACTGTGAATAAATGGAAAATTTCGCTATACTTATGTATGTAAAGATGTTACCTTTATAAAATCTTTAAATATATTACAGAGATTTTAAAAAATTAAGAAAATATTTAGTGATTTTTTTTAAATTCCTTACGAAGAATTTTTTTTTATTTTATTACAAGCGGTTATCGTATTCACGGTTTCCAAGGTAAACATAATGAAGGGTGATCCAAATAGAGGTTTTTTTTGACAGATCACGCGTGAGTCGTGTCATGTTATTTTTTTTCCGTGACATTTCATCATGGAACGACTTATGCCTGAACAACATTTACAAATCATTCAACTTTATTACGAAAATTTGCGTTCTGTAAATATTGTGTTTTCGACTTATAGTCGACATAATCGGCCTACTAAGCGTACTATTCAAAATACCATCACCCATCGTGAGACTCAGCATTCTTTATTAGATAATATTCGACCGAATAGACCACGTCAATCACGCAGTGAAGAAAATATAGCGGCCGTAGATGAGAGTGTAAACGAAGACATTGGAAAGTCGATATGGCGCCATTCGCAGCAACTTGGACTAACGAGTGGAGCGACTTGGCGCATTTTACATCGAGATCTTGAAATGAAAGCGTACAAAATACAGCTTGTGCAAGAACTGAAGCCGCTCGAGCTTCCCAAGTGATATCGCTTCGTTCTATGGGCTCTTGAAAGGTTCCAAGAAGATCCGACGTTTTCGAGCCAAATTTTGTTCAGCGATGAGTCCCATTTCTAGCTCAATGTTTATGTAAACAAGCAAAACTACCATATTTGGAACGAAGAGCTACCTGAGAGGATTCAAGAACTGTCATTTGATCCAGAAATCGTAACGGGTTTGTGTGGTTTGTGGACTAGTGAAATCATCGGTTCGTGTTTCTTCCAAAATGATGCCAGTGAGAACGTAACCGTCAATGGCGACCGTTATCGCGCCATGATAAGCGACTATTTGATGCCTGAAATTGAAGATCGTGATCTCCGCGATATTTGGTTTAAACAAGACGGCGTCACTTTCCACACATCGCATCAGTCAATGGATTTATTGAGAGAACACTTTGGTGAGCAGATAATTTCACGTTTTGGGCCGGTCGATTGGCCACCAATATCGTGTTATATCATACCGTTAGACTTTTTCCTGTGGGTATATGTAAAGTCAAAAGTCTATGTGGACAATCCTGCTTCGCGCGTGTCATTCGTCAATTATCAGTCGAAATGCTCGATCGAGTCATCGAAAATTGGACTTAACGGATGAACCATCCGAGACGTAGCCGCGGTCAACATTTGAGGGAAATAATCTTCAAAAAATAATTAAGAATATTCTTTCGAATGATAATTTTTTGTGTTTTTCACTTTTTAAAAGTATAGAACCTCGAAATGGATCACCCGTTATAAAACATTTAAAATAATATTTTTATATTAAATTTTTTATTATAAAATTTCAACCTTGGCAGTATACCGTATGTGAAACACTACATCATTCAAATGATTGCTTCGAGAAGTTTTGCAAACTTCGATCGGATTGAGGTAATTTTTTACCACTTTTTGGCGCATATTGGTCGGTATCTCAGCCATAATTTGGCAAACAGTTGTTTTCAAGTGCTCAAGAGTTAAAGGTTTATTTGCATAAAAACGGTATTACTTCTAGCTTTTTATTGTCCTAGTCGTCTTCGTCAATTGCAGGCCCAGAAAAGGTCGGTTATCATATGACCATAACGCTCCGAATCGACTGTGATAGTCTCACCGTTATCTTTTCCAAAGAAGTAAGGTCCAATCACACCTCCGTACCAAAAAAATGCGCTAGAGAGTAAGTTCCTTTTGGGTGCGATGACCTCTCTTAAATTATGTGAAGTTTCTCGGTACCCCAAATGCGACAATTTTGCTTATTTACTTATCCATCGAGTGAGAAATGTGCATCGGCGCTGAAGAAAGTTTATTAGAAAAATCGGTGTCCACATTTGTTGTATGAGCTGGACTTTGTATGGCTGTAAGTGTAAGTCCAATATCAAAATACGTCACACTGTGCCGTTAGAAAGTCCCAGCTCTTAAGAACGTTTAACTTATCGGCTCACAACAGTGTTTGTTGTTGTCTTTTGTTTTCTGATTACCATTTATGTTGCCACAATTTGTGATAATTACCTTGGTTTGCCACCATCCGGCTTGAGTAAGACATTTACAGAGCCATACACACCGCTTTTCTTTCTAGCCATACATTCATAATAAATATATATGTATTTTTACGCCACAATTGTTGTGACATTTTAGTAAAAATTTAAGTACAATACAATCATATAACTTTATGTTAGTCATTTTATGTGAGTATGCATATAGTCAGTTCACAGCTTGATCCTCCAAACAATGCTACGTGCTTCATCACCAACAATTTGCGCACGTTGTTTCAAACAAATATGCAGATAAACAGAGCAACAGAGAAGCTGGCTATTATAATTGCTCTAACCATACATACTTACTTATGTATATACAAAAACTAAAATAATAACAAACTTCGCAACATATTTCGCAAGTTATATGAGTCTCTGTGTGTGTGTGAGTGTATGTTTAGCTGGTAAAATATGCTTGATGTTGAGACAAACCCATAAAAATGTCACATTTATCATTAGCTCAGTCGGTTGCATTATTTTTATTGTTGTACGCTGTTTATTTCATAGTTTTTTATGTATGCAATATTTTGAAGGTTTTTCTCCATTTTATGATTGTATAGTGATTGGTTTTTCTTCTCAGTAGGAGCATTCTATATTTATGTAAATATGTACATCAAAGCGATTTGAATTTCAGTTTTCCATATTTTAATTTTTATTGCAAATTTTAATTTTTTCATTGTTTTAATTAGAGGAAAAACCTTGACTTGAAAGGTGATTAAAATTTGATATTTACAGATTAGTAAAATACATACTAGCAAATTATTGTTCATAAGGATAATTATTTATATTTTTTATATCAAGAAATTTTTTGGTGTCAATTACTTTATAAGTAAAGACTCAAAGAGCTATTTTTTTAGATATGTATATACAAATTTTTGGCTGTTAAAAATGGTTTAAAAATTAATTAAATTTATTCAGAACGATTTTATGTAAATAAATTACATAACTTCCACTATGCCATGCAATTTGTTTTTTTTTCGCGTAGGTTGTTTTTATAAATAACAGTGGCACTCAAAGCGTTTCGCCTACACGTTTCAACAGCAACACCATTAACATCAGCAATATACGCCCTCCAGTAGATAATAACCCGAAAAGAACACATTTTATGGCAGATTATTGCAAATAAATGTACATTGTTTACACTGACACGGATTATTGTTCTTAAATATAATTTTCTTTTGCTCGAAAGTAATTTATTATCCACTCATTATCATGTTCCATTGTTGGAGTGTGCAAAGGAAAAGGAGATACCAGTAAACAGCTTGTTATGCTTTGCATTGCTTTAGTGTATTATTTAATAATAAAATTTTTTAAATTTGAACAAAAAATGATTTTATTGATTTATTTGTTCTGTATATTTAAATTTTTTTTGAATTTAATAATAATGTGTTCCTTCTGAGCTTGTCGGTGAATTCATAATGCTTGGGTTATCTATTGCTGCTGTTTAACTACTTAGTAGGGACATAAATACTGTTACACACATTTTATGCTATAAAATAAAAAAATAATGAATGTTTTTAAACCAATTTTTTTTTACATATTTATTGATATATATTGTATACAAAAAAGCAGTATTCATTCAAAATGCCCGCCTTTGGACTTCACGCACGCCTTAAGTCGGACTGGCCAATCATCAATAGCCGCACGCACCTCCTCCATTGGGAAATTGGCCATAGCACGAATCAAAGCTATCTTAAGAGAATCATCAATAGCCACACGCACCTCCTCCATTGGAAAATTGGCCACAACACGAATCAAAGCTGTCTTAGGAGAATCAATGTTGGGGTATCTTTTGTGGCAAACCATGTCCTCTAAAACTGTCCACAATTTGTAATTCAGCGGGTTCAAATCAGGACTGCCAGAGGGCCACTCTTCAGAGGAAATGAGTGCTGGTAAATTGTTTTGGAGCAAGATTTTGGTCGTTTTAGCTTTATGGGCCGGCGCAGAGTCTTGCTTGGTTTTGGAACATGGAACATGGAATGGTTAAGTGGTCTTACAACAGCTTCCAAAACGGTTTATTGGTAAACTTTGGCCGATGTTTTGACCCCTTGTTCGCAAAAATGCAAGTCATTTACTCCATCATAAGAGACACCCCACCAAACCATGACTGAAGCTGAGTGATGATCTTTTTCGACCCGTGGAATCAGTTCAGATGCTTCCTTAAATGATCGTGTATACACCCTATCATTTTGTTTATTACATTTTTCCTGCACGGTAAAAATTTTTTCATCGGTAAACAAGCTTTTTCTGTGCAAGTTATCAGCGTGCTTCACTAAAAGACGTTTGCATTTTACCAACCTATTTTTTTCAAAGCTGCAGTCAACAAATGTCCGGTACGGCATTTGAAAGCCTCAAGTCCCAAGTCTTTTTTAAAAATTCGACTCATGGGCTTTTGCGAAGCATTCATTTCCCGTGCCATGATTTTCTGTTTTCGGAGCAGATTTCGCAGAATTCTTGATTTGACAGCTTTGATGAATTGCGGCGTTCGAACTGTGCGTGGACGGCCCGACCGGTGGCGGTCTTTAACATCACCAGTCTTCTCAAACAGTTTTATGCAACGGTAGAGGAACATGCGACTAATGCCGAGCGGACGGAGTATTTTGAAATTATCACTTTTTTTCATTTCGCACTTAAAAAGTGGTATAACAGCGATACGGTTTTCATTGTCTGACCATTCCATGTTGAAAACTCACATAATTTTGATTCCTCATATCTGAACAAATCGGTTGTAGAGAGGTTATATGATATAGCAGTCCGATTTCATAAATGCAATTCATTATGTATGTGTGGTGTATCAAATTTTACGTTCATAGGTACTTTATTGACGGACTTATGACCCAAAATCTGAAAAATCGGTCGTATGAATGCTATAGTGGCACGATGTGGCCGGTTCCGAAAAATGATCGATTAAACATTTAGTTGCATCCTCCTATCAAGTTTGGTTGAAATTTATCACAAATTGCGGGATGAGTTTGCGCTTAAACAGTCATACGGACAGACAGACAGACGGAGAGATGGGGATGACTAAATCAACTCAGCTCCTGATTCTGATACGATCAGTATCAACTTCGGTGGGTCTATCTCTTCTCCTTCTGGCACTTACATACTTCGGACAATACTCAAAAGTTTTAAAATTTTCGAATGTCTTTTTTCTTATGATAATTTAGGTCTATTCGTAACGTTTTAGATTAAGTAGAATGTTTTTTTTTTTAATTTTTTTTAATTTAACTGTTGGAATTTTATAAAAAGATACTCCGAATTTTTAAAAAATTCTATTTAGTGATTTCAATTGAAATCTATTGCTTTGTCACATTCTGAGCTCGAACTACAACATGAGCATGACTCGTTGTTCGACTCACGACATCTGTGAACGTACTCTACATCTCGTAATTAGGGATTATAGCGTCCGTGAACCTACAATGGAACGTAAGCTTATTTTGAACTTTCCTCCATTCATAAAATTGTATTGGACTTCGTGAAAACCTCAGCAAATATTTAAAAAATTTACTTAATTTTAGAACCAATTACAATAAAGTGAATCTGCTTTAATAGGAATTAACGTCGAGGTACATTTTTGAGCATAATTTGGATCTCAAAGCGACTTAAAATCGGCTGTAAGATGAGCTGATGCCGTTAGGCCACAATTACAAATCACACTTCTAGAAATGAAAATAAGTATTTGTATTAAAATTAGCATAAAGATACTTATGTATCAAATTTTTTTAATAAACCAAACATAAATACGACTTGATCGAATAGGTGAGTTACTACATCACTTCCCAGATTTTTTTTCTTACAAACCCTGCCGGGAACCATAAACCACAAGTGACTAATTTTTTGGAGTATTCCGAAGAATAACTTCGGAGATCTTAGCACATAAATCTACAAAGGAACCTTTATATACATATATACACATAGATAAAAGGTTGTTCTACCCATAGTGCTTGGCGTTTGAATAGGTCCACTTTCAAGAAAAAAAGCATTTTATATCTTCATCTAGACAAAAACAATTTCTATTAAATTGAACTACGTCGCTGACCCCTAATCTGTTGTTGTCAATGTGATTTTTTAGGTAACCCTAACCTTCAAGAGATGCGTGAATAAATTTAAGAGCTCTCATTATTATCATTCATCATATCATCATTAGTTTATAAATTTATAGCATTTTGAGTGAAGCAACTTTTGTTATTTTGAAAAAATTGATAAAATGGAATTTCGCGTGTTGATAAAATATTGCTTTTTGAAGGGAAAAAATACAGTTGAAGCAAAAATTGTGCTTGATGAAGAATTTCCAGATACTACGCTAGGAAACTCTACCATCAAGGATTGGTATGATAAGTTTAGACGTGGTGCAATGACTACCGAAGACGATGAACGCAGTGGGCGCCCAAAAGAGGTTGCCGACGACAATATCAAAAAAAAATCAACAAAATATTTTTGAATGACCGTAAATTGAATTTGAATGAAATAACAGGCACTCTAAAGATATTAAATGAACGTGTACATCATGTCATTCACGAATATTTGTGTATGAGAAAGCTCTGTGCAAAGTTGATGCCGTACAGCGAGAACTCAGTTTTGACCAAAATCAACAAAGAGTTGATGATTCGAAGCAGTGTTTGGTAATGTTCACGCTGAAGAAACCCGAGCTTTTAAGTCGATAAGTCAGCAGTATTCTCCATATCTGGCCCCCTGCAAATATTTCCTGTTCTCAGATTTCACAAGAATACTCGCTGTGAAGAAATTTTCGTCGAATGAAAAGATGATGGTCGAAATTGAAGGCTCTTGAAGCAAAGGACAAATCGTACTAGAAAAATGGTATCGAAAAGTTGGAGGGTCGCTATAATCAGTGTGTCATCCTTGAAGGGAACAATGGTGAATAAAAAAATAATTTTGACAAAAAAATGTGTTTTACTATGTTGGGTCGGCGACTTTTCAATTGATCAGTTGTGCCAAAAAGTGGCCGAAAATTACCTCAAACGGGTCGAAGTTTAAATAAAATTCGCGGGACGGTCATTTGAATGATGTAGTAAATATTTCATACATAATATCAAGCCTCAAACTTTGTAATAAAAATGAATTACATAAAAGAGTTATTCTAAATGCTTCAGAAACCGAAAAATGGTTAACCCTGTATACATTGATTTTCAAAATTGAATATAAAACAACAAGTTTTTCTTCCAGTCAAATAAAAAAAAAAAGATCTGCAGGGAGTGGCCGTGTTAATGTGAGATAAAACTTTTTGTTTTGCTTTTTAAATAGAACTGCTAGAAATTCTTTAACAAGTCATAATTTTGTATCTTGCGGCTTAGGTTTCGAGCCTCGAAATTATTAAATCCTCATAGGAGCAGTCCGTTCATAATACCAGTTGCTAACCAAAAATGCTGCTAGTTTAGTTTACCGCATCAAGTGATTCATCTACCATCTAAGTGACCTGTACTTTAATCATCACGAAATGTAAAATGTCTGACTTTGCTTTAACTAGTTAAAATACCAGTTAAAATAAAAGTTAGTACATATTAGCTAGGAATATAAGTACCTCTTATCATACAAATTTTTTTACAGCACTGCTAAATGGGTTTTCTTAAGAAAAATTTTCACAATAACTGTGAGTATCGTTCAGTCAGACTGCTACAATAGTACGGGTCAGCAAAAAAAATGCATTTTCTTTTTTGGAGTTCTTTTCTCATGCTTAAATTCAGGGACGGATGAACATTCCTACGAAACAAAATTATGTTATACGATTCATAAGAATCTCATATAAAGTAAATGGGATTTGCTTAATTTCTCGTATGCATACGATTGTTCTATTGCATTCGTATGACAGTTCGTAACAAGCGTATTCATTCTCCAAAACACAAAGTAATACCCAAACCATAAAATTACTAAAATTATGTGACGAGCTGTGCATTCACGGAACAGACGATTCGGCTCCAGATTCTGATCAATGAATCTTTTAGTACTTAATTTTTTGGTTTTGCTCGATATAAGTCTTTTTAATTTATAAATATTATAAACAAAATCAAAATCATTTTCCCTAATTTTTATCATAGGAGCAACTGAAATATAATATATAGAAATTTGACTAAAAAGCGTATGGTGATTTATATGAAATAGTAATTACTTATAAATTATACTTCTTGTATTGTCTGCACATGAGGTATTATTTTCACATTATATCGAAAAATACTAAAATAATTCATGTTTATGATAAATTCTGTGCTCTTTTTTGGCTAACCAAGTTGATAATCCTTTAAATGCCACTTTAAAACCAGAATTTGTTCATACTAGTCTATATTTTGTCTGCAGGAATGTAGAAGATAAGCAGTTTCACTACTAGTAAATTAAAGAAAAATACACAAAAAAATAGATTTTTTATAGAAATAATAAAATTAATAGATTGTCTCTCATGGGATATGCAGTAAATAAATTAAAGCGATTATTGAAGAAAATTGAAATTAAAACCAAATCTATTATTATTACTGACTGAGCGAATGACTAAATTAAAGAAAAAATTTAAAATTATTATTTTTAAGAAATCATAATCGTTTGTAAATTAGTAAAATGCTTAAAGATCAATATAACACTTACATACATACATATTACGATCACCAATGTTAACACACTCTGAACAAAAAAAAATCTGAGCGCAACTACAGTTCTTTGCTATGCAGATTTAAAAATTCAACAGCCAACGAGTTTTTGGAAACGCACCCCCTCCCATTTATTAAAAAAAAGTGAAATAAAATGCTAAAAAATAAAAAAAATTCCGTTAGCACATTGGATTTGAGGGCGACGTGTAAATGTGCGCAACAGCCACAATGGCGCTAAGCCAATAAATTAAATCAAACAACAGCGATAAACACTTTACTCACATTACGCGCGCACACACAGTGACAGTTTGGATGCGATATAACACGAGTATATATGTATATGCATGTTTGTATGATTCTACGTTTCCCTTTTTATCACAAAGCCGGTGTGAGTTAATATTAATGTGCTTGTTTATGTGTATGTGAAAAGAGCTTAACACACCATTATGCACATATTAATTCACGGACATGTGCATACGCGTTAATATATATAAACATATATGCATGTGTATATATATACGCAACTTTCAAGTTTTTTTTTTGCTTAGTAAATACATCTACGCATAAGCGTTTATCGCTAGCAAGCATCGGTGGCAGTTGATTTTTGCGCTGTTTCTTTTTTTTTTAAATTCTTTATGCAACAACACAGCGCAAACAAACATAGCAAATGAACAGCGAGTCCCAACTCAATCAGGCGTGCCACAAAACATTTCCCTGCCACACGATACCTATTTTGCTACAACATGTGTACTGTGTATACCAATCAGTACGTACATGTATATATGTATACATACCTCATTGAAGTAAATACATACATGCAATAAAAATGCTTAAAAACATAAAAAAATGTTTTTTTGGCAACGAACATTTGATCTCAACTCTCTTGCCATCACACAAAGGAAATAGCAGCATTCGACCCGCCCACTTGCGCTCACGCCTTCAGTTGACACAAATGTTTGCCAGCACCAAAACGCTTAACCAACGTAGCTCTTGCTTCCCTCCTCAACACCCTCATAAAACAATATTTTTTGCTAGAAACGGGAACGTCAATCACTCCTGCTACCAAAAACTTTTGCACGTGCAGCCACGTCGCAGCCGCATGGCAGCCGTAACTTGTTGTGCGCTTTACACATACACATACACACGCATACTACGCAATACATTCACCATCGTTACTCCATTGTTTTTGTCATTATTATATATTTACTGTTATTGCCATTGTCTTTTCTACTTCTATTGTTACAACAGAATTTGTTGTCGTTTGTTAGCCATTCAATATGGTATGCCATTTGCCACACTCACTACGCCTCTACTCATCTCGCTTTTGCATTTTCTATGGATACGTGTATCTGCTGTGTATATATGTATGTGTGTGTATTTGCATAATTCTGTTAATTTCTGACACTTCATTTATGAATATATTTGACACTCTACGAAATAAATCACCAAACAATTGCGAACTCACTGCAGTGAAAGAAGTAAATGTTGTGTATCGAAAGATAATTGAACTCATTCATCAAAATGGGGAGTAAATTCGGTGTAAGTGGCAACGATATAGATGGATATGTAGTAATGTTTGTATATATGTTTTGGTAGAGGAAAATGAAGAACTGCGACCGCAGTAGCCAATAAGTTGCTGAGTAGTGGAAGCTACCATTTGTACAGTCATTTGCTCGAATCTTGCCCAGACCAACATCCAAAAATTATAGAAAATTATTAAAAAACAAAAATTTTTTCAGTTATGGTCACCTCGCGGGTGATCATAAAATAAAAATTCATCAGTTGTTCGGAGGTGGCTTAGAATAAATTTTAGGTCTCTCCTTTTGTTGAAATAACATGAAGATGCAACACAGAATTTTAAGGAGGAACTCGGTGAAAATAAAAATAAAAATTAAAATGAAAGTAAAAACAAAAATAAAATAAAAATAAAAATAAAAAATAAAAATAAAATAAAAAATGAAAATAAAAATAAAAATTAAATAAAAAATAAAAATAAAAATAAAATAAAAATAAAAATAAAAAATAAAAATAAAATAAAAAATATAAATAAAAATAAAAATAAAAATAAAATAAAAAATAAAAATAAAAATAAAAAATAAAATAAAAAATAAAAATAAAATAAAAAATAAAAATGAAAATAAAAATAAAATAAAAAATAAAAATAAAAATAAAAATAAAAAATAAAAATAAAATAAAAAATAAAAGTAAAAATAAAAATAAAAAATAAAAATAAAATAAAAAATAAAAATAAAAATCACATCAGCAATTTTAAAAGCGTGAATTATATCTTTCTTAAATTTCTTAAGTAGAACTATTGCAATTTAACAATATTTTTGTGATAAATATACTCCATATTAGCCCAAATCTGTATCTAGATCTGTATATATAAAATTCACAGTCACAGTGCCTGTGCACGAAATTTCGTATATATATATATGTCCGTTGTGTAGGTGAATAGGTTTTTGTCTATTTTTCATACCGGTAAGTGGACTATGGCGGCCGCGATAGCCAAGTGGTTAGCATTGCTTACTGCCATTCGGAAGGCCTGGGTTCGCGCCCAAGTTTGACCAACATCCAAAATTATAGAAAATAAATTTTTCTAATTGCGGTCGCCGCTCGGCAGGGAGTATTCCTGACATGAAATAAAAGCTCCTCATAAAAATCCATCAGCCTCGTGTGGCCGGACTTGCTAGTCTACATATAAAAAATAAAGAACTTCTTTCGCACAGTTACGATGGCTGGCCAAAAGTCGTTCCTTCTAAATAATTAAAAAAAAAAAATTTCGAAAATATTGTTATTACCGAAATATTAAATAGTCTCGATTTCATCATTTCTTAAAGTGCTCTGTATATTGTTTGTCACTAAACGATTAAAAATTTATACCGATTTTGTTTTTTTTGTTGAATATTATTCACTATTTTGAAGAGATAAGTTTTGCACCGGGAAGGCGACTCGATAAAGCCTCGCTGCAAAGCTTATATAAAAACTTCAAAACTGAAATAAAATCTAACCCTAATAGTTTCTGTCATATTACAAATCCAGAAAGAATAAATTGTATTGATAATCTCTCTTTCAATATTATATAATGGCTAACTCCATTGCAGAACTTTCAAATTTTGTTACTGATGACGATCAAACAAGTTTTGTAACATATATGACGTATTTCCGAATAAGCAAATTATTTTCAACTTAGTGTTTAACGTTCGCTCCCTAGTCCTATCGGATGATGCCATTATTGACGCTGTGATAAATTTAAAAACTTCCACCCGTTATCTTGTTCAAAAATTTTCAATCGTTAGTTACACCCCTAATTTTTCAGTAAGTCTCTTGTAGCTGGAATATTTATTTTCTGATGGTATGAAAAATAACCTCAGTTATTTCAATATTTATATTAGGAAGCAAAAATGAATTGGGTAATTAAGACACATTTCGAAACTGAGCACTGTTTCAAAACTCTTTGAACGATTTATCAAAAACAGACTATGTTTCAATGCAAAACACATTATATGTCCTACTCAAAATGGTTTTGTACTTGGTAGATCTACAATCACCAGCCTCGTTGTTTTTTCCGATTACTCTGTTTCTGCTCTTAAAGGGTTGCCATATATATATTAAAGTTATTTGGGGCTGCAACTTTTTTTAGCCTAACTAGTGTGCTAATTAAAATATTACTTAATACCCATATGAACATATTTGGAAAATCTTAGCAAACAAAACATGCATTGTTGTCATTGAAAAAAAGTGAATTAAAAGTTAAATTACACTAAAAACACTGAGCGCAATATTTCAAACTACGTAATGAAATTTTTAACCTTCAAATAATAGTTTATTGAAATTACAAAATCAATACTTTCTTCAAGATGTGATGCGTGTTTTATTTTAAACACCAAAGCAATATTAAATATATTATGCTTAATTAAAACTTGAAAATAAATGGTACTGGATGCCTGATAAAATTTTTCTCTTACAAATACTGGATAATCTTTTCATTGAAGTATTCCTCGGATTTCTGGGCAGGGCAGGGAGTTGTTTATCCTTTTAATATGTCATCTGACAAAACATTTCCACAATTAGTTTATGCAAGCCGTGAAAGACATTTAGCAGCCGAATGGTCGCGTATTAAAGATACTCCAGATACTCACGGCACAGGAAGTGGAAGCTCCAGAGCCAATAACGACGAGCCAGCAGCCAAACGGCCCAGACCTGACGAATATAACGAACCAGGTCAACCTGCTGAACAACACCCTAATATCATTGAAAAATATTCTAATAGTGATACTAATAATAGTAATATGGATATTGGTGTGCAAAAAAATATTTCAGAACAAAGTGGTTCAAGTCGTGGACCGACTACGGGGATGAGGTCGAGCGCATCGGGAAGTGATAATTCCACTTCTGGAAACGTCACGTGGATAAGACCAAGTACTCCATGTTCTAATAATTATATGCATTTTACTGAAACTAAAATATTATGTAGTAATGGATATAGCACTGAAAATATACAAACCTCTGCTACAATTGATCAGGTTTCAATCACTTCTGTGTTTGCCATTTAAATCGTCTTTTCTAGCTTGAAATAAATGCTGTTACGATATCTGTTACCCTTCCATTCTTATCTTTCTTTATAACTTTCCTTTCACGTAGTTTTCTCTTGTATTTGTTTCCAATTTATAATCATTTTGACTTGCTTTTAAATACTTTCTGACCGAATATTGTTTTTCAATTATTTCTGAACTCTTTTCTATCTTTATCCTAAGTTGTTACACTTTTTATCCCTATCTGAACGCAAATTTCTATATTTTTAATTTCACAATGTAGATCAGTCAAGGATCAAAACTAGGATATTTGAATTCACCACTACATTGACAAAAAAAAAAATCACCATTCCGAGTAGACAAAGCAGACTAAGTTGGGATGGGATTCCAATTTCAATTCAATAAAATATCGAAATCTGTATAGATCCGAAACAAAGACGAAAATTCCTGCATCTCTCTCTTATGACATCTTTTAACAAATTCTTACAATTTTTAGGGTGATTTATGCAAGGCATTCAGCCGGAAGACTTTTTATCTCAAGCCAGGCTGAACAAATTCAAGTAAGAAAAGTAAAAGAAAGCAAGGACTATATCTATATCACAGATCGATGGAAAAAACTACGAATGACAATGAGTGAGCTTAGTGTTTTTCTAAATATCTTTGTGTAAATAGAAATAAAGAAAAGTTTAATTGAAAAAAGTCTAAATAATGTCACAAGCTCGCTCATCACAATGAACGAGCTGTCAAATATTCAAAGTGGCATTTCATAATTTTCACCTTGAGTTTAACATATCTTTATTTCCTAAAAGGTCTAACCATATTAAATTAAACGTTTTTCGTATATTTTCTTACATTCTGCCAATTTTCTTCATTTAGAGTCATAATAGATATAATCTTGTCCAGATTCGAGCCAAGCAAGTGTATTTAAAAAGTGTGTTTTTAATATAGTCATTCATTCCATCATTGTATATAAATGATGGCTCTTTGTTATTTATAAATATTATTATGATTTCTACTGATTTGCTTGAAATGACTGATTCCAAGATGACCCCATATAGATATAAGGACAAGTCCATTGTGATGTCACATAGGCCACTCCTCATTTAGTAAACTCCTTAATTAATAACTTTGAACCATGCTTGAGGAAGATAAGTGATAAGTGCCCCTTTGCACCGATAACATTTTCCCCTCCAGTACTCCCATGAAAGGCTTATTGTAAAAAAAGAAACTATTTGAAGGCAAGTGGGAGATAGAGTTACCCATGCCGCTAGGAATGAAGTCGATTCCCTTAAGAACAGCGAAAGGCACCGAAATGCTTGAACTGACTTTTGCAACGGATTGAGCACCAGCATCCAAAAGCAATATGATATACATGGGGTTATTTGCGAAGATTGGAGTAGTTTGAAATGCATCACAGATGCTAATGAGAGCAGTAGACGATTAGACGATTTCTAGCAAATTCCACCATAACAAAGTTTCGTTAAACAAAATAAACACTGTCTACTGCCGATGACGGCCCTGCAGCTATTTCACTTCTCTGCTCAAAAAATCCTTTTCCGAGCGATTTTCTGTCCATGCTTCTTCCCGTGTAGTATTTTACTATACCAGATAAGTGATGAACTCCTGACCGTAGATATACTAACTAAATAAGCCAAGTTAAGCTTCAATTAGCAAAGACTACACCAAAAATTGAATTATTTTAACAAAATCTACAAGTAGTGGTTCAGTGCTCTCTGGGCAAACATATTTGGGCAATCTAGCTCACTATACAAGTGATCTTTGCTAAGTGAATCTTATACTTATATTTATAGCAAACTTTATTAGTAACTGGAAGTATATAAAAGCTAAAGGTAGACTAAAGATATTATGTCCTTAACTTTGGCTATAAAATAATAAATATTTGTATTGCTTATTTAAAGAAGATGAAAAGAAGAGTGCGCACGTGGCTTTGCCTTACTTTTCTTTAAAAAAAAAATGAATAAAAAAAAAATAAAAATAAAATTAAAAAAAATAAAATATTAAAATAAAAAACTACTATAATATAAGTATTGATCCAAAAATAAAAGTTTTCTAAAAAATAAAATAATAGCATGGGAAAATTTAAATTTAAGTAAAATTTATTATCTCCTCTTTTATTTCTTTCCACACCAAAGAAAATATTATCCATTTCTTTCAATATATTTTTATTTTTCTGTGATTAAATCTATGAATTTTCCAATTTTTCTGCCATTTATGCCATATTTATTTATCTAGAAACCAATAAAATTGCCAGGTAATAAAGCGAGAAAACCCATTAAATGGCAACCTCATGAAACAAATCGCCTTAAATAGGTTTCTGCCTAATTTCCTAAACAAATAATATTCACACAAACATATGTGCTGGATTTTTACACATGCTTGCATTCATATATACATCTAGTATATATTAACAATCTTGCACACTTATGCACAATTGCACATATACACATGAATTTCTTTATCTACTTTAACTGCTACTACCAGAGTGTGACGGTCGAATGGACTCGACAGCCACACATGAATATAAAAGCAATTTTCTGCTTGAAAAAGCGTGCGAGAATAAATGTATTGTCGAGAATTGGCAAAATGTAAGAATTGGCGAATTAAATGAACAAAGAATTTGCCAAATAATGCATGTACATATACGTATATTGTATAAGGTCAAACTAGCAAGCGAAGCAGAAGAGTGAAGAGAAATCAACAAAAAATCTCATGGATATAAACCCAATAAAATACTCAGAATAAATCATATAATAATTATGCCATTTATTTTAGAATGCTATATAAGTATATGCATTCGTCCACAAGTAGTTTTTTCTCAATTTTGTTACGCATTAAAATATTTTCTATTTAAATTAAGTAAATACATACATACATACATAGTGTATTTTTTGCATTAAAATTTATACAGTGATTGACTTATGGCTCATATTTGCATTTTTTTCTTTCTACTATTTCTCTTTACAGTTGACCGAATTGAGCGTGACGTGACCCTGGTCATAAGAGAAGCATGAAATGCAAAGCAACAGAAGCATTAAAAAGTAAAGAATGGTTGAAAAGAAAATACCAAAATGTTCAAATCAAAGGAATTCACTAATAAAATAAAGTCTTCTATGCCCCGAAAAAATCGAATAAAAGGCTAAATGCATAAATAATTTAGTAGCAGAAATGCCAAAATCAAGCGGTGATTTAACAAAAGTAAAACAAATATCAGACATTTTTTCACATTAAAACAAATAAAGGCATCAAGCATGCTATGACCTCCAGACATTTTATATATACAATCCTCGCCGCAGCAGTAACATTTACTACGAAATTAGAAAAAAGAGAGAAAGAAATGTGTGCAAAAAATGATAAAAGTCAAACATTTAAAGAACTAATAAGAGTAAATTTGAAAAACGTTATGCAAATGAAAGTAATCACCAACTGAAATTCTGAAGAAAATGCACAGCAATAAAGAAGAATAAATTAGCAAAATAATAATTAAAGAATTATATTTAAAAAAAATAACAAGAAATGACTAAATTCTGCATACATTGCCATTAGAGGATATGTTATTGAACCACAATATTTACAAAAATCTTCTTAACTTTAATCAAATCTAAGTATAACGAATAACAAAACAATATGAAGATTTCGTTAAATTTTCTGTTTATAAAATATTGTCTAAGGTTTCATGCCAATTATCTTCTTCTATATCCAAAAAGGTGACAAAACCATTCTTAATTTTTCAATAATTTTGTTCTATTCAAAATTCTGAAAATCTCTTCATTTTTTTTTATGATAAGTGTTATCAGCAACTAGATATAAGGGAACTGTGGATCAGCAATTAAAGCCCCTTGCTTTCCGCCGCAATATAAATAATTGGTTTTCAAAAATGTTGGAAGAAGAGTTGATAAGATAAGCAGTATCGAATAGAAGTGGAAAGAAAACTTACTGCCTAACTCGTTTCTACCACCCGCAACACGTACCGTACGAGGAAGGTACCAAGAGTTGAAAAGGGAAGCAAGAAGGAAAAAAATTAATAAAGAAAACGAAATACTCGAGTACTAACAGCTTGAGGAGCTGGCCCACCAAAATAATGTTCGAAGATACTATAAAAAAATGTGGTGATATGCTGAAGCAACCAGAGCTGTAGGAAACAGGGAGGTAATCTGGTGACAGATGTCTAGAGAATACTGAGTTTATAGACGGAATACTTCTCCAGTCGGCTAAATGCCATTGAAAATGCAACACTCTGAGATGGTGAGACCTAATCCCCTATTGGTTATGAAGGAAAAACCATTCCAATAGAAACCATTCCAATATTGAATTAAGACGACGAAGAACTCACAAGAAGAATGCATCAGTTTTTCTACAGAGCAGGGTCGAAGAAATACATACCAGACGAATAAAATCTAAATTTGTTCTACCTATTTCTAAAGTTGGAGAGGCCATAATGTGCATCTATTTTCGTGGAAAAGCCTACTGTGTGAAAGTCTAAAGACCACCGTCAAAGACGTGATCAGTCACCATTGACTAGACATTCACCATTCAATTTTTCAAAGAATTTATGCACCTTTACGCATTTTCAACAGCGAATACAACGGATAATGGAATGATGAGCGGCATATATCAGATATACAACAATATTGATATAGCTCAGCGAAACAATAGACATCGGCTTCGCTGCCTTAGGACATGTTGTTCGGATGGAAATAATATTTTCGTTTTGAAGGTATTCGATGCAGTGCTCTCTGGTGGAAGCCGAGAAAGAAGAAAGAAGAAGAGGACCCTCAGTTTTGTGGTAGAATCAGATGGTGATGAGCCTGACCTTACTTAGTGTCTCTAATTGAGGCGAACAGTGAAAATATGGAATAATTTGCGTGGTTTTGTGGACTCGGCTATAATTGCCACGGCAATAAAAAAAGAAGAAAGAGATATTTGAATAAGTCGATAAAGAGCTCTTAGTGATGGGTAGAATCTATAAATAGTGCTTAAGTATTATACATTTTATTATATAGTAGTAGTTGTTATACCATGCTGGCTGAGGTGCTAAAAGTACAAGACTTTTCAATAATATTGCTCCTACATCTCTAGGACTTCTATACTTCATAGGCCAGAATGTATGCGCAAACTTTCGTTTATAAAAAATCTCAACATCGTTTTATGGAACGGATTGCAGTACTATATTATTGGGTGTAGAGAAGGATCTAATAATTTTTGTAACAGAGATGCTGATTTTGCTATTTACATATTTAACTCATAGCTGAAAAGCCGGTGGTAGAAAAACTGGAAAAATAGACCTTGGCCGTTTACTGCAATGCCATTCCGACAGAAGTTTAAACGATTAAGAATGCTTTTTACATATTAGTTGCACTTATATCTGATATTCAAATTCGATGAATTCCTGCCTTTGAGCCTATCACTTAGGTTGCGGTCTTCGTTGTGATTAAGACGATTAGACGGTTGAAATTGACTAGTATTGAAGTGAAAAACTAAGTAGATATTTCGAAGCTATGAACTTAATAGCTCCTAAGGTATCTAACCTTGAGTGGGAGAATGTATTTTCTGCTTATGCTCTGGGCAGGAGCACAAGGATCATAATCTGGAACAGAGTAGTGCTTTCTAAGTCTACACGCATCTTGGCAGAGAAATATCTTTCTGAAATGAAACAGAAGCTACTCTTCATAAATATACGTTGATCGTTCAAAAGCCGCATAAAGCTAAAAGCGCTCCACAGTAAAAAACGAGGAAGAACCACCGGCTAAACTTTGCTAAATGATTATAAAACCACAACCATTAATTCATTTATTTTTCCAGCTATATATTAAGATTTCAGCAGGCAATATTCAATTCTTTTTTCCTAAACTTTAACCACTTTATGCTCAAAAATTCTACCCTCAATGCTCAACTTTCATGCCAACCTCAGAAATTTTCTGTTTTAATTTAGAATAGTCAATTGGCTTTGATCTCATTTGACCGCATTCTTCGCAAACACCATTACCTACCCCCACCCATTGTGTGTGTTGCTTGTAAACAGGTGTGTCCATTCAAAAAATCCTCAACTCTCTTAATGTACTATTAAGTAACATTAAAGTCACCCTTGTAACAACACATTTCCTTTTCAACAAACGAACGCCTGTACATAAATTGACTTTGTGGGCGCACGCCCTACTACCAAAAGAAAAAAGAAATAGAAAAAAATCGAATAAAGTACGGCTTTTGCAGTATGTAGAAGAATTATAAATTAAGTATTCACCGACAAACAACACTAAGAACAAGCAGAAAAGAATTATACAAGCATACTATTTCCCTTTGCGACTGAGTGGTAGAGAGTGGCAGTGGGGAAATAATGTAGCAAGTAGAGGGGTGAGGCAGGATTAAAGCGCCCAAAAGTCGACTTCATTAAGCTCAAACTGCTGCCCTGAAATAAGTAAATAATTTATAACTTTACTGTTGCACACATGCGACCACAAGCAGGAGAAAGAAGTAGAAGAAAAAAAAACACGTATAAATACTTGATAGAAAAAGTAGTAGTTGCAAAACAACAAGCAGGAAAAAATTTAGTGAAAAGGGACGAAACAAAAACGCGCACTGCGTGGGACATTGAGTGAATGCTGCCATGCATAGTTCTTAAATGAACTATTGTAAATGACTGGCTAGCTGGTGTTTTTACGCCTTCATACTATTCGCTACTACTACCATTACTACTACTTATTTTTCCAAATTGCATGGAGCCAACAGAGAAGTTTGATTTTTTTCTTCACATTACTTTTCTTTTGATGTCTGGTTAGTTGCTAAACTTTTATATGCCATGTATGTATGTAGTTAGTTGCGTTGTTCATCGCTTGATTTTTATGCCAACCACCAACTTGATTGAGTTGTGCACACGTCTCTACACACACACACACACATAGCCACTCGCAAATATATGCACTGTTCCAAGTCCCAGGACGAATGTCTCGTATTGCATTGCGTATGTGTAAAAAAAAACGCGCACACGTACACACATAGCGCACTCGCTCAACTTGCCGTCATAAGCGCATTGCATACAGTTGCTGGTGGCGCACCAGGGCGTATGAGCGACATTGATGTGTGTTTAGTTGCACATGGACATGTGTCTGTTCGCTCGCCAACCCATCCGCAATTCACATTCATGGACAGTCCGGTCTTTTATTTTTATTTATTTTTGACGTTGCCTGCCTGAAGTTCCGTCACACAAAAGAATTTTCTTATGCGCGCGCACACACGCACATAGAGACATTGACATTTTTCACTTCCTTCAAAGTTATATTTTCACATTTGCTTTACCACTTTATCGTTTTTCGCCTTTTTGCACACTTTTTCCTTTGCCAAATCATTCAATCAAAGGAGCCAAGTCTTGGTTTGTCGCTTTTTTCGTCTCCACATGTCATTTTTTTGGATGATGATAAGAATTTCCAACTAATCCGAAAAGTACTGTTCATTACTAGAATTTTTTGACTGTAAACAAACTAGTCAGAAATGAAATGAAAAATGAAAAAACGACTTTTTAACGTTTTCAGTTTAATTTTAAGATAATTAAATTTTTTAAGTTCCGGAATTTTTTTTAGAATTTTTTATATATTTTTTTATTAAGAATATTGAAAAAAAACTGCATTATTTCGTAAATATTTTTGTATTTACTTTATTTAGCGAGCGATTTCATATAAAAAGTCATTATTTCAATATTACGATTTTAAAATATAAGAAATTCATAAAACTTAATGTGGATTGAACTCGACACGACACATTTTTATTAAATTACTTGAGTGATAAAATATTAATTTGCTTTTTACATAAACCATTCTTTAAATAGACAAAGCACTAATTTCATATTCAAAAAATAACTAGTAAAATTGTTTGTCCATTTTGAACTAGTATTGGATTAGTATATTTCAGGAAAAAATATGATTATCCTCATTTCATTTGATAACTCCATTTAGAAAGTAAAAAATCAACTTCGAAATAGTTTCTAACTAGTTCATTTGCCTGCATGGTACACCCCCCACACACACCGAATACACGCAGTAACTCCTTTGGCATATTTTAAAGTATTTTATGTCTGTAAAATTGAAGGGTAGTTATGTTGGTTAATATGAAGGGAATTTACTTTCAGGCAGTATGTGTAATAGAAGTAGTAGTAAGTAGTAGCTTAGCTTAGCATGTGAAATAAAAAATTGAAATATTCGTAGAAGATGACACGCAAGTATACGTAATAAAACACTGCTGCACATGATGAAGGATTATTGGGAGCTAGTTTTTTTCCTTTTATTTTACACTTTTCTTTTGTGTATAATTTATTTTTTTTTATTAGAGAAGCGAACGAATGAATGACTAACTTAAACTATATCAAAGGAGCAAAATTGATTAAGGATTATTTCTTTGGCAGCTTAGAGGCGTGTGTGTGTGCATGTGTGTGGTGTATTGAAATAAATCCCGTGAAAATCTTCTTTGAATGTAACTTCTTCATCATAAAAACTTTAACGTCAAATTGATTTCGTACTATATTCACTTACTCACATATATAAGTATAATTTTACATATACTCTTGTACGTACTTATGTACATATGAAGAGAAATGATGAAGATGAGTAGCTTATTGGATATATTTATGTACACTTTTGAATTAAACCTTTTTAAGATATGAACAGCTTACGCATAAAAATGAAAATTTGAAATATAAAGTTAAAAAAATATTTGATGTGAATTTAGAATAATCTCCATTTGTGCGATATTTATTTAACTATATTACTTACTTTTTTATTTATTTATTAATTTACATCTTTAAATTAATTATTTTGATTTTATTTGTCTATTTAATTTAAATCAAATTTTTTTATTCACAAATGGATTTTTCACATTTATTTTAGTAATAAATTTATTTACTCAAATATAATTTAATTACTAATTAATTAATTTATCTACATACTTACAATTAATTATTAATTAATTATTATTTATTATTTTTTTATTTATTTATTCATCATTTTGTTTATTTCATAAATCTTGCTGTCTACATTCTTACTTATTTATATATTTTTTAATTTAGTTAATAATTTAACAGTCAAATTATTCCTCTTCATTATTTATTTATTTGGTTTTTATATATTTTTTCGCTTATTTATTATTTATTACTATTTTATTTATTTCCTTATTAAATCATTTAATTTTTTAATTATTAAGGGTCATCCATTTAGTTGTTTTGAAAGTGTCGGACAGTATTTTTACATCTTTAAACTTAACTATCATATAAAACATGACGAGACGGCATTATGAAAATGGATCGCCTAACAACCGCACAACGCGTTAAAATTGTTGAAACCTACTACGAAAACGGAGATTCAAACGTGGCCACATTTCGTGCTTTAAGAGAAAATTGTGGCGCACATAATTGTCCAACTACTCAAGATGTTTATAAAATTAAAAAAAAAAAATTAAGAGACTGGATCGATCACAGATATTGTAAGACCTATGCATCATCGTTTTGGTCACCCGACCTCAAATATCGCTGCTGTGACTTTCTTAGTGTACATTATGGTCTTACACCTACACTCATACAAAGTCCAGCTCACACAACAACTAAGGCCGACTAACCGTTCACAAAGCCGTAATTACATCGGTTGGGTTCTTGAACAGCAAGCAAGTGAACCGCGATTTTTCTAACAAAATTCATTTCAGCGACGAGGCAAATTTCTCACTCGGTGTATACCTAAATAAACAAAATTATCGCATATAGGGCTAAGGGAATCCTCAAATAATTGAAGAGAGGCAATTACACCCAAAAAAACTTACTATCTGGTGTATTCTTTTGTTCAGAAGGGTAGTTGGACATTACTTCTTTGAAAACGATAACGGCGAGACTGTCACTGACAATTCAGAGCGTTGTGGTCGTATTAAAACCGACTCTTTTTTGGTTGAGCGAATATGGCTTTATAGCGAGCGACATTTCCCGGCGATTATACATTGGCAACCGATATTATCAATTTGACATCATTGAACTATTTTTGTGAAACTATGCGGAAGGCCTTGTCTATGTGGTTAAACCTTTAACTCTCGAGCACTTCAAAACCAACATTTGTTAACTTATGACTGAGATAACGCCCAATATGTGGTAAAAAGTGGTGGAAGATTACCTCGATCGTTGCAAAAATTCATAAAGCAGCCATTATAATGATATAGTGTTTCATATATAATGTAAAGATTTAGGCTTTATAATAAAAAGAGAGAATGACTTATACTTTACTCCTTTATACCTTTCATGAACATATCAAATTTATGGTACATTGCAAAATTCGATTTTCATGATTTTCAGTGTCAATATGAACTTGAATATTTGTTTGTGGAATACCAAATTCCACGCTCTGAGATGCCTTTTAGCAGACTTTTGACCCAGAGCAGCTTAGCTGAGCAAATCTGTTGTATGGGAGCTATATGTTATAGTCGTCCGATTTGATGACTTTCAAAACCAGTTTGCAATTCAATATGTATATGTAGTGTACTAAATTTCACGTTTGTAGGTCTTTTATTGACGGATTTATGGCCCAAAATTTCAAATCTGAAAACTTAGTCGTATATATGCTATAGAGGTTCGATCTGGCCTGTTCCGACAAATATCGTTTAAACATAATAATGCATCTGCCTGCCAAGCTTGAGTGAAATATCTCAAAAATTTAAGGACTAGCTCGTGTTCCAACAGACCGACAGAGGGACAGAGGGACATTTCATTCTGATTCGATCGGTATGAATGTCGGTGGTTCTATATCTTCTCCTTCTAGTACTTACATACTTCATACCAAAGTTAATATATCATTTCATGTATATGAAAGGTATAAAATAGGAATTTAATGGAAAAAAATTATTTTAAGTGCATTTAATTTCTGGAAACCGCAAAATGGATAACCCTGTATATTTTTATGTACTTACATAATTATTAATTTTATTTGTTTATTTCTTCATTTATATATATGCAATTACTTTTTTAATAATTTTTATTTATTTGTTTTTTTTATATATATATATTTTTAACTCTTTGAAAAAATTTTAAATTTTTGCATTTAGTTATTTATTTTTCCGTTTATATGTATATTTAACTATTCATTTGTTATTTGCTTATTATTTATTTGCTTATTTATATTTTTTGCGCTTACTTATTTACTAATTTTTATTTAATTATTTATTTATATATTTTAAGCTGTTTATATATTTATTATTTTTTGCATTATGTATTTTATTTTTATATAAATTTTTAATTATTTATTTAAATTTTTTAATTATTAGTTTATTTATAAATTTTTAACTGTTTATATATTTTTAATTTTTTAGTCATTATTTTTTATTTAATGTGAAGTACATGAAGATACAACTAAGTTCTGAATATAAAATTTCTCAAATGGCCTCCACGACTTCTTTTGCAGGAACGAATTCAATGAACTCAATTTTTTACCAATTTTAACAAGTCGTATGTCATGACTACCATGTTCAATATTGACTTTTAAAGCTTGAAGAGAGTCTGGCTCATTGATAAAGATGAACGACTTCAAATAACCCCATTAAAAGTAGCCTAATGGTTTTAAATCACAACTTTGTGGAGGTCATTCAATGTCACAATTTCTTGTAATAATTGAATCTACAAACTTTTCTCGCAATAATTCGGTTGTTGCACGTGCTGTGTGACACGTAGCCCCGTCTTGTTGGAACCAGATGTTGTTAAGATCAACTTTTTCCAACTGTGCCCATAAAAATTTTGTTTTCATCGATCTATACCGCTCTCCATTGATAGTAACGGTGCTACCAGCTTCATTTCGAAAGGAGTACGGACCGATGATTCCACCAGACCAAAAACCTCACAAAACTGTCAATTTAGGTGAATGTAACGGTTGTTCATAAATAATTTATGGATTTTCTTCGCATTAGAATCGACAATTTTGTTTATTTACCGCACCACTCAGATGAAAGTGAGCCTCATCGGAGATGATTTTCTTAAAAAAATCGTTATCGTTTTCAAGTTGTTCCAAGTCAAAATAAGCAAATTCACGATGTTTATGGTGGTCCAATGACGAAATTCTAAACCTTACAGAATACAATAAAAAAGATGACGGATCATGATATATTAAAAATGTTCCAATCATATCATTCCTATTGGAAACCCTTTTATATTCAATTATTAATATATTGGTTTTTTACGCATATATTTATATAATTTTTTATTTATCAATTTTTAATCATTTGTGTATTTAAAAATCTTTAACTCTTTATATACCTATTAATTTTTGCATTTATTTATATATTCTTATTTGTTTATATATATTTATTTGTTTATTTACTTACTTATTGTTTTATTAATTTTTAATATTTTTTTTAATTATGCATTTATTTCATTTATAATGTTTTAGTTATTTACTAATTTTACATTTATTTTTTATTTATTTACAATTTTGATTATAATACTTACTATTAATTTTACTAATTTTTTTTATTACTTTAAAACCAAAACTTTAAATTTTAATTTATTTAATCAGCAGGTGAGCCCCAAAAAGAAATAATCGATTTTTACCATTAGGTATTCCCCCAAAAATCTATGCAATTAAATGGCTAAACCTTCAGTTGCCACATTTATGAATATTTCATAAGCACTAATAAATGGCTCTGTGCTTATTAACGTAACTACTTACATATGTATATACATACATACATATATTCTAACGAAGAAAATATGCCCAAATTTTTATTATTTAAGTAGCGAGTGAGCTAAAGGCTGAACGCTCACATAATAAATACCTACAACAAAATGGTCTGACTTTACATATTATTTAATTGTGCATAAGTTAAAAGTAGCTCCATTGAAAGAAAAAAAAATTTCAGAGTAATATTGATTTTTTCGCTTAGATTCGTAGATTTAATTTTTTTTATAAGAAAAGGCGTAGTAAGAAATTTCTCTGCTTAAGGGTTTTTATTCCTTCCTTCTGCTTTGATATTTAATGCACTTATATGCAGAACATTAAATACGGTTTTATAAGTACATACATATGTATATGATAGACGTCTTTGCGCAGTAAATTCATATAAATTTACTCTTATGAACCTCTTATTGCTATTGGCAACATAATCCAACTAAATAAAAATGCGAATTTCCAATCAACCGTTGCTTGAATGACTTGTGTATGATGTCCTCAAGACAATGAATATGACGTTATTTTACATAAGTACTTACATATGTATGTGCCCGCCTTAGCTCAAACGCTTACTAAGCTGCTTTGTTCTTGCTCTTTGTGAAGAAAGTTTTTTCTTCAACATATGTGTGTGTAAGCTTCATTTTCTGCAGATTTTTCTTTTACAAAAACCGCATGATCTCTATCTCTCTCTGTCTCTATTTCTCCATCTCTCTGTTGTTCAATATGTAGATATTTGAAATTGTAAAAATTGTGATTTTTACTTATGACTTCCACTGCCTATTCTTCTTTGCTTTGTTTGGGATTGCAATAAATTGAGTTAAAATTGCTTAATATGCTTCTATATTTGGTTATTTTGACGAGACTATGAATGACAAACATTTCGATTTAGATTTCCTTTTTTTGGTTTTCCAAATTCATTGTGTATTCGAATTTTCTTATGACTATTATACAGCCGAAGGCGTTGGTTAAGCAAATACTGCACAAATTTGATGTCGTATTGTCCTTCCACTTCACTCTGCGGTCAGCTTCTTCACTGCTGACTATTTTTTTGGAGAGAGAGAGAGTTAACGCTGGCGTTGTTTCTATGCATACAAAAACTAAGCGAATGGTAGTTTCAGCAATATCCTATGACCATGTATACTTGTATATGTATATCATGTAATTTTTTCCCAAATGCGAACAATTGTTCTCTCAGTTATTGTCTCCTAAACAAGAATATTTAAGATTTTTTTACCATTTTCAAATATTTTATGAATTCGACCGCACAATAAGAACATATTTTTTTCTTTGGGCTATTTTAGGCATGCAATTAATATCTATTTCTTCTCCTGGTATTTTTAACATAAGTTTTGTATTTATAGAATTTTGATTTTTTTTATATGTACAATTGTTTGCCTCAGGTTCAGATTTATAAATTTGTATGTTATTATTTTTCATTTATTTTTTTATCTACCACGCAATTTAGTTATAAATAAATATACACATAAATATTCGCCGTATGTGTGGGTAAGCTACCAGCTGGAGCAGCATGATATTGATTTCACAACAACAAAGTCAGCAAAATTCTGACTGTTTGTAACATTGATGATGATTTCATGGGTATTGTGATGCTATCGTTTACCTTTCAAATCTCTTTAGTAGCCAATCTGGTTCTACAATAGTTGTGTCCATCGAACAAATATACATATGTACATATGTGTGTATATAGAATAGTTTAAATAAAATGAAAATTTTCTTAAACGCATGAGTGACTCAACCATTGGTAGAAAAGAAAGAAAAAATTACTATTTATTTAAATTTCAGATTTCTATTCTGCAGATAAGAAAAAATTAGTTTCTGAGCATAAATTAATGGTAAGCGTAACATGTTTCTGAACAAAATATATTTTTGAACACAAGTCGCTGCTAGACATATATAAAAATTTCATACAAATATATCCATTTTGCACTTTTCTAAACTAAAGTAAATAAAATGCATCTGAAATTTTCTTTTCCTTAAATTACTTTTTTATTACAAAGTTTAAACCTTGGCATTATATGTGAACCACTACATTATTCAAACGGCCGCTCTGCGGCTTTTTCCAAGCTTCGATCCGTTTGAGTTAATTTTCGACTATTTTTTGGCATATATTGACGTTACGAATGTTGTTTTTCAAGCGCTCAAGATTTAAAGATTTATCCACATAAACACGGTCTTTGGCGTAGCCCCGCAAAAAAAAAATATATCGGTGTCAAATAGCACGATCTCGGTGGTCAATAAACATCGCCAAGGCGAGGGATTGAACGGCCGGTAAATTTCTATCGCAATAAAGCCATATTCGCTCGTGTTGTGTGGCATGTACCACTATTTTGTTGGAACCACATATTGTCCAAGTCGTGTTTTTCAATTACATGCGGAAAAAAGTCGGTTATCATAACGCTCCAATTTGAAAGTGACAGACTCGCCGTTATCCGTTTCAAAGAAATAAGGTGAAATCACACCTCCGGACCCAAAATTGTGCAAGAGAGTAAATTGTTTTTGATTGTAATGGCCTCTCTTCAATTACTTGAGGATTATCGGGTCTCTAAAATCGAAAATTTCGCTTCGTTAAATATCCACCAAGTGAGAAATGTGCCTCGTCGCTAAAGAAAATTTTCTTGGCAAAATCGCGATCCACTGCTTGCTGTTCAAGCACCCAATCGACGTAACTACGGTGTTGTGGGTGGTCAGCTGCCTTAAGTTGTTGTGTGGGCTGGACTTTATATGGATGTAGGTGTAATTCCAAGTGCAAAATACGCAATAATGTGCCGTAAGAAAGTCTCAGTTCTTGAGAACTTCAAGAAATAAACACATCGGGATGTTTGAACACACTTTCACTTACATCAGAGCAAAGCGATGATGTGCAGGCCTTACAATATCTGTACCAATTGCTTGAGTAGTTGGACGATTATGTGCATCCTAATGTCCGCTTAAAGCACGAATTGTGTCCACGTTTGAATCACCATTTTTTTTAGTAGGTTTCAATACTTTTAACGAATTGTGCGGTTGCTAAGGGGTACGTTTTCAGAAATACCCGACGTTTGACTGAAACGAAATATGTGCGGTTAGGCATTTAAATTTGACACATCAGAATACTACCCTGCACTTTTCTAAAGTGGATAACCTTTTACTCCCGAACAAAGTAAATTTTTAACATTATATATTGCTAAACATTAAGTCTTTTTAAACATAATAGATTTTAGAACCCAAAATGTTTCTAAATAAAAAAAAATAAAAAAAAATTAAAAATAAAAATTTTTAAATTTAATTTATTTTTAAACTTTTCTCAAGATTTTAATTTGCACATAAAAATTTATAAGCGCAGGCAATTGCTAACAAAAAATATTGAAAGCATAAAAATTGTCTAAATTATATTTAGTTCTAAACTCAATTAGGTTTTAAATGCGAAAAATATCGAAATATACAATTTTATTTAAGATAAAATATTTCGAAGTTAAAAATATTTCGAAACGCAAAATATTTGTTAATAAAAATTATGCTTAGTGATTTGAAATTTTTCTAAATATCATTTTTTTCCTATACATAAAATATAAATATATATATAAAGTAATGCTAAACTGATGGAGTTGAATAAGTCTTTTGTAAATAAAATATTCAAAATGTTACCGAATTTTAATTGCACCAAAATTAAAATTTTTCTGTATAATTAAAATAAAAATGTTACGAAAATGAGTTGAAATGGCATATAATTTTTCAAATGCTAATATATCGAGCCCTATCCGCGAAAAAAAGGTAAGCGACAAAATGTAAATTTTACAGGAGAAGGTTTTTTTACTTTTTTTAATTTTTTTTTTAATTCTTTCCGCTGCAACTAATTAACGGGAATTCCCAGAACTACAAAAATTTTCCAGAAGATGCACATGATTGCAAACTATCGATATGTGCAAAAAAGTAAAAATCGATAATAGTATCGCTTACCTTTATATCGCGGATAGGGCTCGATAAATTAGTACTCATAATTAAAAATCATTGACTATTTTGAGAATAATTTTTATGCATTTTATCATAGTTTGTTACAGAAAAATTTACTTATTTTTGTTATCTTATTATTATTATTTTTGTTTAATATCTGACACCGGATATTTGCATTAAAATAAAGAAAAAAAATACTGAGCCCAAAATTCACTATTATCAAATTATCCAGCAGACCACACAAACGTAGGTCCAGCGAAATTGGCAATCCCACAAGTAAAATGCGCCTGAAAAGATTCGAATAATTTGGAATCATAAAATAATGTGCATAATGTTTGAAAAACGTAAATAAGGACAATTCGGTTAGGTTCATAACAATATGTATGTGCACATTTTGTCATATGCAAGCGCAAACACACACATATATATATATACATACATACACAAAAGGAGATATATTTCTGTAAATAGCAAACGCATCGACAAGCGTGCTTATATAATATGCACATTAAATGCGAATTTCTATGCCTCAATGCACACATATATATGTAGATATATATGCATATTTAAATGTACACATTTGTAGAACTTATTTTCCTACAAGCGCATGTACTCACATGAGCCCTCACAATACGTATTCACTTATTTATCTGGAAATATTTGATTATGTTCGTCTGAATTGATCAACAATTCTTTGCTGCTGCTCCTTTGATTGTTGATTTATTTATTTGTGAATAACAATACTTTTGAAACACACACACACGCATTATACATAGCTGACTATAAATGTATGTATGTATAAATGTTAGAAATATAGAAAATATGTGTTATATGTATATACATATATATATGTTACATATTGTATAACAAAGTTATCATCAGCCAATAGGCAGCTCTTCAGTCAAGTACGCAAAAATTCATTGCATATTTCTGTGCGCAAATCAAATCTATCAAACTAAAATTGATGTGGCAACAGCAGGCAACTATTGCACACTTCTATTGATATACTTGCTCATATTGGTACACTACAGTTTATCACAAATTTACAAGAGTTCCTTGTTTGATTGAAATCAAAGTTTCAGCTTCAGTGATTGTAGAGTAACAACAAGTGTGTATGGGTATGGTAGTGTGTGTTTATAGATAATATACATATCTATTGTACAATTTACATATTATATAACTTTGCTACATTAAATATGTTCACGGCGGTGCATAAAGTTTTTTGTTTCAAGATTTCAAGAATGTAGAAGGAAGAAATCCCAGTAAATTAAATGGAAAATTGAAATGGCTTCAAAGGCTGTAATAACCAACAGGATAAAAACAAAACAACACCTATATTCATATGAAACATGAAAAAAAATATAAATAAAATTAAATGTAACGAGCTAAAATAAGTAAAATAAAATAGAGCATAATAAAATATAAAAAATAATGAAACAATTTAAAATAGAAATTAAAAATTGAAGTAAATTAAACTAAAATACAAAATTAAAAAATAAAACAAAATGATATAAAATAATTTAATATAAAAAAAATAAACTAAAAAAAAAATATAAAAAGACAACAAATTAAATATAATTAATTAAAATATAAAAAAAATTTAAAAATTTACCAAAAAAAAAAAATAAATAAAGTAAAATAAATTAAAATAATATAAATAAATAAATTTAATATAAAACAAATGGATAACAAAATATTAAATTAAATAATATTAAGTAAACTAAAAAATGTGAAATAAAATAAAGAACAAATGCTGCTTTAAATAAAGTAAAATACAAAAGAATTTAATAAAGCTAAAAATAAAATAAAATATGTTAAAGAAAAACATTAGCACAAATACTAATAAAATAAACTGAGATAATATAAGATAACATAGAACAAAATAAATAAAAAGTATAAAATATATTAAATTAAGAGCAAAATATATTAAATAAAATTAAAATAAAATAAAATAAAATATAAAAGCAAACAAAATAAAGCCATAAATTTAAATAATATTTAATAATATATAATGAATTACAATTAAATCATTTAAAAAATAAAAAATAAATATATGAAATAATTTAAAAGTAATTTAACAAGATTAATTAAAATTATATAAACTAAAATAAATTTTATTAAATATATTAAAGCAAAAAAAAAAATTAAATCAAACAAACTAAAATAAAATTTAAAAAAATATACAATGAAGATGAAAATAAGTTGTTTTTTTTACGGGAGGAGGATAGAAAACTACCGCATCATCATTGCGTCGTCACAGCAGTGGTATGTGTCACGTGCAGATCACTAACAAACTCTTCTCTGAGGAACCGTCACCCACCTTGGGACCACTTTCTCATTACTTCAGAGTGGCGTTCCATATTTCTTGTCTTAAAACTTATATGTCATTACGTGCGTCCAGGTTCCGTTTTTTTAACCGGAGTACGTTTTATTCCATGTAGTTCTTCACGTTATTCCAGTTTTCCGCATTTTGAAGCATGACAGCTATAATGTTGTCAGAGTTAAAGGGGCCGACCGAAGTCTGCAACATATTTCGTTCTGTTTGCCAGTGTATGCATTTGCATCATTTTCAATCTTATCGCTGTATATAAAAACCGACG
Organism: Neoceratitis asiatica; assembly: GCA_030068015.2. NCBI lineage: Eukaryota > Metazoa > Arthropoda > Insecta > Diptera > Tephritidae > Neoceratitis > Neoceratitis asiatica. The sequence goes on from CM061526.1 coordinate 28,043,486, forward strand.
TTTCGGCTTTTCCCATTTTATGCAGATACTTCCTAAATTATCCGTGCCCGGATATGAACTGTGTAGTAAAATAATTCACTTCTCCATGTTTTCTGCTGGAAAACTATTTTATTTTTGATTAGCCTTGCCGTCCATCTATCATGATGTCCTTGCTACCAACAAGTTTGCCATTGTCTCTTCAACGTCGCATTTTCTTTTTTTCAAATGCTAATAAGTCGATGGGGGTGCTTCCGATTATCACCAATACAGCTTCGCCTGAAACTGTACGATATGTCGAGACTACTCTGAGAGCAGTTGTGCGATAAACTTTTTCCAGGGCTTTACGTTGGCTTTTCTTCCTCTGCGAGTCTTCCTATAGCTCTGCTCCGTAGAGCAAGACATTCAGTGTTCCAATCAAAAACTTTCGTTCTCCCAGTGTCGGTCTCCACATGTTGGCCATCAGTCTGCTGAGTTGGAATGTTATTTAGTCGCCTTTTCTGCAACATGTTCAATTTGCGGCCAGTAAGTAAGCCTAGAGTCCAGTTTTATACAAAATAATTGACAGCCTTTAGTGTCCTTAGAGTCTCCGTGGTTGTCCTCATGTTTATTTCAATGGGAATATGCTTCCTTGTCAGTAGTACTTGCTCAGTTCTTTCAGTGGGAAGATTAAGATAAAAATAAGATAAAATAAAGTTAAGTAATAAAAAATAAAAATAATATATATATATATTTATGTATATATATATATATATGTGTGTGTGTGTGTATGTATGAAAGAAAATAAAAAAAAAATTCAATATAAATTAAAAAAAATTAAAAAAAATTAAATTAATTATAATAAAATCAAATCGAATTGGTTAAAATAAATAAAAATAAATAAAAAATAAAAATAAAACAAAAGTTAATAGGAGAGAACGGCTGCATTCAGCTATGCCGAGGTTTTTATACCTTTCATGAACATATGAAATTTGTTGCGAATTTCAAAATTTTCGATGATCTACAGTATATCAATATAAACTTTAACTCACATCTGTAGAATACCAAATTTCACGCTCTTGGATGGAACATTTTTGACCCAAACCCTCATATCTGCAAAAATTGTTTGTTGGGGGACTAAATGATATAGTAATCCGATTTCGATTATTTTCACTACCAAAATACAATATGTGTGCATAACATCAAATTTCACGCTCCTAAATGCTTTATTGACAGAGTTTCGATCAAAAGCTCACACTCTAACAAATCGGTGTATGGGAGCTATATGTATGAACCAATATGCAATTCATTTTGAGTGTGTATTATTCCAAATTTTACGTTCTTAGGTACGTTTTTGACTGATTCAAAATTTGAAATCTGAAAAATGCTCTTACATATGCTATAATTGTCCGATCTAGCCGGCTCCGACAAATGATCTTGTAGGTGCATCTACCTACTAAATTTTGTTGAAATATCTCAAAAGCTGACACACTACTTTTCAGACATACGGACAGGCGAATATATTTACAGAGAGACAAGACAGGCGTACATATCTAAACAAATTCAGCTCGTTATTGTGATACGATTGGTAAGAATTTCTATGGGTTTTTCTCTTCCCTTTCTGGTACTTACAAATTTTGGACCTAAGTTAATATATCATTTCATACACATGAAAGTTATTAAAAATAAGTGTGAATAAAATAAAATGTCAAACAGTAAAATTAAATAAATTAAAATAAAATGAATATAAAAATCATGGAGCGATTACTCACAAGTTTTATGTCGAAGTATTGCAGGATTCTCAAATGCATAAATGAACCTAGAATTCAAGCTAAAGGAAGCATAATATCTATTTTAACCTTTAAAGCAGTTAAAAGTATATAATAAGAAAAATAATATAAATTCTTTCAGAGAATGCGATTTAAATAATCAGAACTGACTACTTGTGATAAAAACTTTTTTTATTCTACTTGTATTTAAACCAAAAAGGAAAATTGCTTAGTTTCTAATTACCATTACTCTCTTTTTTTACAGCATAATCCAATACCTGGAAATATGAAAATACCAAAGAGAAATTCATGAACAAAAAATTTTTGAAAATACATTTTTACATATTCCTCAATTCATCATAGTCAAAACGCAAAAAGTTAAAAATAAAATTAATAAAAGTTCAAAATAAATAAAAATTCATAAAGTGAAAAGGAAAGCATCGAAGCATAATCAAATAAATTTGTAAACAGTGAAAAAGCAATTTTCAATACCAAAGAGTAAATAAAAGGATTTAATAAAACAGCAGCAACTACTTGAGAAACGAATGTTCGTCACTGATACAACATCAAGCACATGCATGTGTATATGTATATCCAAATCACATATATGACAAACACATGAAAATATCTATTTGAATAAACGAGCAGCATTTTGCACACTCATATGCAAGGTTGCAGTTAATCAAAAACCAAGAAAAATTCACCATTCAATACTACACGGAGCACAATCAAAAAGATTCGAACACTGAACGACAACAGCAAACGAACGACGGACCGACAAGCAAGCATACATACACTTTTCACACACAAAAAACAACAACAACCAAAAAGCAAAAACATATACACATACAACAAATAGCCGTACGGAATTGATAACGGAGCAGCGGATACGACCCTGAAAGCGCATAAAAAGTTACGCAGAAAGGATACTACGACAACACCGACAACGACAAAGTCAATGACGAGTGAAGTGAAGACGAAGCCAAGAGCATAGTAAGCAGCATAAATAGAGCAGAATAGTCTTTATGTGCAACGAGCAATGCCAAATGCAAGTTGTCAAAAGCACAACAACGACGACAACAGCAATAAGTAGTGAATATAAGCAAGTGAATGAAAGGGGGGAAAAACTAACCAATTGAAAAAAAGAGAAGAAAATTAAGTACATGTTGTGAGAAAAAATTTGAAAAAAAAACTGTACTTGAGGATTTCTTCACAGTAGAAGCTTACAACAACCAAAAAATTGTGCAAAACTATCTAATTTCGATATATTCGTTATCGAAATTATTTCATTAACACACCAATCATCCAATCCCAGGAATCCTTTGAAAACTACAAAATTTGTATTCATAATTTAACAACAACATCAAAAAGTTGACGCAACATTTGCCTGCAATATGTTGCTGGCAAGAAGAAGAGTAGCATCCGCGATGATGAGCACAAATTCGGCATACAGTATGCTGTTGGCGGTGTTGCTAACATTGGTGTGCATATCACCGGCTCAAGCAGCGATAGGTAAGTGAGAGAAAACTTTTAAAAAAACAAAATTTTGTATTCTTATGTTTTTATTATCAGACATTTTTACATACAAAGCATAGCAAAAGAAACCGTGTTTAGCAGAAAAGTTTTTGATTTTGAAAAAATATTCAGAAATATTTTAGATATAAGATTTTTCATTCATTTTCAAATCTTTAATCATAATACTGTTAGTATGAATGTGTCCCAACTTTTTCTACGGAGGACACAATCTCCTACGACAAAATTACTTCAAGGGGTAAACTGAGAAAAGTTCGGCAGCTGACTCTCACTCTAAGTGTAGGGACGCTGTCTTCAACTCCTGCGAAAGCTTTCGAAAATTCTTATTTATCTTGTTACGTTAGAATTATATGGTAAAAGTCGGTATGCACCTCTAGCAAAAAAAAAAACTCATATATTTCGTGGATGGAAAAATATAGTAGGCACGGAAATTCACATATGATTTTCTATTGTGAACAGCTCTTTACAAAGGAAGAAGATATGCAAACGTAAATAAACCAAACGAAAAACATGAGTAGAGTGCGGTAAATATTTGTCGCTGATTATTTATTCTTACCTTTTCCATGGCTAAAAATAAATAAAAGGTGTAGAAATTTGATGAAATGACTAAAAACATTACATAAAATGGTTTAAAACCTTGCTTTAATACGTTTCAAAATTAGTATTCCTCTTGTTTCTCGCGAAATATATATGAGACTATTTATTTAGCTCGGAAAACTGTGTTGCCGTGCTTTCGTATTTGTTTAAAAACTTGAGAAATAGGCAGTAGAGAATGGAGTTTTTTTCGTTCGAGGTGCGTACTGCTTCGTTAAAAAATTTTTCGTGCATTGATTTTTTACACTTTTTTTATATGGAAATTTTGGTTTTCGTTAGAGGTGTATACTGACCTTAAATTTCAAACGTGATCTGACCCTATAACGTTAAATGGGACTCAAAACTGAATGACTGTTATACAGAAGACGCGCGTATACTAAGTTCTACAGCATTCTTGAAATAGGTGGACTACACTAGCTCAGCTTTTTGTTTTGATAATGTAGATAAAAAACTACAGGTATTATTTAAGTTGATTATTAAGAATATTTCAGTTTTATCTAAGAATTATTCCAATTTTTAATATTTTTTTTGCTTAAGATATAATAATGCTGGATTTGAATCGCGTTTTGCTTAGATTATATTGTAGTTACGAATTGTTTAAAATTTAAATTATTAATATTACGATTTAAAAAAAACTTAATTTAGTTACAAGTTTTCTCAACTTCACAACTTTAATTCTTTCTTTAACGACGACTTTATATACCTTTTTAATTTCGCTAGTCTTCAACTGCGATTTCTTTTCTAGTGACTCGACCGAGTACTTTTCTTCAACTGCCTTTCGAACCTAACTAGTGTCGCCATGGATCTTCAAGTTTACCTTGTTATTATTTCGCTTTATTTTGCTGACTATCTATTCACCCAAATATTCGCTAGCTAATTTTTTTCCTGCTAAAAACGTTGTTCTTTTTATTGCCACCATATCGCCAAAGACATATTTTTGCTGCTTTACATTCTTTGTCATACTGCTGCTTCTGCTGTTCTTGTGCTTTCTGGATTTGTTTTCTTGCATTATTTCGTAATTTTTGTCATTCTTCATCAAAGCGTTCAACAAATTTCTTCTGTAGTGTATCGGTTATTTTACTGTTCATACTTTTGTTTCTTTTAATGCCAAACATAATTTCAAAAGGCGTGGCATTATTGGAACTATGTATGCTAGAATTGCCTGTTTTTTGGACTTGACCAACATATTTAAACCATTTTGCTGTATCATCTGCCGAGAATTTCGAGATTACGGCCATAATTATCAGATTTGATCTTTCAATTCGCCTATTTCACCTTGGAACACCTGTGGTTGTTAATGCATGTTCTACGTTAGGCCAACAGGTTTTGCTCCGTATTTATAACGCATTTTCTTTCCCTGCAGATTCTTCAAGGATCTATAGTAACTATTAAATATAATTTTATAAAGTTTAAGTTTGACAACTGTGATGTATATAACATCTCCGAACGGCTGCTTGATTATCATGTTATGAAGATCATCTTATTTCATGGCATAAATACCCTCGAAGGGGTAAGTATTCTCTGCCGAAGAGCGAACTCAATTAGGGGAAAAATTACTTGAAATGAACGTGAACCACGCGGAGTGTGCAGTCCCAGTACAAATCATTTTGAAATATATAAAATCTTTTAATTTATCTATATACATATTTAGCTATATTCAGCATTCGTGCATTCGAATTTTTTGAGACTTTGGTAACGTGCCCTTTTGTTTATTTAAAAAGATATTAGTTTTTTTTTTTAATTTTAATAGATGAAAGCTCCTAGTTTCAAATAAAATAATAAAAAAATGTTGCCGAAGCCCTAAATTTACCTCTCCGCTCCATCCTAAACTCACCACGAAATTCCTTCCTGGTTCATACCTTCGTCTATACCCTGCAAATCTCTATTGAAGCATCCAAAGGGGTATACTGCCCCTGTTACATATCAAAAATTATTCGCCGAGTTCAAAATTAAATGAAAAACATATAGCTGGACCTTTCTTTTTACCGACCTCTCTAAAGATAGGGACACAACTTCCTTTGCCGTCGTAAAGATGGCCGGAGCTATCATGAAAACTGGAATTCTTTCCTCTTACCATTCAGTTTTCACCGCCAAAACATTCGCAATCAAACTCGCTGTTGAGTTTGATGCTTCAACCAAGAGCAAACATATAATCTGCACCGACAGTAATGCGTCTTTCAGCGCAATACAAAACTCAAGAAGAAAAGAGCCACTTTTCCTCATGTAGAAAATATCAGGTTAATGCTGCAGAAATATAAAACCGAAATAAAAATAATGTGGATCCAAGGATACTGCGGCATTATCGACAACAAACATGCTGGTACTGCCGCCAAAAACATATCTCGCTCACCTTGCTTCCTGTTCAACCCAATAGTAAAAACAGGTATAATCAGACTAACAAAAACCATAACAAAACAAAAAAAAAAAAAACAATTCTAGTAAAATGGGTATCGTACCAACACTCATATAAAGCTTTTAAGCCAAACCGCTCCATATTCTTCCAAGTATAATCCTGTCCCAAAAAGTCACAGTATTTACGAGACTTCGACTTGGTCATACTATGGTCACCAATCAGCATCTACTAGAACGGAAAGCAGCTCCAAGTTGATCTGCCTGCAACTGCCCCTTGACAGTAATTCATATTCTCGACAGCTGCACTAAATATACAAATAGCAGAGGAAACATATTTGGAAACAGAAACCCATCCGATTTTCTAAAAGAATGCTCAGTCAACAACGTATTAAATATTTTCAACTTTATATACCAAAACAAATTACTAAACTGTATATAATTACATACTATAATTTAATAATTTAATATTCTAAGGATGCTTTATAAGTCAGTACAAAATCCATTAGAATTATGTCAGGCCGAATTCTTAGTAGCTAGTGCTTTTAGCCAATGTAATATAATTATTTATGATTATATTTCATCTAAATAAATAAATAAATAAATTTAAAAAAATTATACCATTATACAAGAATTATTAGAAATATTACAATTCCTTAGTTTTAAATTATTTTTATGGTTTTATTACAAATTTATAAATGAAAAAAAAATATATATATATATATATGGCTTTTTGAATTTTTTTCCTGAATGGCTTCGTATGCTTTACCTGATTTTTATTTTCTGTAATACATGTGTACTTCCGTAGACTTTTAACAGTATACAAATAACTTTGCGGATAAACTTTTAGCGAACTCTTAATACTTGATGACTTACCTTTACAAAAATACCACATAAGTTTATATAGCAGAAAACATTTTGAGCATTGCCTACTGAGGGAGACAATAAGTAGCGGGCTCAAAACTCGGTAGCAGGATGGAAGTGCGTAAACCACTTGAGGCCAAACGCAATTATTGTGAGCAAAAAACTTTCCACATGTATTGTCCTTCAATCAGAAATAACTACAATAATTTATGCTGCTATGTAAATTCAACCTCTCGCAATTCATTGTGACACACAAATAGCCATTAACTTTCTTCAATTCAATCGCAATATGTTCGAAGTGGTAATCAAAACACCGATAAATTTCAGGAGACCATGCGGTCGACGAACTACCTAGAAGAGAACAGAATGCAATTTTTGTAAGCTCTGAAACCTACATGACAAAATACCTGCTAAGATCGGCCTTCAGCAATAGAATTCATAATATAGGTGGTGAGAGAAAACCTACGCAATGTGACCAGAGATAGATCTAACTATTGATAGAAGAGAAGAAAACGAAGTCTGTATTCATCCTAAGCCGCATTTCCTTTAGCATATCAACCGGCGTAAGACCATTTGATGAGAAGTCATGTTAGGAGCAAGAGCTACTAACTACCTATCTACTTCTGTCACAGCAGCAGGGAACTAGATCAGAAGGAGTCGATACAGTGCTGCCTCTGCCAACGTTAAGCACTTCGTGCGGCTCATCATCGCTTTCACGGAAATTTCTGCAGAACAAGTTACAGCAAATGCCAGTAATCTTGTCGGCTTCACAAAACTCACTAAATGAGTTCACTACACTTCTTAGATGTGTAGAAGAGATTAGTTATTTAAAAAATATTGTCATAATTTTTGAACACACTGATGAATTAAAATACAGTAAACTAATTTATTATTATTTTTCATAGAATAAAATGCTATTGTTCATAGAAGTATACAGAGTAGAAGTATATTTTGGTTATTAAAAAAAAAAATAATAAAAAAATATTAAAAACAATAATAAAAAACTATATACATATGTAAAAACATTGAAATTTTAAAACTAACTGATGACATCAGCAAAAAGTGTATATATTCAGTTTTCTGAAACTAAAATTTGCATGGCTTTCGGTCATTGTCAGCGTCAATGTCTGCGTGCACAAAAATGCTCCGCCCATTAGATCATGGGTAAATTTATATTATGTTTAAATGTGCAATTAACTTTTTGCTTTAAAAATTATTAGGTCATGAAATTTTCTAAGAAAATTTTCATTTCATGACTCTTCTCTTATGTGTATGAAATTTGCCACAAAAATAGCGGTATACAGACGTTGATACAAATAAATATTAAGAAAATTTAGTAGTTACATGTACTCGTATATAGAATATAAACATGTAAGCAAAAATAAATGTTGAATTCATTCATAATGATGATATAAAATTAAATATATACCAAATGTACTGTTACCAAATTTTCTCTCTAATTATTTAACATCAATCTATTTAAATGCTTGGCATTTATGTACTTGTGTCAATTTGAACACATGTTTTTGGCATTCTCTTGCACGAAATAAAAAGGAAATAAATATTTTGATGGCATTTTTGGGAACGCAGCCAGATAATTTGAGTTTATTGGTCTTTATTTCAATGCAATTGAAAAATGAAAATAGAAAAAATTAAAAAAAAAAAATTAAAAATAAAAATAATTTAAAAAAATAAAATTAAGTTAAACTAAAAAAATGAACTAAAAAGAAATTAAACAAAAATTAAATGAAAAAAATAAAAATAAATATATAAAAAAAACATAAGATTACGTGAAATGACATCAAATAACAAAACTTAAATTAAATTAAAATAAAAAATAATCAGAACAAAATAAAATTAAAATAATTTAAAAAATAAAAAATAAAATAAAATAATATATATTAAAATAAATAAACTTAATTAAAAAATAAATAAAATTAAATTAAATAAACTAGAAAAAAATAATAATAAGAATTATAAAATAAAATAACATAAATTAATATAAAATAAAATTAAATAAAATAAAATAAAATAAAATCAGCTTAAATAACATAAAATAAAAGAAAATAGAATTAATAAAAAATAAAAATTTAATAAAATAAAAATAAAATAAAAAATAACATAATAAAAAGTTCAAATAAAGTGAATTAAAATAAAGTAAAATAAAATGAAAAGAAATAAAATAAAATAATATAAAAAATAAAAAACAAAATAAAATAAAGTGAAATAAAAATTAAAAACAAAATTAAATTAAATAAACTAATTAATAAAAAAACAAAATAAAAAATATTCAAACAAAGAAAATAAAATAAAATAAAATATTATAAAATAAAAATAACAAAAAATTAAAATATAATAAAATAAATAAAATAAAATAAATAAAATAATCAAATTAAAAAAGAAAAAAAATTAAAAAAATTAAAAAAATATAATAAAATACATTAAATATTTTAAAATAAAGTAACATAAACTAATATAAAATAAAAATAATAATATAATATAAATCAAAATAATTAAAAAAAAATAAAATATTTTAAACTAATTTAAAAAATAAAAAAATAAAAAAATAAAAAATTAAAAAAAATTAAATAAGATTTTATATAAAAAAAAAATAAAAAACATAAAATAATTTAAAAAAAATAAAAAATTAAAAAAAATCAAATAAAAAATTAAATAAAGTAAAGTAGGATAAAACAATATAATATAAAATTATATAAAATAAAATAAAATAAAAAATAAATAAAAACTTCAGATAAAAAAGTAAAATAAAATAAAAATTATAAAATAAAATATCATAAATTAATATAAAATAAAATAAAATAAAATATAATAAAATAAAATAAAATAAACTAATTAAAAAAATTATAAAAAATTAAATATAAAATAAAATAAAATATTATTAAATAAAATAACATAAATTAATAAAAAATAAAATAAATATAAAATATAATAAAATAATATAAAATCAAATAAAATAAAATAAAATAAAGAGAAATCAGCTTAAATAATATAAAAAATTAAAATAAATTTTTTTTTATTAAAATTAAATAAAATAAAAATAAAATAAAAAATAACAAAAAAATTCAAATAAAATGAAATAAAAAAATACATAAAAAAATAAAAAAAAATAAAATTAAATAAAATAAAATGGAATGAACTAAAATAAAATAAAATTAAGTAAATCAGCTGTATTCAAAGGCCTATTTTTTGTTAGAAACATTATTTTTTCATTGAATATTGTTATACAACAAAGAAAACATGGTAGAAGTGACAGCTGTTTCGGAGATCACCACATCTCCTCATCAGACTTCTTTTGACAGGAATCGAACCGACAGATTCTGACATTACAGGCGAGTGCTCTAACAAATGAGTTAACGTCTGCCCTGTAATCTGTTGTTTTATTATTAAATTTTTCACTAACCAACAACTATTAAGTGCGCTCATATTAAGCCGCTATTTTTACTTAATGTTGGGTTAGCGAGTTTTTGCAGTCCTGCATACATACAGGCATTAATAGTCTGAGAAATGTATATACGTAGGATTGCTCGGCTTATATATTATGGATTTTTTAACGCGGCCTGTAATTGTCGGTTCGATTCCTGGCAAAGAAGTCTGATAAGGAGATGTGGTGATCTCCGAAACAGCTCTGTCACTTCTACCAATTTTTCTTTGTTGTATAACAAAACATTCAATGAAAAAATAATGTTTCTAACAAAAATTGGCCTTTGAATACAGCTCATTTACTTATAACCAAAAACAATTACAGGCCGCATTAAACAATCCAAAATAAAATAAAATTAAATAAAATTAAATTAAATTAAATTAAATTAAATTAAATTATATAAAATCAAATATAATAAAATGAAATAAAATAAATAACCTTAATTAAATTTTAGTAAACAAAAAAATAATAATAATAAATTAAAATAAAATAAAATTAATTATATTAATTAAATTAATTACAATAAAAAATTAAATTTTTAAATAACATAAAAAATTCAATTAATTTAAATTAAAATGAAATAAGTTCTATAAAATTATAAAAAATTATAAAAACAGATAAAATAAAAAACAAAAAAATTTAACAATTAAAAAAATATAAAAATTAAATAAAATTAATTAAGAGGAAACAAAATTAAAATAAGAAAACCAAATAAAGTTTAGTAAAATATTTATAATAAAGTGCCAACATATGTTTATTTGCTTAGTTTTTTTGCCATGCATTTTGCTGCCCTCAATCCGTTGAAGCATATTGTTTGCCATTCACTTTCGCACAAATATCTTTAATATTAGCAAGTACACATATGGAAAAGCTAGAAAATTGATAGTGAAGAAAAGAAGAATCGACAAATTGCAAGCAATGTGCGAAGAATATAAAGTGTGAGCAAATTTTTAGTGTGATAGCTATAAATAAACTGTTTTGAAAGCTTTTCTCATTTGCGCGCACATATACACACACATGAAGTTTATGTGTATGCAATGAAAAATACCAAAGAAATGGTATTAACGAGCTGCGTGTTTTTTTTTATTTTTACGTTTGTATATGTGTCATAAATTGATTTGCAAATTTCATAATGTTTTTTTTCGCTGCACGAGTGTATTTAATGACAGAAATGTGCCAAATTGGTGGCGCCATTTCCAAGGCGAGTTCAACTTTTTTAATGGTCAATGGCAGCGGAAATTTGAAAATCGTGATATATGTTATTTAGGGGCTTAATACTAAAGAGATTACTTGGTTTTCTTGGTTTTGATAAATTATATGGATTATTTTCTAGTTGCTAATTATTTATCATGATGTATTTTCTTAATTATATTTGTTTGACAATTTTTGAAAGCAAAAATATAATAATATTACAAACATTAAGGGCTTAAAAGCAATATAAGAAAACTTGATATTAGTATTTCAGTAATAGATATATTAACGAATGACAGTATATTAACTCATCCGCCTCCCTTTGAAACAATTGCACTGACGAGCATTGATTACACCGAATATGACGATAGTAGATCGTTGTCTACGACCGCTTGCCCTTGTCCGGTTGATACTAAATCAAGAGTATCTAACTAATCAACAATGATATCGTGCAAGGTTTTCTAAAAAATCAGTTTAGCAATGAAATATTAGGCGGGAAGAAAAAATCCATTATTTTTGAGTGAAATTCAAAACTTTATTTAACATGTTTCAGATTGTGCAATTTGGTTCTGATTGGCACTTTTTGTTGCTATTTATAGGTAGTTCCATAATGTCTCTCTTGTTTTAAGTGGTCAAAAAATTTAGTAAACGATTTTACGCAAGTTTTTTAATGCGCGAGAAAGATGGAAAATGATTGGTTCCAAATCCGGACTACAAGCTTGATGCATTCAAGCTTCCTATCCCAGCTTTCGGGGAGTCACTATAGACGTGTATTACCTGACGTGGGCCCTTTCTGGTAACTCAAAATAAATAATTATTTTTTTCTAGTCCCTCAAAATACATAGTAGTGGGCGATCCGACACTTTCTTCAATAGCCTTTTTTTGATAGATCACGCTTCAGTCGTCTCAAGCTGTCATGTTATTTTTGATCAGTATTGGTTGGCATTTCATCATGGGAAGACCTACGCCTGGAAAACGTTTACAAATTATTCAACTTTATTGCGAAAATTCACGTTCTGTAAAGAATGTGATTCGCGCGCTTTGCTCAACTTACGGTCAACCTAATCGGCCTACTGAGCGTACCATTCGAAACCCCATCATTCATCTTGAGACTCAGCATTCATTACTGGATAATATTCGACCAGATAGACCACGTCCAGCACGCAGTGGAGAAAATATAGCGGCCGTAGCTGAGAGTGTACACGAAGACCGTGGAGAGTTGATTCGGCGCCGTTCGCAGCAACTCGGGCTGACGTATGGAACGACTTGGCGCATTTTACGTCTAGGTCTTAAATTGAAAGCGTACAAAATACAGCTTGTGCAAAAACTGAAGCCTTCCCAAGCGACATTGCTTCGATCTATGTGTTCTTGAAAATTTCTAAGAAAATCCGACGTTTTCGGATCAAATTTTGTACAGCGATGAGGCCAATTACTGGCTCAATTGGTATATAAACAAGCAAAATTGCCGCATTTGGGACGAAGAGCAACCAGAAGAGTTTCAAGAGCTGCCATTTTATGCAGAAAAAACAACGGTTTGGTGTGGTTTGTGGGCCGGTCGAATCATCGGTACATATTTCTTCAAAAATGATGCCGGTGAGAACGTAAGCGTCAAGGGCGACAGTTATCGCGCCATGATAACAGCCTATTTGATGCCTGAAATTAAAACTCGTGATCTCCGCGACATTTCGTTTCAGACGGTGCCACTTCCCACACATCGCATCAACCAATGGATTTACTGAGAGAATACTTCGGTGAGCAAATAATTTCACGTTTTGGGCCGGTCGATTGGCGACCAAGATCGTATGATATCACACCGTTAGACTTTTCCCTGTGGTGATGTGTAAAGTCTAAAGTCTGTTCGCCAGTTACCAGTCGAAATTCTCGAACGAGTCATCGAAAATTGGACTCAACGGATGGACATTCCCCATTAAATTAGAATTTCATGTATTTTTTTTTTAAATATGGAACCTCGAAGTTCATCACCCGTTAGAACCTTTTAGAGCGTTAGCTACGGATAGAACACTGCTTGAGTCGCCTCAGCGCACTTTAACCATGATTATTTTCACACAATACTCTAGTTTGTGTCCAACTTTTCATCCCCGGTCACAATGAACTTCTTAAATTGGTCGATTTAATTTTGTTTTGCGTTAAAAAATATGATTTTGTACAACGGATATTCGATCGAGGCAAAAAACGAGTGTAATTAGTAAGCAGAATGATTCTATCCGGTTTTTATCGCATTTTTATATTAAGGATGAACTTAATATTATTATATTGCAAATTAAATTTACTCTATGGATAATGTCATGCAAAATATTTTAAAATTATTTTCGAATACATTAAACAAAATTTCCCAAGATTTCCTATATAGAAAATTAAAAAAAAATAATTGAATTTATGTCGCCAACATTTTGTGTTTAAAAGTTCTATTCGTTCTAAAAAATCCAACCTTTTTCCAGTTATGATGTACTAAATATGCACACGAGTAGAAAGAAGCATTTAGAATACAGTTGCGCTCATAATTTTCTACCTAAGTATGGAAAGCTTAAAAATAGCAGTAATTAAAGCGAAAAAAGTTGAAGAGCAACATATTTAAGAAAAATTTCGACATAATAGTAATGAAAACAGCTACAAATTAGTGCAACGAATATAAAAAAAAATTATTTTATTTTTAAATACTCGCAAAAGGAAGTAGCTCTAAAAGTGTCCTTCAAGCTGTGCATAATTTTCGTTTTTTTTTTACTTGCAGCGAAGACATTTAATTTTCTCTGCCATACCCCTACAAAATAGCCGGCTGGCATAGAATTCGTGCTTTTGCAGAGCTGGACTGCTCAGTTTCAGTTTTTTTTTTGCCTCTACCTCTTTTTGTTCATTAGCATTTTTATATTCCGCCTTCTATAGCATATTTACTTACTCTATTTTTACGTATGCAATTTTTTGCCGCTCAACTCTGTAATTTCTTATTTTTTTTTCTGCTCAGTTTTATTTTACTTCTTATTTTTGCTGTTCTACACTTTTTAGTCGTACGTTTTAGTGATTTTTTTGCGCACTTACTGTTGTTGTCTTAATTTGGCTTGTCTAACAACAGTCATAGTAGCCAGCGACGCCCTGACGACAGCATAAAGACGTAGTAGAGAAAAAAATCACTGCAATGGCTTGCCACTATGCAGTCTTATGATGCACACATACATATATACATACACATTCTTTGCATGTCGCTCAACCCTTACTCCTTATGGTTTTCTATCATTTCTCCCTTTCGTCTGCACTTCATCAACATTTGTAATGCTTTTTCTCTGCAGTATTAGGGTTTTTGTGGGGGTTTCGCAAAATGAATTCTAGTCTATGAGTGTGTTTTTGGGTTTAGGAGGGTTATCATAGTGTGGCTTTGCCTTGCTATGTTCGCGCGTACATTTGCCTTTGTTTTACATTGTGGTCAGTTTATTTTTCAGCATTTGCGTTCATAGTCTGTCATTGTCAACATCAGCTGTAAGTTCATACAAAAATACATATGTACATATGCATACATGCGGATGTGCGAAAAAAATGTTGTGTCAACTACAATGGTGTGAACAATTTTTGGTACAACAACAATAACAACAAAAAAGAAGGGCATAAATAATATATGCTTTAAGACCGCCTGCCGCTAACCCACACGCTGAGGCACAAGCAAAAGCGAATATTACTCATACGCCCTGACCAACTGCAGTGCTTTTCTGCAGGCATGCATGTATGTGTGTAATATAAATACATATCCACTTGCTGCCTGCATTATACTTCCAAACATTCGCCTGAAATTATATTTTCTTTCAATTTTTTTTTTTTTGCGTTCGCCCTTTACCTTTTCATTATTTTTTCTCGTACGCATTTCTCTGGCTGCATTTCATTTGTCTTCTCTTCACTTGATTCGTCTCTCTGCTTCTATGTGGTTTGGTTTCACAAGCGTGCTACTCAGGTCGGCTTTAAGCTCTTGGTGGATTACGGTATTGCACTTTGCCGGCTTTAATGTGCGGTTGGCAGCCTCAACAGCAGCGCGCGCTGCGTGGAAGTAAATTAATTTGCTCACAAAATTTTCAACTCATTTGTTGCAGTGACGGTAGCAGCAGTTGCAAGAGCAACAACAACAATAATGATAGCATGAATGAGAGCAAAAGCTGCAACAAAGTGGACGCTGCCACGTAAAACAGCAGCTGTGCTCTAACTGAGCTTTTGGATGTGTATGTGTGCAAGTGGTAGCTTAAGCAAACCATGTAGCGCTCATTTTGGATAACTGTAAAGAATTTTTCTCTTGTTCACGCTTTTAAATAAATTTAAACAACAGAAGCGATTTCGATTAAGCAGAATTTCAGCGCTCAGCTGAGAGCGTAAGCTGAATAAATGCTTAGTTAAAGTATTTATGTGCACACTAAATTTGAGTAAATAAAGAGTTTAAGTTTCTCAAAAAAAAAAAAAAAAAAAAAAAAAAAAAAAAAAAAAAAACACTTAACTAATACAAGTTCAGAAATTGGAAATTAAAAAAACTTCGCTTAGACATATATGCATATGAGGAATTCTCGAAGGAAAAGGTGATTTTTGATTTTTTTTGCGGACTGTGTACATTCGATTATCGATATTTTATTTTTATTATAATTGGACACATATGTTTATCATGTGCTCGCATTAGGCGCTAATTTCGATTATTAGTTTGTTTTTGACAACAACAGAGGTTAGTTACGTTTTTGTGTGCTCTTGGATTTGTGATTTTTTAAAGAAATGGATCAAAGAATATGTAACAAAGTTTGCGTTAAAAGAATCGGATAAAGTGCTCCAAAGCACTTGAAATGATGACTGTGGCATTCGGAGAATCCACTTTCTCTCGAAATAGTGTTTCTAAGTGGTACAATCGCTTTATAGAAGGCCGAGAAGATGTTGATGACAATGAGCGTCCTGGAGGTGCGACCACGTTAACAAGCGAAGAAAACATCGAAACAGTGAAAAGAATTTTTCTTGAAAATCGTCGATCACTATTAGGGATGTTTTAAAGGAAGTTGGCTTATCAATCGGCTCATTCCATTAAGTTTTCTCGAATGTTTTGGAAATTAGTCTCGCTCAGGAGTTGTTGAACGACGTCAACAACGAGCGCTCAAGCGGGTCATAACTGGTGACGAAACGTGGGTATATGGTTATGACATCGAAACCAAAGCCCAGTCATACCAATAGAAGCAGCCAGATGAGCCAGCACCGAAAAAGGCACGCCAAGTTCGTTCGAATGTTTGCTGTTTCACCATTGTAATGTGTGGTGCATTATGAGTTCCTGCCAAAAGGTCATTAAAGTTAATAAGGAATATTTTCAGGAAGTTAAGCAACGTTTGCGTGAAGCAATACGGCTCAACCGATCGGAATTGTGGAAAAACAAATCTTGGATTCTGCATCACGATAATACACCAGCTCACATATCAATGTTTATTGATGAGTTCTTGGCCAAAAACAAAACCATAATCAACCACCGTATTCACAGATTTGGCTCCCTGCGACTTTTTCCTATTCCCAAAACTAAATAACCCACGAGAACGCGTTTTGCCACAATTGATGTGATCAAGTCAGAATCGAAGAAAGGAAATCGAAGGATTGGAAAAGTGTTGGCACAAATGTATTATATCAAGGGGATTACTTTGAAGGGGACAAAATAGATATTGATGCTTATTTATTTATAAAAAAATTTCCAAAAAAATTTATAATTTTACCTTTTCCTTTGAACACACCTCGTACATACATATGCACTCATGCATTAAATGATGTAAATGATGGGTGCACTTAGTATTGGTGTAGCATCTGGAAACAATTTGTAATTAAAATATCCCTTTTCAGCATAAATACATATTTATTTTGTTAGACAGAAATTCGTTGCAGTTTTCTGATTTCAAGCTTTAAATCAAAAACTCAATTACAAGGAAACTTTTACTTGGACCAAATAACAGGTGGAAAAGAGTTCAAAAAATAGAAAATAATTTTTTATTTAATTTTATTTAGGGTTTAATACTTTTATTAAACTGTATGCTCTATAACTTTGACAACTTTGGAGCTGCCTCCCCGTCGCATACCGTATTGACTTGTTGAATATCTCCAAGGGGGTTGCACCTTATAACGCATTCCTAATTCCTTATTTAGAAATGAATAAGCTCTCTTATAGTCCCTGTGTAACAACTCGATTGGGTTGGCCTCATTGAATTTTTTTTAACCACGCCGAAATCAACTTCTATGCATGCTTTCGATAGCTATCTTGTTGATGGTTCAGATACATATTCTCTTGTATGTAGTATATCTGGAACCAAATTCCAGCCAGGATTATGTCATTTTCTTAAACTTGTAAGTTTAGCTGCGCACGCCACCAACATATATAAGAACAATGACTTAGGGTAGTAGTAACTTTGGCATATAACAGGCAACACAGCTGCAAAACCAGCTCAGGTTTATGATATATTATTTAGAATAATATTTAAAATGAGCTCACTCGTTGCCGGATAATAACTATAGTTTAAGACCGCTGCCCGGCACCCGCAAGCTCGCATGGTCCCTTTAATCTTCTTCCGTAAAAAAATATCTGGGCGTGTTTCCTAAGCAACTGAATTAATTCAGATGAAATGAGTATTATTGCGTATATTTTCAAGCGAACTCGGAAGTTGTTAAACTTATAACTCATCCGACTTGCCAAATTTTTGTGTTATTTATACAGGATTATCCACTTGCGATTTCCAAAATAATCGTAAATAAAATGCATTTAGAATATTTTTCTTCGTGATTGGGCGGTATCTCAGCCATAACTTGTCGAATGTTGGTTTTCAAGTGTTCTATCCGTATACAAAAGGTCTTTCGCGTAGCCCAAAACAACAAAAGTCCAATGATGTCAAATTGCATGATCTCGGTAGCCAATTAAAAGTGCTAAGATGGTGCTAAGATTACGCGGTGAGGAAATTTTTCTAATTTTGGGAATGTGGCACCATTTTTTTTTGGAGAAAAGGAATGTGCAAGTCATGTTCTTCAATTGCAGGCCAAAAAAAAGTCGGCTTTCATATGACCATAACGCTCCCAATCGACAGTGAAGGTGTCGCCGTTATCGTTTTCAAAGGAATTAGGTCCAATCCCATTTCCGGACCAAGGAGCGCATCAGACAGTAAGTTTTTTTGGGTGTAATGGCCTCTCTTCAATTGTTTGTGGATTGTCAAACCCCCAAATGCGAGAATTTTACTTATTTACGTATTCACCGACTAAGAAATAAGGCTTGTCGCTGAAGAATATTTTTTTACGGTCCACTGCTTGTTTTTCAGGCACCCACACGCCGTAACTGCGTCGTTCTTTTGTGAGCTGGACGTAAGTGGGTGGACAATTATGTGCACCACAATCTCCTATTAAAGCATTGCACACTTCGTAGAAACGTAGCCACGTTTGATCGAAGTGTGCAATGCTGACCGACTGAGTTGATTTTGATGCAATTTTTGAATGTGTTAAAGAGGGCCCAAAAAATGGAATATTTGTAAATTAACGTAATGAAATTTTTAAAACAGCGTTGCCACCTGTTGAAAATTAAAATTTAAAAAAATAGATAAGCTAAACGAAATGTTATTTTAGAGATATGAGGGAATTATGAAGACTAACAGTGGCAAATGCAAATGGCTGAAGAAGGTTTAAAGGAGAAACCGCGCCTTTCGCGCGGCAGCATACGCGGCCGGATCAATAGTTGGTATTCCGAATTGTTTATTTATTTATATAAATATTTATTTATAAGAAATAAGAAACAAAAGTCCACTCCCGCCGGACATGTATGAATGTATATACTTATATATATAGAAATTAGTTTTAATAAAATAGTCTAGGTGATCTGGAGAAATAACATATATAAGTATATATATCATGTTATGGATTCAAAAAGGTATCACTTAAATAATTATAATATTTTTATAATAATAAAAACATCAAAGATTAGGAGTTCTGTTAAGATATAAAAATATTTATTGGATATATTCTTATATCTTACAAATTAATTCCGTCTGCTTTTTGTGTTCAAGAAAGTCTTTTATTATTAAAAAAAAAGTCAAAAATGCATCATTCAAAGTATTGCCTGTCGGTAGTCGCTACTTTTCCTCATCTCTCTGCTAATTTTCAAATACCATCTCTAAAAACTTACTTTTCTCGCCTTTCGAGAGTCATTTTTCGATTTTTTCAATAGACCCCCAAAATCGTCTTGCATTCATCGAAAAAGCCAATAGTCGGAAGAAACAAGGTCTGGGGAATATGGCGGGTGGGGTAAGATTTACTATTTTAACGTTTTCAGGTAGTTTTTTAACCTTTGATTCCCCTGGGGTCGAGCATTGTCATGTTGCAGAATCACCTTGTCATCCCTTTCGGGTATTTTTGACCATTTTTTGCGCAATGCACGGCTCAAACGTATTAGATGTAGTCGATAGCGAGTTCAGTTTTCATTTGGCACGAATCGTGATCTAGTAAAGCGTCCAGTTCCTCATTTACAAACTTTTTCGGTTAGTGCTCTTTGTATTCGACGCTAAAATCATCACTTCTGAAGCATCGAAACCGCCTACTGCATAACTTATCGATCTAGGCAGATTCCGAATAAATTTCCGCAAGTATTCGATTGGTTTTGGTGACACTTTTCTTCTAATTAAAATAGGAAATTCAAAGCTTCCCGAAATTGCTGTTTATTTAACACAAAGCCGAACATTTTCGAAGTGTCAAGAAGCAAATTTGTTGTCAGAGTTAGACGCTTATGCGCACTTTGTTTACAGATGTGAAACCTTTCCAATGAAATAGTTAATCGCTTCCAGAATCGGCCACAACCTGCAGGTGGAACAACCTCTTGAAAGCAGATCGAATTAATTTGTACACCCGATGTATAAGAAATCGTGTTAGTTGCATTACTTAGCCTATAACTCAAGAGCGGTTGAACCTGTTTTTTTAATTTTTGTTTTTTTTTCTGATTATACTTCGTCGGGTCAAGAAACGATCTATACAAATTAACTGCAATTTGATACGAGTAGATAAATAGCTTTTGCTTATTACAACATGCGAATCCATGTACTTTGAAAAAAAAAATATTCATCGTTCGATTGGCTTGAAATTTCTACAGAAGGTATCTTCTGGTCTGGATAAACTTTAGATTACATTTTTAACGGAACTTCGTGCAGGGATCTGATTCGACTACCGACCAAAACTATGCAACGAATGGTGTTTGGATGTAAGTAAACTGACGATAGAAGTTATATAGCCAAAGATAATTACAAGAAAATCCATAGCTGATGAAGTTTTCAGTCCGAGGACTCCGATGCTCCTAATCGAAATATCGCTTATATTTATATAGGGTTTTCCAGTAAGATATAATTTCTTAAAAAAACACACACTAATTGTTAAGGAAATTCAAAGGTTTTTTATTTAACGTGAAATACAATCGATACAATTAAGTTCTGAACATAACTTCATTCAAACGGCCTCCACGACTTATTTTACAGGAACGAATTCGATGAACCCAATGTTTGAGGGTTTTTTCCACTAAATCAAGTCGTATCTCATGAATAGTTCGTTCAATATTGACTTTTAAAGCTTGAAGAGAGTCGGGTTTATCGCTAAAGACCAATGACTTCAAATAACCTCACAAGAAGTAGTCTAGTGGTGTTAAATCATTACTTCTAGGAGGCCAATCAATGTTATAATTTCTTGAAATAATCGAATCTCCAAACATTTATCTCAATAATTCGGTTATTGCACGTGCTGTGTGACACGTATCCTCGTCTGGTTGGAACCAGATATTGTTAAGATCAACTTCTTCCAATTGTGGCCATAAAAATTTGGTTATCATCGATCTATAGCGCTCTCCATTGAAAGTAACGGTGCTACCAGCTTCATTTCGAATGAAGTACGGACCGTTACGCACGAAAAGTTAAAAAAATTAAACTGAAAAATTTTCAACACATTAATTATGATCTAAAGAAAATTAAATAATAAACAGATAAACATATTTGTGTTTGACTATTATTTTAACTAAATTTGATGCTATCAATTGCAGCAGCAGAAATTAATCTGTCTACCTTATATAAGGAAACTCAAATCGCATTTTCTGCATTGAAAACCCTTTCAATAATCCAAAGCAAAGAAATCTTTGATTTTATGAATATTCTTTTTTTTCGTAAATTTAACAAGCATTCAGAACACACCTACCTATATCAACACCTGAGCATTTCACGCCTCATTACCGCTTTCACCATAATTAATGTGTAAAATTCTAATTAATTTTAATTCCATATTACGCATTAACATAGTATCCAACAAAGTGCCTCTGGAATACACCTTTGCTTATCAACGCACCAAATTCGTCCTTCATTAGTTAACTTTTCATTTGAACAAATTTGAAAATTTATTTCCACTCATAAATTGCTGGACACGCATAAATTATGCATTAATTTTGATTGGTTGAACATTTTTGCGGTCAAAATGCTCCACCAGGAACGTCACTGCACAGCTTCTATACATTGAAATATGGCGCTTTGCCTCTTTTGGGGTATCTCACAAAGGGCAAATAGGTGTGTCTCCATGTTAGAGTAGCTCATTAGGTATGACATAAAATTAATCGATGGTGTATAATGAAAATTCAAAACAAAATACTCTCAAGATGCGCTCTTCCGCGGATCTATCAGTGAGAATATTTGAACTGTTTTAGGAGGATTTATTTCGTATTAAAAATTTTCAATACACAATGAAGAGCTTGTTGTCGGTGTCATGTGATAGTTGTTCCATAATGATTCCTCAACTACTTTACATGTGTATAGTGTACCAAAATATGAATTTTTCGTGTATATTTTTAAACATTTTTTCAAAGCATCATGACTGAAAACCCAATTTTGTTTCATTAAAAGGTCACCAGGTTGCCTACCTATAAATTTTTGAACGTTTTTAATAATTCGTATATACAATTTAAACAAACGCGTACACACACTCAACCATAAATTTGTTAAATTCCGCTCATATATCTTATGCTGTCAAGCGTGTTTAGCGCATTATTTACAATTTATTCATTGCAAGGCTGAATATACAGTGGCGGACAAAAGTCTACATACACCGCCTGTATTCGTTGTGTAGAAATTACTATCACTTTGCTGAAAAATGTATGTATACAGTTTTATTTTGAATCCTTTTCTAATCACATGTATTAAAAAAAATCCATTCTTTAACATAAAATAAAGCAATTATGGTGTAAAACCGCAAAATTATACTTGAAAAAAGTCCACATACACCACAGATTTACTAGCAGGACCTTTGATATGCTGTGTTGTTATGGCGGTTAGGTCTCCTTTTTTTTAAATTTTTTTAAATTATGTTTTCTCATTTGCTAATATTGAATTTAGTTGTGGTTTAAACACATTAGAATAAACAATGGCTCCGCGAAATATCCATTGACGTAAGGATCATGGTTATTCAGCACAGAAAAGAGAAGAAATCGTATGGTGAAATTTCAAAAATTTTAAACTTAAGTCCGCCAAATATACAGACCATTGTAAAAAAGTTGAAAAAAATGAATCCACCAAAAAAAAAAAAGGCGCGTGTTGGCCCCCAGAAGAAACTAACTCGGAGAAATATCAGCTTTATTCTGAAGGAGGTGAATGATGATCTCAAAGTTACTGCTCCAAAATTAGCCGAAAACATCGCAAGCTCATCAAGAAAGTGTGTCCATCCAATAACAATTCGAAGAGTTCTGAACGATAACGGCTTCCACAGTAGAACGTCACGTTAAAAGCCTCTTACTTCTGAAAAAAATCGTAAACTTCGCTTGGAGTTCGCTAAAGCACATTTACACAAAGGAATGGATTTTTGGCAAAAAGTCTTGTTTACAGACAAATCGAATTTCAATATATTCGGCAGCGATGGAAGAGCAAAAATTTGGATAAAAGAAAACACTGTACTTAACGCCAAAAATATAGTACCAACAGTGAAGCATGGTGGCGGCAACGTAATAGTTTGGGGAGCGGTTGTGGCATCTGGAGGTGGAAAGCTGGTTTTTTTTTTTTTGAGGGTAATATGGATCAGTTCAAATATAAGTCATTGTTGGAAGCTAATCTGAAGCTTTCGGTGGACAGTTTGGAGCTTGGCACAGGCTGGATCTTTCAACGGGATAACGATCCAAAGCACACGGCCCACATTGTTAAGGATTGATTGCTTTATCATGCTCCACACAACACGTCAAAGCCCAGATTTGAATATTTTTGAACATATCTGGGAGATTTTTGAGTGAAAAATTTGAAAAAATCTGATTTCCAGCTCAGCATTACTCGAAGAACGTCTTATTGAAGCTTGGGACAGTATTACTCGCTCAGAATTGACTAATTTAGTAGCTTCGATGACACGATGGCTTAAAGCTGTTATTGATGCGAGCGGTGGACCAACCGAATACTAAAAAGATCATGTTACCTGATATTAACCAAAGTTGTTGCGCAAAGATAAGTTGATGTATGTACTGTTTGTAGACTTTTGTCAATGTTGGATTTTTTTCATTATTATTATTATATTTCATAATAATTATTATATTAATTATTTTTGTTGGTTTTTTATGATAGTTAAATTAAACTGTATCGTTAAATTTTCCAATAAACTTTTTGGACTTCCAATTCAACGCAAACAGGGGGTGTATGTAGCCTTTTGTCAGCCACTGTACATATATAAACATTTTTACTTCTAACTGTTGGTATTTTCTTCCTTTTCGCTTTATTACGATATTTTTTTTTTACTTCCATATGTATGTATGCGTGTGCGCATAACAAAATGCAATGGTGTGTCGAGTTTGTGGTAGAGTTGTGAAATTTTGTTTTTGCGGTTAACGATAAATGTAAACGATTTCATTGTTGCAAATTTAGCCAATGATGCAAAATTAAATAGCAATGAATTTTAATTATTGGTTTTATAATGAATGTAAATTTTAATGAGACCTGAAAATGGTGCGCGTCGCTCAAAAACGGACATAATTATGTTGAAGCGAAAATAAATTTTGTGTGAACAACTAATATGGTAATTATACATATTTCGCTATTTTGAATATGATTTGTGGTACATGGATCCTGCAGGCATGGGAAATAAATATATATTTATTTAAATCAAATATTTCGTTATATTTGTGGTCAAATTAATATTTTTAACACTAAAATACTTTTTTTTTGTATTTATTCAAAAAAAAATTCTGTGAAATTAGCTGTATGTAACCCAGTCTTGGTCGGTCAAATTCTCAAATTATAGGAAAAATTGTCTTCTATTATTTCCAGCTTGCTTATCGGGAACATCTTTATTTCATGTTTAATGAGAATAGTTGCGACCTATTTAAAAATTTAGATTTTAAATGAAAAAAATTATTATCAGAAGTCGTTTATCCTCCACGAATGACTCAAACGAAGTAAAAATTGACGGCAAATAAGATGATGCTGAGTATATGATGACATTAAAAAAGAATAGTCCATTATGAGCTGCTAAATAGGTGGGTGTTCTGTTTCATCATAACAACGCCAGACGACATACATCTTTGACGACAGGCCAAAAATTCAACGGAGTCTGGTTGGCATGTTTTGAGGCACCTACTGCAAATCTGGTACCTCGCGACGTCTGTCTATCATTTGTTTCGGTACATGCAAGACTCTCTTTATGAGAGAAAATTGGTCGAGCAAAGAGACATTAGAAATCAATTGGCCAAGTTCTTCGACGGTAAACCACAGAAGCTCTGCATTAACAATATATCATAAACAGCAATAGTCAATATGCACTTTGTTAAAATTAATTTTTAATACACCAAATTTTTTCCCAAAAATATACAAAAAAAAAAAACCGCCGATACTTTCTAATTATCAATATTTGATTCATATACATACTTGAGAAATTGACCAGAACAAAAATATTTTGTTTGAGCACTTCGGAAGAAAGTGGAAGAAGGTGTTGCCAACTATTTATAACTTAATAATCAAGTTTTATTATTAGGAGGCGAAGACTCGTGAGTACAACTCCTGTCCGGAGAAAGAAAAAAGAAAAACGACCTAATAAACGCGTTTGCCCGATGATAAGGATTTTCAACACCTCCGGCTATATTTCTCGCGTAAAGGTCGGTATGCAGCTCTAGCGAAAAAAAAACTCATATATTCCGTGGATGAAAAAATGTAGCAGGCACGAAAATTTAACAGATGATTTTCTATTGTGAACAGCTCTTTACAAAGGAAGGAGATTTGCAAATGTAAATAAACAAAGCGAAAAGCATGAGTAGAGCGCGGTAAATATTTGTCGCTTATTATGTATTCTTACCTTTTTCATGGCTAGAAATAAATAAAAGGTGTAGATATTTGATGAAAAAAGTAAAAACATTACATAAAATGGTTTATAAGCTTGCTTTAATACGTTTCAAAATTAGTCTCGGAAACCTGTTTTTCCCTGCTTTTGTATTTGTTTAAAACTTTAGAATAGGCAGTAGAATGAAGTTTTTTTTTGTTCGAGGTGCATACTGCTTCGTAAAAAAAATTTCGCGCTTCGTTTTTTTGCATTTAGTTTTTTAATATGGAGTTTTTGGTTTTCGTAAGAGCTGCATGGACCTTAATGGAGAAAAAATATAGCGTAGATGAAAAAAACAAAAATATTTGCACTACTCGTCCGAAAACTTTTAAAACACTTCATATTTTATTAAAAAAAAAAAACTTGTTTAAACAAGGACTACTCTTTATTTAAGAGAGATAAGAGAAAGACTACTCATCAGCATCTCGATATACTTGTAGTGGAATTGTGAATGAGATCTCAAGCTCCCTACGTGATGCTGCTGCAGAAACAATTGGATGTCGGCAAAGCCAAAGTAAGAGCTGTTACAATGAGGATTGCTCAGTGGAGAATAAGTAGACTGCCTACCTCACAACTTTGTGAAGGACTAAAACACGTGCGGGGTGGGATAGACAGCGAGTACTGAAGAGGGAAGATGTATTTGCGGACAAAAAGAAATTGACAAATGGTTTCAATACAGAAGAATACTCACGTAGCAAGAAGTATATCTTCTGACCACCGATATCCAGCGCACTTGTCAACAGGTGCTACTTTGGATTGAGTAGGCAGTTGAAAAGTAAAGTTCTCTCTTTTCGAACCAAACCCAAACTATACAAGTTGTCAATATCCAATAGTCAATATTCCAGTCTTGCTTCACAGTGCAGAAGCGTAGGCGAAGTCGACATCCAATGTGTCGGCTTTAGGAGTTTTCTAGAGGAAAGGTGTTGCGAAAGATTTATGGCCCAATCCGTGACTAGCCATTATAGTAGTTATAAGAGTAAGATTTCTTGCTCCAGAGGAAAAGAAAGTAACTTCATTTATTTGCATTTAGAATAGTATTTAGAAGTACATTTTCCGTTATGAAAGAAAAAAACATGTTTATAATATATACATACATCAAAATTCTATATGATATAGTGATGATGAGCGTTACGAAATAAACCTAATTTATAATATATCAAATAAAAAAATCACACCAACCTAACAAACTCTCTATAAGCTTTTGGCTTCCAGAGGTAGAGTTCCTTGTTTCCCAAACTCCTGTGAACATTTTTTTGAATTTTTTAATTTTTTTCCAGCTTTAACCATAATTCCATTCCATAAGATTTCGTTTGTATTGTAGTGTTGAATCGGCCATATTTTGATCCCTCTTAGACCTTTTTTAGATTTCTACACCATTTTTCTTAAAAATTCTTTGTTTGCAAAATTTTCACTGGATTTAAACGCTTGGTATGAGCCTGAAAAAACATTTGAAATAAAATATTTTGCTTTATTTGGTTCACTTTGATGATGTTTGCAAGAAAAAAGTGATTTAAGTGCGCTAAAACAATTTTCAATGCAGTAACAATTAAATTGTAAATTTTAAGAAACAACATTTATACAAAAGGTGAAATGGTATTTTAGAGCAAAATCATCTTTGGTATTAAGAATTTCACCAGAATGTTTCTATCATGAAAAATATAGGTAACTTTTTGGTTATAAAGGGTGTTTTTTATAGAGGTATAGAACTTTAAGTTGCAATAAAACAACGATGGTATATTCGATTGACATGAATTTTATTTATCCGAAAGATAATCTTGTGGCATTACATTTTAAATATGATTTCTGGACGTCCAATTTTCGATGACTTTTTTCAACATTTGTGACCGTATACCGGCAATAACACGGCGAATGTTGTCTTACAAATGGTCAAGCGTTTGTGGCTTATCCGCATAGACCAATGACTTTACACAGCCCCACAGAAAGTAGTCTAGCGGTGTTAAATAACAAGATCTTGGAGGCCAATTCACAGGTCCAAAACGTGAAATTAGGCGGTCACCAAACGTGTCTTTCAATAAATCTATTGTGGCACGAGCTGTGTGACATGTTGCGCCGTCTTGTTGGAACCACATCTCCTGGACATCATGGTTATTCAATTCAGGAATGAAAAAGTTAGTAATTATGGCTCTATACCGATGACCATTGACTGTAACGTTCTGGCCACCATCGTTTTTGAAAAAGTACGGACCAATGATTCCACCAGCCCATAAAGCGCACCAAACAGTCAGTTTTTCTGGATGTAACGGTGTTTCAACATACACTTGAGGATTACCTTCACTCCAAATGCGGCAGTTTTGTTTGTTGACGTAGCCATTCAACCAGAAGTGCGCTTCATCGCTAAACAAAATTCGCTTATGAAAATCGGGAACAACGGTAATCTCGTCTTGTGCCCATTCGACAAATCTACGCCTTACTTTATGATCGTTTGGCTTCAATTCTTGCCCGAGTTGGATTTTGTAAGCACGCAAACCAAGATCCTTCCGCAAAATCTTCCATAAAGTGGATGGACACAGATCCAATTCCTGTGCTCGATGGCGGATGGACTCATTCGGGTCTTCTTCAATGCTATGCTCTACTGCAGCAATAGCTTCTTCTTTATGCACCGTACGGCGTCTCTGAGGATGCGAGTTATCAACAAGAGTAAAGGTGGTGCGAAAACGTTCCATGGTTAATCGAATTAACTGCTCTAATGGACGATTTTGTCGACGATAAAATGGACGTAGTGCGCGATACGCGTTCCGCACAGAACCATTCTTTTCGAAATAAAATTGCACTATTTGCAAGCGGGCAAGTCTATTCATGATGAATTGCCAAACCAAAGTGAGAATAAATCACTTGACAGCTGTTAAATCGGTCGCCGTCTTGAAAAGTAATGCCAACTGAAAGTTCTGTACCTCTGTAAAAAACACGCTTTAGTTCGAAGAGTGTTAAAATTTCGTATATATTATATATATATTTAAGAGAGCATAAACTACAGAAACTATTTTTAGAGCCAGCATACCAAATAAAGCTTTGATAAAACCTATAGTAGAGAAATTTTGAAACAAAATAAAAAAATTCATTAATTTTTTTACCTTAAATTTTTATAGTAAATTTATTTTCTTTTGAACGAAATCATTTAGGCTTTCACTAAACTGCTAAATATTTAACTGAAGTCACACGCACGTCAAAACAATATTTCTTTTAGCTGCTTTTTACTACTTAATATTCACAACATAAATATTTATCATTTAATCTTTATTTTTGATAAATTTTGTATTTTTCACAAAGAAATGGTTTCCGCAGAAAAAGGCGTCATGATTCCTTTATTATTACAAAAAGTAATTTTAAGAACTACAAAGACAACCAAAAATATTTTTTTCTTTATAAAAAAAAAAAAAAAAAAAAAAATTATTCAAACAAATACATTGATATATACATATGTGTTTATAATTTCACTGCCATTTCTTTCGCTTATTTTTATGTCGACAATGCAGCGCGAAATTCCCACGCCAACATCAACGTCCAACTATTAAATCACTGACCCTTGAAAATTTTTAATAAAAAATGAAAATAATAAAAATAGGTAGCCATAAAAGAAGAATGTAGTAACACTTGCGCAAATACATATAAATGTATGTGTATACACATACAAAGTTGTAGTGATAATGATTATAATAACAGCATTAAAGCCTAACAAATTCAACGCCAACTTGGGTTTCTCACTGATGAATGGAGTGTAGTACAAGTCAACTATGCCAGCGATTCCCTACATGAGCATTTCAAAAGCGAAAGAAAAACGCGCCAAAGAGTAATAAATATCTGCAATGAAGAAGCCAAGCAACTAAGTTACATGCTCACACCAACACATACATATATAGAATATTAGTATATTCAACATTTAATATTTTTTTTAAGATAAATACCCAAGCAATGAAAGCTAAAGTTGTAGAACTCTCTGCTAACTACAGTTGGCGGTCTAGCCGACCAACAACATCCACATACATATATTTGAACCTTTTTAAGCTGGCTTTTGTGTTTAGGTCAGTTGAGGGGAAATGTTGAACTTATTAAATCAGAGTGAACACACAGCAAGTGCAGAGGAGCAAAAGCACGCAAAGGCGCAACAACAAATCGACTAGGGATGACAGACTTAGAGATAGACTCAAGTAGGCGCGTAAACAAATGAACCCACGAACGATTCAACGGCTGAACGACTTGCACAGCCAAAAACACGCAATCACACGCTCAGCTCAGTTCAGCAAATGAATGTGTCGAATTGATGTGGGAGCAATGACTGTTGGCTGAACAATTGCAACGCTGTGGCCAAAAGAAGAAAATGTATGCATATACATAATTATCAATGTATGTACTTTTTTAGTAAAAGTGGTGCTAATTCACTTTTGGAAAATAACAACAAACGAAAATAATCAGTGTAACCTCTTTAGATCGTCAAAATCTCAATGTTTTGAAATATGTTTTAGAACTTAGCATCAAAAATTTTCAAGTATTTACATATACATATGAAAATTCAAAGCGCTTAAATGTATTTCTTGAACTTTTCAAAATTAAACTTAAGCATTTATAGCGTATAAACACAAATGTGTGTGTTTTTATGTGAAATTGCAGCACGCTAATGGAGTTGGTAGTTAGAGCTGCTCATCAGCGGTAGCAACGCTCTTTTGAGCGTTTTCATCAGCTACACCAAATTGCGATTATGTTAATTAAATTAAAGTTACTCCACAGCCATAATGATAATGTAAGCACGCACACAGTTTCATATACATATGTGAATACACTCACACACATTAGAGAGAAATAACTAATTGGTCAGAAAAAATATGAGAAAACTTCCTAAGTGTAATCGTACTAGTCCGAAAAATACTAGCACTGAAGCAAATAAAAGACTTTAAAAAATATAATATTTAATTTTAATTAATTTATTAATTTTATTAATTATTATAAATTGAATTAATTAATTTTATTTTAAATTAATTAATTGTAATTAATTGATTTTTTAGGTATTTTCTATATTATTTTATTTTACATTATTCAAGTTGATTGTATTGTGTTTTAATTTACTTTATTTTGTTTTATTTTATTTTATTTAACTTTTTTCTTTTATTTCCTTTTACCTTATTTCGTTTCATATTATTTTTTATTTTTTTTATATTTTATTTTATTTTATTTCAATTTTTTCATTTATTTTATTTTATTTAATTTTACTTCATTTGATTTTATTTAATTTAATTCAATTTTTTGTATTTTATTTTATTTTTCTACTATATTGAATGAAGTTACTTTATATTATATTATATTATATTATTTTATTTATTTATTCCTTTTTTGTTTTACTTTTTTTTATTTATTATATATTATTTTATTTTATTTTATTTTCTTTTATTTCATTTTATTTTATTTTATTTTACTTTATTTCTTTTACTTTATTTTATATTATTTTATTTTATTTTGTTTCATTTTGTTATTATTTTTTTGTTTTGTTTTATTTCATTTTTTGTAATTTGTTTTATTTTTGTACTATATTGTATTAATTTATTTTATTTATTTGTTTATGTATTTTTATTTATTTGCTTATATTTATATTATTTAATTTTATTTCGTTTTATTTTATTTTATATTATCTTAATTTATATTATTTTATTTTATTTTGTTTTACTTTATTTTATTTTATTCAATTATTTTTTTATACTTTTTTATATATTTTTTTAATTTTTTTAAATTTTTTGTTATTTTAAATTAATTTATTATTTATCTTTCTTATATTTTTATTTTATTTTTTATTTATTTTTAATTTTTTTAATTTATGTTTTTATTTTATTTTGTTTTATATTTTTATATTTTTTTTTGCTTTGTTTTATTTTATTTTATTTTATTTTAATTTATATTATGTTAATTTATTTATTTATTTATTTTTTCTTTTATTGTTTTATATTTATTTTGTTTTGTTTTATTTGATTTTACTTTATATTATTTTATTTTGTGTTATTTAATTTTATTTTATTTTGTTTTTTTATTTTATTTAATTTTTTATTTTATTATTTTATATATTTTATTATATTTTCACATTTTTTTTTATTTATTTTATTTAATTTAACTTTATTTTATTTTATTTTATTTTATATTATTTTATTTTACTTTAAGTTATTTTATTTTATTTTATTTTATTTTTTTCTTTTTATTTTATTTTTTTTTTTGCTTTATATTTTTACATTTTATTGTATTTTATATTATTTCCTTTCATTTTATTTTATTTTTTATTTATTTTACTTTATTTTATTTTATTTTATTTTAAGTTAATATCTTTTATTTTAAATTTCTTTAAATTTTTTAAAATTAATTTTTTCTTATTAATTATTTTTATTATTTAATATTTCGTTTTATATACCAAGTGCTAATTAGTTTCCAACTAGTGCAATTGCCTGAGTGGTACATTTGCGAGTGCGTGTTGTACTTATGAGTATGTATTTAACGTTTATGTTTATATTTTCTTGTGTTCTGTGCTAGTATAAATACTGTATAGCTGAGTACATTAACAGTAATGGAAACTTGTGTGCAGATGTACTTAGCGGCTTGTTTGTGATTACTTCATAGACATATCTATTCATACAAAGAGTATGTTATGCTCTTAGGTCCGCACAAACAAACAAATAGCAACTCATTTGTGCATATTTAACTACCACTATACACGCTTCTTCCATTCGCTTTTATGTGGGGGTGTTATCAAATATGAAAATGATAGTGAGCTTAGTTGTGCTGTTTGAAAATGTGCATAACGCTGGAGCATTTTAGTAAATTAAAAAATAATTACAAATGAATGCATGAAATTTAAAGTGAATTTGAAAGTAGAAAAAAATTAAAATAAAATTAAAATATAATTTAAAATAGAAAAATTTATTTTCAGTTGTGACCAAGCATTGGATAAGCGAAATGTTTGAGTTAAACGAAAAGAGCGTGGTTTGTGGAGGTGCGTCAGCCAGTTTTGTTGAATACTCATCGCGTCTTTATAAAAATTCAAATTAGATATACATTTTTCCAACTAAATGTGGCTTCTTATTATTTTCTAAGAACTGATTTCAATTTGGTTGCTGGTTTCTTGATAAGCCAGATTTTTTACTTTTCGAACGAAAAATTATAAAAAATTTGGATATTACAATTCCATTAATTAGTTTTCGTTAACTTGTTAACCTGTAACATATTCCAGAAAGAACTATAATTAAAATAAAATTAAAAAATTAAGTTACTGGAATATTATCCTGTAAATATTTCACAAGCCACAGCCGCAACGACTTCCAACCAGAATTAACCTCATCTTTGGCGATCCACTGTAAAAGGATATTTTCAAATTCATTTTTTAACACAACTATGTGTTATCAAAAAATTCGCCAGACTTGATGAAATGCCTTGTTTTCTACCATTCGTTAGACGATAGCGTGGGGGGCATCGTGCATAACGCCTCAATCTGTTAAAAAACCGGGTACTCTCAAAGGTAGTGCTATAGAGTTTTGTTCTCTTCTCTTCTTCAATTTCCACTTAGTATCATTGCCTCGAATAACAATTCGGAAATTTCGACTGAATGGACTCCTTCTTATGAATCGTGTTGACTGCTTTTGGGTACTAAAACTCTTAGTAATCGACCCACTTTCCTCGCTGCCTCTTTTATGTTCAATATTGTAGAGGACTCAGTCGACTTTTCTAACCTCTGTGTTAGAACTTCAATGTCCTTA
The DNA here is from genome assembly GCA_030068015.2 of Neoceratitis asiatica. Lineage (NCBI taxonomy): Eukaryota > Metazoa > Arthropoda > Insecta > Diptera > Tephritidae > Neoceratitis > Neoceratitis asiatica. The sequence continues at coordinate 28,077,262 of CM061526.1, forward strand.
GTCTTGATACCGGGCTTGCAAATTATCATTATGAGGAACTCTAACTCAATAAAATGGAATTTTGAACCTTGGTTAGTCTCTAGCCTGTGAAGCAGTTCGCACTATCTTACATAATTGTTTTAAGTAGTCATAAGTTTTCTTTCCTTATAGTCAGTAAAAATTTATTGTTGTTATAGTTTGCGGGGCCAGCTCGAGTTAGCTCGTCTGCCAATTCGTTACCTTCTACAACAATCTGAACCGGGCCCACTGTGTTCTCACGTAGTAGTCAATTAACTGCCTTCTTACATGTTCCTACGCTCTTAATCTTTGTGTCGACACAATTAATTGTCTGAATTCTTGCTTAATTATCTACGAAAAACCTAATGGATTTCGTTCTAAAAGCGAACGCCTCAGTAATGCAACAATTTCTCGGAAACAAGAGTCTTTATTGGGGTCGACATAGAACCCATCTATAGAAATTTAAACATCTTAATAATTACTGATAGCCTTTCACCCACTTTTCGCTGCTTGGGAAGAAGTAAGCTTATAGAATTTGGCAGAGAGTTTCTTTTTATCGGTTCAGATCCTATGGATTGTTCTGCACTGAAGAAAGTCGGCTTAGGATTGATTCCCTTATTACTAAGCTGGATTAGCTTTAGATGAGTGCTTTTTATAAAAGATTGCTACATTTTTAATTCGCTCTACTCAAATCTCTGAAAGGATCAATACCATATATGCCGTCTGTGTATTATTACAGCCGTGCAGCGAGTGCAACTGCTCAACAAAACAGAAAAAAATTGATTTTGTTTGTCAAAGTTTCTTTGACGTTTCAATGATTTTTACACTTTAATTAAAAAAAAAAATTAAAAAAAGTCAAAATACTCGAAATGCTCGTGTTCGGCTCGAAAAATGTTCGAGTAATGAGCAACGAGCAGGTGTGCGAGTGCTCGTTGCTCAAATTATCGCACTGCTTGCACATTTTTGAGCAAAAGCTGGAGCTCTAATTCATATGATTTTTTAATTACAAAAACAATATATTAAAAGCAGTTTTACGAGCACACATACTCTAATTATTACTATTAAATTGTATTTATTATTTTTTTTTTGTCAAAATAAGTATTCAAAACCTCCTCTAACAATTCACAAAAAGTATCAGGCCACATTGCGCTACTATTTCCCTTTCTCTTGTGTATTTACCACTTACGTGGAATGCACTTTAAATACAGTCAAATAAATTGCAACGATGACAATGTGCTTCTGCTACTTAAGTTTCCGCATTTCGGATTCCAACAACAGAATGGTGGAGAAGAGCCTCTCTGGGCAACTAACGCTGCGGTTGCCAGCTAAAGAAGTAGATTGTAGAAGCATTCTAACGAGGCTGTGATTAAACAAAACGTTGTGGATAAGTACGAGTATATGTGAATTCGCATACTACTGTGTATGTGTTAGTGTGTTAGTACTTTTAGCGCAAATGCGTGCACTAATTGTGCATTTCCCTAATTATGCAAAGCAACTCAGCTAAGCACACACATGCAAAGTGAAATTACCCAATAAACCAAAACTGAAGAGAAAGTGCTGTTAGTATTTTTTTTTTTGTTTTGTTTTTATTATAAAACTTCTTTCGCAAAAATAACTGAAATTTATATTATTTTTTTTATTTTTTTAATCAAAATTAAAATTTATCAATTTTTTGTTGAAAAAGTTTTTAGGCTTATAAGAGAAGCAAACCTCTGTAAAAAGCATAATACAGGGCTATACCCTTTACGGTTTCCAAATAAAATACATTTCAAAGACATTTTTTCATGAAATTCCTTTTTTATTATAAAGTTTGAACCTTGTTTTTATATGTGAAACAATACATCATTCAAATGGCCGCCTCGGAAATTTTAGCAAACTTTGATCCATTTGAGGTAATATTCGACCATTTTTTTACATACATTGGGAGGCATCTCAGCCTTTACTAGACAATTGTTGGTTTTCAAGTGCTCAAGAGTCAAAGGTATATCCACACAAACCTTTCGCATTGCCCAATGGTGTCAAATCGCATGATCTCGATGGCCAGTTGGCATCTCCAAGACGAGACACTCGCGGCCGAGAAGTTTCTCTCGTAAAAAAAAGCAATATTCGACTATAATACTACCATAACTCTCAGAATGGACAGCGACAGTCTCGCCGTTAACGTTTTCAAAAAATTAAGGTTCAATCACATCTCCGAAAAAAAGAGCGCACAAGACAGTAAGATTTTTTTTTTTTTTGGATTTAACGGACAATTTTAATGCGACAATTTTTGCGGATCTACTTATCCACCGAGTGAGAAATTTACCTCGCCGTTGAAGAAAATTTAGTAGGAAAAATTTCTTGTTGTTCAAGCACCCAATCGACGTAGCTACAGCGCTGTGAATAGTCAGCATAGCTTCAGTTGTGATGCTAACTGTCCTTTATGTTAGGATGTAAGTCTAAATTCAAGTGCAAAATACAAGGTATGTTGAAAGGAAAAGGTGAAGGTTTTGCTTACTGTCTCCTTTAATTACAATGGTGTGGTGCATCATGAGTTCCTGCCAAAAGGTCGTATAGTTAATAAGGAAGACTGCAACGAAGTTATGCAACGTTTGCGTAAAGCAATACGGCTGAAATGATTGAAATTGTGGAAAAAGAATACGTGGATTCTGCATGGCGATAATGCACTAGCTCACACATCAATGCTTATTCGAGATTTTCCACCATATTCACCAGATTTGGCTCCTTACGACTTTATCATATTCCCAAAACTAAGGAAACCAATGAAAGGAAAGCGTTTTGCCACAATTGATGAGATCAAGTTAGAATCGAAGAAAGACCTAATGGCCATGCCGAAAAGCGCATCTCAGAAATGCTTCGAGGATTGGAAAAAGCGTTGGCACAAGTGTATTATATCTATGGGGGCTTACTTTGAAGGGGACAAAATAGATATTGATGAATAAATAAGTACTTTTCAAGAAAATTCAAAACTCACATTTTCCTTTGAACATACCTCGGACATCATTAAGTGCCGTAAGAAAGTGCCAGCTCCTAGTAACGGACACAATCGGGTCTTTGGCCACTCTCTCACTTACAGCGGCGATACTTGAGGTGGAAAGAGCCAAACGATGCTGCACAGGCTTTACAATATCCGTAACCGATCCAGTCTATTCAAATTTTTTTGAAAATTTTACCAATTGCTTTAGTAATTAGACGATTATATGCACCATAACGGTTATTAAGCGATCCATTTTCATAAATGCCTAACTTTTAACTAAAACAAAACATGTTTGTCTTGACAGTCATATTTGACAGATGTCAAATTACAGGCCTGAATAAATTTTTATGCTCTTCTATTATTATATATTATTTATATGTCCTAAATGTTTTAATCTGGTTGGAACTCTTTTCAAAACAAAATTTTTCATTATTAACTCTCATCAAATTCACTTAGTTTGGTACCTACATTACGCCATTTCCTTGCTTTTCAAAATTTGTTTTAAAAAAGATATTTGGCGACTCTTCTGTAAAATATTGTACACTTTTTACTTAACATTTAAATATTTTAAAAACATTATTTGTTTCTAATTCAAAAAACACATTATAATATTTCACTAATCTTATGAAATTTTTTTATATTTTTACTAATAGGTGGCAACCTTATTTTTTGATTCTAATCTCTTAAAACTACATATATTTTCATTTATATACCTCAATGTTGTTCAAACCCTCAGAAAAAAAAAGAATAAATTTAAAGTCACGAATTCAGATTCGTCGACCTCTCACCGCGAATTATCGTCGCGATAATAACGCCAGCGAAGGTCAATTTGCCTTGAAGTCAACTCCATTCCGCTCATTGGGTTACTTTCTGCGCATTCTTAGTTAAGAAGCACTTTGTGGTGTTTGTTGGTTGTGGAAATGTTAATGGTGCCATGGGAAATGCGTTTGCGGAATTTCCAATTTCTTCATTTCGCGCGAATCGCGATGCACAAACAGAGCGAATGAGCGACGACACAGTTGAGTGGTGAATATATATGAAGCATATATATATATATATTACATACATATAAACATAGTATGTGTGTATGTGCAAAGTTATGCATGTGAAAATGAATGTTTTTTGTAACTAATATGGTTGGGAGCACACATAACACACACATACTTGCCTACATACAATTTGGTATTACTCGTCGTCGTAAGTAGGCAAAAAGTTATTTGTTTACAACAATTTGAGTCCCCTCCACCCCCAATACCCACACGCCTACGCTATGCTAAGCAGCTGCTGCCAGCAAAATTCACAGCATTGTTTTGCCTGCAACATTAAAATCAAAGCAACCATGTATGACAATGTGTGGCAGTAAAAAAAAATATTGTATGTAGAAATAATATACACATATATGTACAGGTATGTATGTAACTGAAAAGTCAGGAATGTTAAGCAATACATAAAGTTGCTCTTCTTTGCTGCTTTGCCTTGTGATCTCTCTACACTTCGTTGCATTTGTGAAATTGGCAGAATATTTCTATGATTTTTTTTTCTTCATCTTTGCTTTTACTTCTTAGCCGATTTGCTGTTATAACACATGCATACAAAGAGATACAAATAAACGCGTTTAAATTCATACTCCTTCTGTGGTGCTGTTGCTGCTGCTGCTGCTGCTGCTTAATGTATTGCATATCCGTTCTCACTCAATTTCACTGGAAATTGTATGGCAACAAAAGTGCTGTGTAAAAGTGTAAAAAAAATCAAACGGCGCCAGCTGTGTGTGTGTGTGTGGGAGAGTGTTTTTATTGTATTGAAAAAAATACACTTGTGGCAGGCATAAATTGCCGGCAGCAATTAAAAGTGGTTTGTTGCTACTTTTCCACATATTTTTTGCTCTTCTTTTTTTTTTTTTTTTTTTTTTTTGCAAAGCGAGGGTTTTTTAATTTTCTATTAAAATTTTGAAATTATTTTTTTTTTGCTTCACTACGCTGTTATTTATTAATGCAACATCGCAAATAAATTCTCATGAGAATTTTTATGTAGTCTACATTTATTACCACACGTTCTTGTGCATTGCTCTGAAGACACAATATAAATAATATATGCGCAGGTATTTTCATTACAAACAGATGCATATATTTACGTATGTATGAGCTAACATAAATATATTGCCATTGGATCGCTGCTAAACATATGCTATATGAAGTCAATTTAAACCTCGGCTCAACAGCTGTTCAAAAACATTCGAATCGGTGTACGAATCACCATACACGTTAACACAATGACAATCATATGAGAGAAAATAAAGTGATACATCGATCATATGAACAGAATAAGCTTCGGAAACGAACAGAAAGTATTTTTTTTTTGATCCGCATTAATTTATAAGTTTTATAATTGGTTATTTCAGGCCACAATAGCTGTGAAAGTGTCAAAAATAATTCACAAGATGAGCTAACAACCGCTTCTTTATCCGTATATCAGTTCAAAAGATTACAGCATTTATGTAAGTAGTAGAAAGGAAGATTAAGCTCGTGTGAAACCAAACAATAGATACTCAACTGATATTTATATTAAGTTCACATGGCTATGGGTGGTGGTTATTTTTATTGGATTGATTTAAGCCATATTTGGAAGGAAGGACCTTAGTCCCTACCTTGACACAGCATATCTACTTATACAAAGTTTGGTTGAGTTCTGTTGATTTATACTTTAAATATTCGATATTGAGTCAAGCGGTTGGAGCGGAAAGTAAAAAGTCCATTATATGGGACGAAGACGTAGTTGTCGCCCGATGGTCCATATTAATCTCGTGTTCGTACTAGACCAAAGTCTTAAATTTGGTCATTATAGTTAGAATATTTTAATTCACATTTCGTTGCTGAATTATCACAATTCTCGTACTGCACAAAATTACTGTTATAGGGAAGGTAGTTTGGTACGATTTCATGACAGCATGCACGATTTACGCTCAGTACACCCAATTCAGTAAACCGCCATATCAATATATTCTAATATTCCGAACTTTCGTAGTGGTATGCCTACGTCACTAAACCCTTAACTCTGTCAGCTTCATATATACTTTGCGGTACTACCGTTAAGTATTACTCCGTAAACCAAGCTTAGTCTATTGACTGGCTCCTCATTTGTGTTTATACCATATTTATGGCTCTGGTTCCGCTCTTTCACAGTCGTTCTCTTTTTTCTGTTCAATTAGAAATTTCGCGGTGAGCTCTTCTCTCTCTAAAGCAATCGTGTCTAGTGAGAGACAACGTCAATATAGATCTTTATCACCATACTTTCTATTCACCCGGCCTTTCACATTTTTTATGAGGCGATTTGCTTATCGCCCTTTGCTCTCAACGATCTTGATGTTCGTTTAGACTCTTTTGTTATTCTTGTTTACATTCTTCTGCTGCAAAGGCCTGACGAGTATTACAAATCGTACATTCGTTCGAGTTCAAGTGACGTCATCTCTGGTGGCATGATTTCAGAGATTATACGAATAGCTTTATGCGATATTGTGCGGAATGCGCTGGCTACTCTAATTGCGCTTAACCTGAGCAGCGAATTCACCATTCTGACATTTATTTTGTGGGTTAATGTTTGTGCCCATAGAGTGGTGGCACATATCATAAAAGACTGACTGGCTTTTGATAAAAATAATCTTCTTTCTTGAATAAGTTACTTTATCTTAGCGATAAGTCTGAAACTACTCGAGCAACCTTTCACAGGCTTATTCAATATGCGTCTTGTAACTCAGTATCGCATCTACTATTACACGGAGGTATTTTAGCGATGTCTGTTTTCTAATAGTATATCCATCATTGTTCAGAGTTATGAACTCTAATATTTTTCGGCTTTTAATCATAACTGCTTCGGTTTTCTATTCTACCAGCTGGAGTTTCGACGTAGTTGGTTAGTTTTTAATTTTCTGTGAAATAGATGTACAAACACTTTGGAGTTGGGGCAACTCCTTGGCCACTATTGCCCTAGAATTAACATCAGCATTTCCGATTATCTTCTTTTCTTTCCACAGAGGGAGGCATAATATTTCACAATAGAGGATATTCGAAAACAGTTGCACAACATTGAGCCTTGTTTCACACCATTAGTTATAACATTGGCCCCATCATCTGTGTTATAGAATAACAGCCCATAAGACAGTCAACCCCTTGGAATTCGTAATAAATATGCCGGGTTTTTGAGTTTTTCTAAAGCGTGTATTGTGTGGGACCAGTATGCTGAGTTTAAATCATATTTTTACATCAAAAGTGATGATTGCGTAGTATTCTTTGGTGTCATGCATCCAGCTCGTACCTACAATAGCTTTTTCTGTGATTCCAGTCAGCTTATTGATTGCGTCAATGGTGGAACGATTCCTACGAATCCCATATTGGTTACTAAAAAGACCGTCTTCTATTTCTTTTAGTGGTATTTCCAGACGTTGACAAATCAGTCGCTCCAGGATATTTCCAATTGTATCCCGAATTTTTATTTACCTTTTGCAGTAAGACCAAGTATTGATTTTTCCATATTTTTGAGAAAACACCAACAACGAAATATTTTATGTAGGTCTCTGTAGAGCATTATGGATTGTGCTTTAGTGTGATTTTCAGAACCGGGATTGTGTCAGTAACTGCTGCTATAGTTATAGGTTCTAACTCTTCATTGTAATATCTGTTCTTTTCGCACATGGTGTATTGGGAAAAGTGTTTCCACTACATTTTTAAATAAAATCGGATAGTTGAAAACATGACCACTTATATACTCCGCTAAAGGGATTTTCATCAAGTTTGTTACAAAGTTCTTTGAAGCAGGATGCCTTACTATTTTTAATAGCTTTTTTCAGTTCCTTGATTTTTGGTTTTGAAAATTTCACGAACTATTTCTTGAATATCATTATTCCACCAGTACGCTTGCTTTCGTTGATTCTTCCGAATCAAGACGGCGTCACAGGCAAATATGTCGAGCTTGTGGCCCAAGGATTGTGTTAACCAAGTATTATCAAAATATCCAAATTTTTACCTGAGTTATCGTGTACATGATTGGACAGACGAACGAATACATCTAAATCGCGATTGCCTTTATACTTTACAGGAAAGGTTTCCACCATACGAACGCAGTGCTGAATGCTTTGATAAGGAATTTCTTACTTGGCGTCAGCGACTGCCTAATAGGCCGCTTTTTATAGATATTTTTAGATGTGGCGATTCGATCACAGATTTTGTGTCCTGAAACATCTTTACTTTGCATATTTCATGTATTTTATTTGATCCCTACCATAAGTAAAAATAATTTTAAATAACTTGTGACATAAAGTAAATATTGAGATCCATGGACCACATTTTAAAGAAAAATCATTTACCAGTAATAATTTTTCTTGTTTTGTTCTTGAGAATCTCAATACAAATTGTGGAAAACAATGAACACTACAGGAGAATATTTTTCTTTGCACCACACAATTTACTTATTTAATTTAAGGCTTAAAAAATTATTTTCACAAAAATAAAAATTTAAATATAATTTTAATTGGAAATAAAAATTTTAATTAAATAATTTAATTTAACATTTCAATTAAAGCATTCAACTTCTTCGCCTTCCTCCACTGCCCACTTCGTGACAATTTTACACAAAAACCCTTTAAGGAAAATTGTTTCGTTGTTGCACTCAAGCTGCACTGAAGTTTCAAGCAGAAATAAGTATATCTTTTTCAGACAAAATTCATTTGAAATTTCAGAAAAATTCTCTAAATAACATTTCCTCGAAAATATCACTTGAATTTTGATATGCATGTAGAAAATGAAAAGTGGCTGAGTGTTGATTTTAGGTACTCTCAACTATTGATACATCTGCAAGAGGAAATTGTTGACAATGTGTGAAAAATTGAGAGAGGAAAAATTTTGCTCATACTTTAGAATTTATAATAAAAGCACAGTGGTTTAAGGAATAATAAGATATTGGAAAAATATTTTTTATGAAAATATATATTAGGATAATATATCATATATTAAATAATTAAATAAAAAAAGAATGTTAGCTAATGAAAATAATGGTCCAAAGCGCTATCAAAATTTTTTTTAGTAGTATTATTATTTAAAAGGCCCGAGCGCTCTTCATGTATCCCACAAATCGCACTACCCAAAAATACTCGTACAAAACTCATTCACTTCACTCTACGATATTTTTATTTCATTTTTATTTAAGTTTCATTTTTATTAAGCCGCCTATGAACAGTTGCTGGATTTTTATCAATAGCTTTTCTTCGTGTAAAAAATACAATCAGAAAGGCGGCGACCACAATTTGATATATTAAATTTATTTTAATTTAAATGAAATTGCTATAGTTTTGAATGTTGATCTGTCCTGAAGTAATTTTACCATTCTCAATTAGCTAATTGCATTGTCTGTGTGAACGGGGTTTCAGACGGCAATTGTCATGATCGATGATTTCAGCGAAGTATTCCTTTTTTATAACTTTCATGTAAATACATGAAAGCGCAAATCTACTTCGGTTGAGAGTATGTAAGCAACAGAAGGAGAAAAATTTATACCGACCGTATCAGAACAACGAGCTAAGTTGATTTAGCCATGTCCATCCATCTGTTGAAAGCAAACTGGTACTCAGTTTATTAGATATTTCAAACAAACTTGGTAGGTAGATGCAATTATACATAGCAAAGATCATTTGTCAAAACCGGTCAGATCGGGCCACTATAACATATACACGGCTGATTTTTAAGATAAGAATAAATCTGTTAAAAAAGCATCTAAGAGCGTTGAATTTAGTACTCTAAGCATGCATAATCAATTGCACGTTGGTACTGAATATTATCGAAATTGGAAGATTATGAGGTTTTGCTTTTACAAGCCTTAAAAAAGCATCTAAAAGATGAAATTAAATTAAATGAAATATTGAAATATTGACAATGAAAATCACTGAAATCGAATTTTGCCATTTGAAATAATATTGATATGTACATGAAAGGTATAAGGAATGCGGCATGGCCGAAGACAACTCTTCCTTCTAGTTATTTTTTTTTTAAATTCCGTGAAACATATCTTCCATTACCACAACAATTTACGCATGATTTCTATCAAATTATTACTAATAACAAGTCAATTGAAAAGTCCCCGGCCTGACTCTTAGATGGCGCCACTAGTATTAATTAGTTAATACATTTTAGTTAACCCTAACCTTCGGAAAACTCGTGTATAATACTGTCAACTGTCGGATGATTAGATAATGAATTCTAGCATTTTGAGTGAATCAACTTTTGCTATTGTAAAAAATTGGAAAAAAGGATTTTCGCGTATTGATAAAATATTGCTTTTTAAAGGAAAAAATACGGAAGAAGCAAAAACTTGGTTAGATGAGGAGTTTTCGGACACTATCCCTGGAAAATTAAACATCAAAGATTGGTAAACGAAAACGGTGAACGCAGTGGACGCCCAAAAAACTTTTGTTACCGACCTAAAAATCAAAAACATCATCAAAATGATATTGAATGACCGTAAATTGAAATTAAATCAGATAGTAGACACTCGTAACGATATCTTCTGAACGTGTACATGATATCATTCAAGAATATTTGGGCATGAGAAAGCTATTAGCAAAGTGGGTGCTGCGCGAGCTCAAGTTCGACAACAGCAACGACGAGATTTCGATTTGGAGTAGTGTTTGGAGATGTTCAAGCAAATTAAGCATGAGTTTTTGCGTCGAAATGTTACAGGGGATGAAACATGGCTATATCATTTCACTCAGAAGTGCAATCGACAGTTACGCGAGTGGGCTGCAAACGATGAACCCACTCCAAAGCGTGGCAAAGCGCAACAGTCGGCGGTAATGTTAGAAAGACCATCAACGCCGACTATTAAGTAACGTTATTGGAGATATCGGAGGATGAAATCGCCGAAAAACAGTCACATTTGAAGAAAAAGAAAATGCCGTTTCTCCAAGACAATGCACCTTGCCACATGTCAGTGAAATTGATGACAAAAATCCATGAATTTGGCTTCGAATTGTTTCCGAATCCACCATATTTTCCATATCTGGCTCCCAGAGACTATTTTCTGTTCTCAGATTTCACAAGAATACTCGCTGTGAAGAAATTTTCGTCGAATGAAAAGATGGTCGTCGAAATTGAAGGCTATTTTGAAGCAAAGGACAAATCGTACTACCAAAATGGTATCGAAAAGTTGGAGTACCCTTGACGGGAACTATGTTAGATAAGTAAAAATTAATTTAGACAAAAAATGTGTTTTGCTATGGTAGGCCTGGGACTTTTCAAATAAATTTAAAAGGAAAAATAAATAAATAAAATAAATAAATATATAATTTTTTTAAACAAATAAATATAATAAAGTATTATAAAAATATAGTTAAACCTTTTTCCAGACAATTATTACAGTGCGGTGTCTACTGTTTAATTTTTATTTTTCTAGTTATCGAAAAAGCTTACACAGTTTCACATGGGGTGGTAAATAAATACAATATATCAACTACAATGTTTTCTAGCTTTTGTGATTTTCCATTTCTGACAAAAAAAAAAACACGTTTTGAATTTGCTTCAAAATTTGCTTCTTGTACGCTCCTGAATTATTTGTAACGAATAAACAATGTATACATTCTTATTAAAAAAGAATATGTATATGTATATATTTACAGATATCCATATAAATATATGTGAATACATGTGAAGCATTCATTTCGTACAATCATATAAACATACATTTATTTGTCAATTTCTGCATGCGACACTTACAGCAGCCACAGTTGCAATTTGCAACATCTACTTCCCGAATGACACACACACTCATACACACCAACACACATGACGGGTGTCGCTACTACTGTTGTTTGTGTATGCCTTCCAGTGGTTTTGTACTCCAGCACGATAAGTGTGGGTGGTGTCATTGTATGCAAACACCACTACTAACTGTATTTTGCCGCACTTCCTGTCATTTCAAATACAACTTGTCCAACCAACCGTTTATGTACTCGTATGTGTGCATCTATGTATGTATGTGTGTATGTGGCGTTGTTGTTATTTAGCTGCTGGTGATTGCATTTGCAACGTGTCATATAATCGTGTTGCATTCACGCATATACGCATCCACACACACACACAAACACACACACACCCAAATCCATATATATACATAAATAAATATATAAACATTGTAAAATATAATACTATGTATAAGGATATGTTTGCTCCAAAGCTCCGCAACTTCGTCGAGTGACAAATACTTTTGTTTCATTTTGCATTTCATGCAAAGACTATTGAAAATGCATTCATTTATAACCAACAACATGTATGTATATATAGACGTGTGCTTGTGTGTGTATATTGCTGTTGGCAACTTCCACTTTGTCCACATGCCCACAAGCTAGCACCCATTCATAGGAGTCAGTGAGTACAGACACATACGAGTAAGTATGTACTATGTATGGAGCGCGAAAGAGCTTTGCTAATATTTGCTAATACCGACTGTCGTCTGATAAAATGTTGACAGTGATTAAATGTGGCTCCGGCAACATTTTGCTTTGAGCACCAACCTGACAACCAACTAAATCAATGTGAAAGGCAAGTAGTAGTAGCAGCAGCAGCAGAAACAGTAGCAGAAAATGTTGTAAATGTGCGCCAGAATAAAGCAAAAAAAAAAACAACAACAACCACTCTGTGCATGAATAAGATATGAAATTATGAGCAAATGATAAAATATGTAAATACGAGTAGGTATGTTGGAACTTAAAGGAATAAGTAAGTTAAAAGAAAGATTTTGTGATAAATACAATAATTAAAGCAAACAAACACACATATATTTTGCATGTGAATGTGTTAAGCGAGGCATTTTTGAATAAATGTCCTTACCATTTTCAACAGCTTACGCTCTTACGTAGTGCTGCTGCTGCTGACGTACAGAAATTGGGTTGCCATGTATGAATTAAACTCATAAGCGTGAGATTTTCGAAAAAGCAACGATGAAATGTTTCACATTTCACTAAATTCAGCAGAAAATCAATGCTGAATTTATCAGTAAATCAAAATTTAAAGAAATATCTCAAACTTGAGATATATATGTATCTGAACAAACTATTTTCTCGTTATTATATTTTATATGTAAGTTTTACGCCTTATTTAACATAATCTCTTTAGCATTTCAATAATAGTAAAACTATTTCATAAAATAATTTTAGTTATCGAAAAAATGCTCAGAAATGGGAAAAATAAAAGTGTTTTTATTGTAAATATTCGAAAAAGCTCAAAATGATCAATCTCGTGTTGAAAGATTTTATATAAAGCTACATAGAAGCAATGCTACACTGGTCTGATATGTTTTATATATGAAATTTAATGATTCTCCCATTCATTATTTTCCTCTCTCTTTGGAAATTGTGGACTCCATCCGGAGCAGGTTGCGTCAGAAGTAGCAAGGACTGGACTGTAAGGCATATGAGGCATTGCAGCATGTGGCCGTTGCGTTGCCATGATGAAAAAAAAACAGATCAATTGGAATTTCCCGGCATACCGTAGTAAAACTCATTTTTTTATTATTGAATTATATTTTTAAATTCATTTTTTATACAACATAGGTCCCTTCAAGGGTGATACACTGATTATAGCGACCCACCAACCTTTCGATACCATTTTGGTGTTACGCTTTGTCTTTTGCTTCAAAATAGCCCTCAGTTTCGGTGATCACCTCTTCATTCGACGAAAATTTCTTTCTCTTTCGTATTCTTTTGAGATCTGAGAACAGCAAATAGTCGCTAGGGGCCAGATCTGGAAAATACGGTGGAAGCGGAAGCAGTTCGAATTTATGGATTTTTGCGATCGATTTCACTGACTTGTTGTCGCGGTACATTGCCTTGGTTAAAGAGCATTTTAATTTTCTTCAAATGCAAAAGTTTTTTATTAGCGATTTTGCCCTACGAACGATCCAATAAGGCTATGTAATAGTCACTGTTTATGGTCCTTCCTTTTATAAGGTAGTCAATGAAAAGTATTCCATGCGGATCCCAAAATACAGACACCAAAACCTTGTCAGACGACTGTTGCGTTTTTCCATGCCTTGGAGCGGACTCATCGTATGCAATCCACTCGGATGACTGTCGATTAGACTTTGAAGTGAAATTATGGAGTCATATTTCATAAATATGTCGATGCAAACACTCGACTTTATTACGCTTGAGCATCTCCAAACACTGCTCCGAATCATCAACTCGTCGTTGTGTTTGGTCAAAAGTGAGCTCGCACGGCACCCACTTTGCACAGAGCTTTCTTATACCCAAATGTTCGTGAATGATATGATGTACACAATCAGTTGATATCTTTATAGTACCAGTGCTTGCTATTTCATCCAATTTCAGTTTACGTCATTCAAAATCATTTTGTGTTTTTTTATTTTGATATTTTCATCGGTAACAACATCTTTTGAGCGTACACTGCTTTCACTGTCTTCGGTTCTCATTTCTCCACGTCTAAACTTAGCATACCAATCCTGGATGGTTGATTTTCCTTGGTCAGCATCTAGCAACTCATCATCAAGCCAAGTTTTTGCTTCAGCTGTATTTTTTCAATTCAAGAAGTAATATTTTATCAACAAGGGAAATTTATTTTTATTTATTTTATTTTATCCATTTCGCAATAACAAAAGTGGCTTCACTCAAAATGCTATAATTCATAAATTAATGATCTAAGAGCTGTTAAATTTATTCACACATTTTTTGAAGGTTAGGGCTAACAAAAATCTAAAAGCCTTCATTCTGATTCTAGCCACCTATGTGTCACACCGGGACTTTTTAATTGGCCTGTTATTGCCTCGTGTCTGGTCGTAAAGTCCGAGCGGTTTTTGGCAAACGCTAACTTCATTTTGATGAGTTGAGTTGTTGTCGGTTGCGTTCCTCATTAATGGTTTCACTCAGTTTTAGCAGCTCATATAACAGCATACGTTTCTGGTTCGATAAAATTGGCTTAACAAGACGTTTTTCGTCTTCCAAGCCAATACCTACCGAATTGTTATGATACAAACTCCTTTTGACACATTCGTTGAGCTGGAGCATTTGTCGATTGGTCGACAAAGTGGGTTAATTTTACGCGCTTTAGTATTCCCAAATAAAGCACCAGAATCAAAACTGATTTCAAAAGTAAATCACAAGAAAAAAAAATCTAATAAGAACTCTGTCCACTCCTCTATCAATCTTATCATTCTGGTCAGTGTCTACTCTCTCATGGCCTCTTAAAACCTAAATGAGCACCGCTAAAATGTTCAGAAAACTCCTTCATTATTAATTGTTCGATATACGCTACTCAATAACATTCGATTTTTAGTTCAGTTGCTCACTGAAAAGATTAAAATTTGTAATTAAAAAAAAAGTAATTCCGAAAATACCAAAGTTCTGGATCAGGAAGTCATAATCATCTTTACTGAATAACCGAAGCTTCATGACAGAGTAAGGTTTGGAATACACTCACTAATGCTCTCAATTAATATGAACACGAGACCAACAGACTGATTAGAAGAACTAAATGCAACACGTCCATGAATTCAGTGACCAGGAAAATACCTGTCAGATGAACTAACAAGAGGAGGAACCTCTAACTTTTACAAACTTTGCATATGATGCGGGTAGACCTAAAAAACTTTAGGTATGAAAAGATATGATCAGAATGAGTTGAACGGTCTATTCTCTCGGGTTTTATAATATTTATATAAAATGAAACAACTTATTTAATTATTATTATGGGATAAACAGCACCCAGTGACAGAATAAAGTTTCCACTGGCTGATAAAGTAGCTCTTATTTCTGTTAAAATCATTGGAATCCGTACTCAATTGTTAAAACTTGATAACCATCTACTATAGTTTGGGCATCCAATTTGATTTTTGGTTGAAAAATATTGAGATTTCATGCAGAAATTTGGGCGTAAAGCCCCTTTTATTTATATGCTAAGAAAATTAAGGAAGAAATTCAGCACCCCAAGAGAGACAAAGCTAAAGATGTTGTGCACTGCCGATCCATTCAAATCGACAACAAAACTTATCACTCACTTGCAGTGTTCGCACAGTCCAACGTACACTGACTCTTATATCTAAGGAAATCAATGATTTCATGTTGTAAAGAACATGCCAATTGGACCGAAAACGATTGGAAAAAGGTATTATTTTCCAATGAATCAAAATATAATTTTTTTTGAACCGGATCGAACACTAAATGTTAGACTGAAAAACGAGGAGATTTACAGTGCTGCTTATCACAGTAAAACATTTGATGACATGTGGATGCATCACATCTCTTGTAATTTCCCTGCAGTAAAAAGACAGATTAGTATATAAAACTTCTAGTTTAATACTAGTATTTTAAAGATGAAATCTGGTACCAGTTCGTTATTTGTATAGCAGATCTTCAGTAGCGGGAATAATAATAATTTTCACTACCACACCATTAGTTTGTTGTTGTTATTTTTAGTATGCCATGGCAGAATTAAATTTTCCAAAAAGCTGTGTTGAAGTGCGAATTATGTCGTTTCTCTTTATATAACAACAATAGCCTCTATAGTGCCCGTTATTCTGGGTTCGATCCTTGCTGCAGACAAATTCTTTTCTTGTTTCATGTTTTTATTTTTGTGAAGTTGAAATCCAACATGCACAAATCAACTAGTATTTAATTAGTATGATGCCGATGCATACCCGGACAATTGACAGTTTGTAGAACATCGCTGTGTTCAAAAATAACAGTTGATAACTTGAAAAATGGATGAAAAATGAACTACTTATTATGGTTGTAATATCATCCTTAAAACAGCAGTGAATGTCATCAAGTGCACAGAAATTATAAACGCAGGCGTAGCTCCCACAAGTGAGGGGTTTCGCAGAATATGAAAAATAAATATTTCAGCATGACTTTGGTCCTTGAATCGGACAAAATCTGTGAGAACATCTATGTTTCTTTTGGAATGTCACTTACTTTTATTATTATTTTTCGCTTTTTTTTATTTAAGGTAAAAAACGACAGAAAAATTGAGCATAAAAAATAAATCAGTTACAGTTCTCTATATTTTCAAGCTAATTTCAAGTAGTTTTTTTAATATTATTTGCTAATAACCACTTTAGCTAAAACAATATATATAAAATTGAAAATCTTAATTTTCTGCTCAAAATTTACATATTTTCAATTTTTTGCCAAAGCAAAAAAAAAAAAATGAAAAAAATACTTTCACTTGAATGCAGTCACGGCTTTGAATGGATGGTCGAGCGTCAAATGCAACAAAGTAAAGGACAGTTTATGCAATGCAACGCAACGTTGCACTAGCAGTGACAACAATAACAAAAACGAGTGAGGTAATCACTCACATGCATACATCCATGTACTATACAAGTGTTTGTCAACGTCTTATAAATTTTTTTTCCTTAGCGGATTTTTCGTACCAAAAGTTTTGTATATTTTTTCCATATTTACACCAAAGTTTTTTTTTTCAAATGCTTTGAGAGGATTTTCTCAGTACTCAACTCGAAGCAGTCTTTATATAATTTTTTGAAATTTTCTTGCCGGAAATTTTGTTTGAAGAAAAATTCGTAAAAAAGGTAAGGTATTGCATAAGAGATAAAAAAAGTTTCAAACCATTGCATTGGCGTTGTTTTAAAGAGCATAAATCAAAACTACTTGAGTATTGGAAATCACAAGCATGAAAGCTTTACATTTGGAAGCTTCCATGAGCTTAAGTTTTATACGAATTCACAATACAACGACAGAGAGTTTATGAAACGCTTTTACACGTTCTATAAACACATATATGTCTGTGCAGGGTTGAGCCTTTTCAAACTTTTCGCTTAAGGTCACTCGCATGGAAAGCACGAATTTGCATGAAAATAATCCGAATATAAATAATACTCCAGTAAGTAGTCTGCCATATTGGACTCTCACTAAGTGGTTTACTCGTACCAATTGAGTGACTGAGTGAGTGAATGTCCAAGTTGGCGAACACTGCTCCACCTTGCTTATGTTAACTGTCACTGCATATTTGTTACAGCCCGATTACTGCTGCCGCAGCGCCCTTCACATCAATATGAGCGAGAGTGCCACAATTTCGCCAACTGTCAAAGGCGTCCGCGTACTTTACTCCGTTGGCAAAATATGGTATTATACCTTAAGCGGTTTTCGCATGGCGCCCCAATCTTTCTCATTCTTTTTTTATTTCTTGTTTTTTCTAATATTTTTTCAATCTCCTCTTTGTGTGCGCATTTTCGCGAGGGTGTCATGTCAAAGCTTAGTAACACAAAGTAGTAGAAAAAAATGTAGCAAAAACAAATGACAAAAATGCAAAAATGAAGAAAAATGATTGTAGTGCAGGCTTATGAAGTGGGATTTGTCAGTGAAAAAAAAATTAAAAATGGTTGAAGGAAATCGAGGGAGTTGAGAAAATTGACACTGAACAAGACAGCAACAAATCCGTTACATAGTTCAACGCAGCACGATAACTGCCTAGAGACTCGCGACGTTATTATTCTTTCTTACATGCATTTCCTCTTTCAGCTTTTAGATGGATTGTGTTAAAAAATGAAGTAATTTTAAAATTAGAAAAATTTAAAGAGATACAAATTCCATTAGAAAGTAAAGAGGAGAAATGGAGGTAGCACAAAATGATTTTGATTTTCAAGTATTATTTCTTTAAAAGGTTTTGGGAAAAATTCAAAACAAATACTTCTACAGAAGCTAGAAAATTCATAAGACTTAAGTCTTGAAAACAAGCGGGAGTTCTACTACACATACACACCATTTTCAATTCTAAAATCTTTTTTTTTTAATTTTTGGGGTTCACTATTTATTTATTAGTAGTGTATTTTTCAATATTTTCTTTACAAGTTTCAAACGCAAACTATGGGAAATGAAAAAAATAGTGTTCATCACAGAAATTTTCTATCACAAACCTGTATAATCACGATGTAACCAAGTTTTCTTTGAGTTTTCTAAGGTATCGATCTGCAAAATATCGTCGATTACGAGTCTATTCCTATCTATTATTATCACCAGCTGAGTCCCTCAATTTTTCAGATATTCTAACATTTGGCGAGCGTAACCAGCTAATGTAAGACTTTGTATATCTGATATTGCTAACAAATTGTGATTTATTTCGAAAAATAAAATAAAAAGTTATCCAATTAGTGGTTTCGAAAGTGCTGGATTGTATTTGACATCTATCAAACTTAACTGTCAAAACCAAACATGTTTGGTTTTAGTTAAATTCAGATATTTATGAAAACGGATCACTTAACAACCGCATAACGCGGTAAAGTTGTTGAAACCTACTACAAAAAGGTTGTTTCAAACGTGGCTTCGTTTCGTGCTTTAAAGCAGATTATGGTGCACATA